>CM035808.1:89474590-89674590 GCA_020466095.1 Chlorops oryzae | reverse complement strand
CTATAAAAAAGTGATAATATAAGGGGTATTTTCCAATACATTTTATCTGAAATTTTGATAAATTTGAACGTTTATCAATTCAAAAGTGAAAAGATTTCAAGCACCAAAACTTATTTTTAAATAAAAAAAATACAAATTATTTCAATAAGCAAAGCTTTTATTTTTAGACTTATGAAATAACGATTTTTTATGAAAAATTAATGGAAATTAAAGAGAAAAATAACAGATATACATACATATACATACGTATTAAAAATCTTCCTTACACTGACTATGGAAAAAAGGGAGTTTTAAGGGGAAAAAGGGATTTAGGAAATTTTCAAGGGATAACAATTTCAACAACAAAAAAGGGACTATCCCTTAAAAAAAGGGATAACTACGAGCCTCAATTATGAATCATACGTATTTGGCCTTAACAAATAAATTAAAATCTACTCAATTGTATTGGCCTTAAATAACACAAGTCGACAAAATGAAACTTTAGTTTTGTTTCTGGTTTCTAGTGGTTGTTTTCTGGCTCACTAAATCAGATTATATCTGAAAACCCAATTTTTTTTTAAAGTTTGATTTTGCGGTCAGGAGGACGATATTTGAAATTTTCGCGTCAATTTCTAGATTTTTCTCAAAATCTCAGGAAGTGTTTATGTGTTTTGTATTTTATGTAGCTTGCTTAAAAGAGGAAGAATGCACCTTTACAATGATGTATCATGTGTTTCAATTTAAATTTTACTTCAAGATCTATAGCCATTCAAATTTGAAAAATGCGGATTTTTTTAAATTTTTTTCGAAATTTTTTGAATTCATTTTGATATAAGTTCGGTAAAAATTCTGAAAATAATTTTTTTTTCTTTGAAACATTAACTGCTTATTTTACGTTTCCAAAATGTTATGGTATGCTGAAATTGGTAGAAAATTGCAGAAGTTATAAGGAGTTTTCCGACTCTACTCAAATTCAAAATGCATCATGCAAAATATGTATTACACGTCTTGCTATGCTTGGCGTCAGTCATCCACTAAACTGTCCGTTTATTTAAAGCCATCGACCGATCTAGCCGAAGCTAAGAGAGACAGATAGACTCTACCGAGTAGAACAGTACTAGGTGCATAAAGCTTGGTTACATGACAAAAAGATTTTTTAACTATGCTTATTGCTACAAAGCTGAGTTATCATATAAGTAATTAAACTTGGTTGTATGACAATAAGGCTTATGAATATACTTATGGCTACAATTCGGCCATTCTGACCTTCAAAGATCACCGTGTCTTTGGTGCTTTTACATTTCGCTTATTATCTATTATATCTGAGACGTTGAACAAAGAGAGAATGTTATTTGCAGCCCACACTCACAGGTAGAGGTTTCTAGTTTTGTGACCAGTTTGAACTAGACTCAAACTAGACTAGTTGTAATCAGATTTTTTTAAAAGATTAAGTGCCAAAATTCTTCGAATTTTTCACTTTATCAATATGTAAATTTTCATCGAATATGTAAAATGCAAAACGCGTACATACTTCCTGAAATTTTGAGAAAGATCTTGAAATTGACGCGAAAAAATTTCAAATATCGTCCTCCTGACCACAAAATCAAACTTAAAAAAAAAAAATTATTTTCCTTTATTACTAAGGTATAAGTAGTCGGAATCTGATAAACAGAAGTCAGAAACAAAAATCGTGGTTACTTGTGTAATTAATGCATAGGTTAAAAGCTTGATTTTTTGCAAACTTTGAGGGGGCGTAGGAAAAAAAGTAGGCGTGGCAGTAAATTTTTTTTATTGTTTTATAACTTTAGAGACTCAAAGTAAGGTGTCTACCTAATTTCAAGTCCGTGGGTCAAAAACGTCACGATTTTGGCAAATTGAGTTGAATGGGAGGTGGGCGTGGCAGTGGACAGATTTCCAAGATTTTTTCAGTATTTCTTAATTTTATTCAAATAAACGTACATGCCAAATTTCATTGCTTTACGACCACTCCTTATATTTTTGGCCACGACAGGTATGGGGACGTTACCCTGTGCGTCGTTGTTAAGTCGGCGACGATTGTGACGACTACCATAATAGGCCCGATTATAAAATGATTCAATGTGAACAAATTTTCGTCCGGAATTCATGATTCCACTTTTCACAAATGGCGGAAGAACTATTTCGGATGAAATAATTTTTCGCTATTCATTTATAATAGGGTTGAATAATTTTATTCAATTTCAATTGTATTTTCTTGAATATAATTTTTAATTGCAATGAATATGTATGTATATATTTATTTAGCTTTACGCTATTAAATACAAATTGATAGTATATACAAAAAACTAATAGGTATATAAGTGCAGCGTGTTAATGGAAATTATACATAATTTTCTTTTAACCATACAGAAATTTTTCTTTTAAATAAATTCAAGATAGGGTATTAAAAGGACTAGCTCCTCTATAGAACAAGCTATTCTGTGCCGCCCTTGACATGTATGGTGGTCTTCGAATATCCGCGTTATTTCTTAACAGATAGGGTTTACATCCGCTACATAATTAATTTCTGCCGTAAGATGCTTTGGTAATAAATTGTTTTTTTTACTTTGAAAATGAACAAAATGACGTTATAGATAACACGTTGATTGAGAAGCATCCATTTCAGAGTACTATGCATATCCCTTATATGCACTAAACGATTATACCTAAGAATACATCTCATTGCTTTGTTCTGCAATTTCTGCATTCTGCTTATGCATTGCCGGCTTCCTAAGAAAAGTATGGTAGAGCACCATTCCAGGTGTGGCTTAATGATCGCTTTATAAATTTTTATAGCACAGCTGACCGATACCGTATTCCTGATTCTTTGCAAAACCAATTTTTTTTTACAACTTTTTACAAACGTAATCAATATGCAAATCAAATTGGCTACTTGACAAATTTTTGAAAACCATTGTATGCTATTTAGTTTTATTTATTTATTCAATAAAAACTGAAACTTTTAAATACTGGTGCTTATTTAATCAGAAAACCGGAGATAAAAATTCAGTTTTTAAATGTGCCGCGAAAACGATAGTTTTCCCAATGAGACGTCACATTTGCGTTAAGAATCTGTGAAGCTATAAAACATATGTGTTAAAACACCAAACACAAATCGAAGGGTTGAGAATTTTTTCCTTCAAATTTATTTTCGAATATAATTCTGAAATCATTTTCAAAACCAGAAATAATGTTTGATATTGATGCTATCATTCTCAAATAGATCTCAAATCGATGTAAAACGTTTGTTTTTGAGAAAAACACTCGGTATAAAATCATTTGAAAATGATTCTCAAACCTCAATGTTTGCTGGGCAAGTCTTGAAGTGTCAAAAAATTGTTCGCGCTCTCTGCAAGCAAAAAGCAGCAGCTGGCAAAATATAAACAAAGCAGCAAATGTGACGTCATTTTAAGTTCAGCCAATCAAAAACGTTTTAGGTTAAATCTTAAAATTAAAAATACTTGTTTCTTTCTCTTTGATTTTTAGTTAAATAGTTGATTATTTTCTTTTTCTGATAATCGAAATCGATTCAGAGATTCAGATTTAGTTTTTTAGTCAACAAAAAATAATTTTTTTCGTATGCTGTCAAGTAGCCTATTTTAGATTCGTATCTACCATAACACCAAAATATTTTACACGATCCACTGTTAAAATGATACTTCCGTCTATAATGAGCTCCGTGTTAGACCTTCAACCGAACAGCATCCATTTCGTCTTCGCAATATTTAATCTCAACTTATTCATTTTAAGATAACTCGATACAGTAGTCTAGATTCCTTCCCGCCAGATACAATAGAGCATCATCAGCAAATAAACAAATTTTCGCGTTTGTCAAGGCCATCTCTATATCGTTAATGTAAATAATAAACAGAAGTGTGGCGAGAACAGCAGCGTGCGGAACACCAAGTAGAACTGACATTGATTCCGATTCATATCCTTCAACCGTCGTTTTTTGACTCCTCCCGTTAAGATAACTCTGGAACCAACAGTGTTCAAGACTTGAAATACCATAATCCACCAGTTTCCTCAGTAATATGGACTTATCAATTGTTTCAAACGCTCTCTGGAGATCAATAAAAACTGTTGCTTCCGCTTGCTTGTTTTCAATTTCGTCTTTCCATTTTGCTATGATGAAGTTTAGTAAAAATTCGCAGCTGTGTTTTTGTCTAAAACCGGACTGCTTCTCACAGAAGAGATTGTGGCTCTCAAATTAAATCTCTAGATGCTTGGGGACTATTTTTCCAAATATTTTACTTTCGATTAGTAACATGTTGATTGGTCTGTGTTCTCTGGTTTTTTTGCATCCTTAACTTTTCCTATTGGAACTACAATTGACTCTTTCCAACGTTGCAGGACTTATTCCAGTCTCAAAAGATTTTTAAATCAAGTTTAAAATAATTGGCCCTGTGACATTAAACGTCCTCAACAGGAATTCGACGGGCATTGAATTATAGTCACGTTTCTTATTCATTTTCTCCATCACAGTCTTTAACTCGGCTAGGCCAATTTGTTTAAATTTGAAACTTTTTTCTGCTTTGCTCATAAGATTAACGAATGGAATCATTGGTATTGTCATGTGTATCCTATTTATGCTTTCTAAGAAGATCCTTCGCTCTTTTTTTGATATTGCAGCATTAGCCTCTAAGGCATTTCCATTGTCAAATGTAAATTTTGCATTCATCGTTTCATACAAAATACGTTTATTGAAAGTTACTTTCCTTAGGGATTTCGTGCTCCGTTCTACTTTTTCACGCTCTTCAATTTCGATAAGTATAGTTTCATTATCACTTGTTTTCAGATCCATCACCATATCCGCAGTTGCACTGCATATTTGTTTGTCACGACGTAGTCGATCAAGGTCGCAGTAGACTCCGTTATTCTAGTCGGTTTTTTTATCATTTGCTTGAAGTTATTATTAACTATTGAATACGAAGGAAACCCCTCAAAAAAAATAAATTAAACCATAAAACAAAGGCCTTAAGGGCATTTTCAAGCTCTGTTAACTTGGCATCGAAGTTGAAGCAAAAATTTGTTTTTAATTGCAATGGATTGCACTAGTTGAGTATCCGATTTTACCATGTTTCGTTTCGTTAGTACCATGTATGTTGCGAATGTTGGAATCTGCATCAACAATTACGTAACTTCTATTACTGTGTCCCCATTCCCATGAATTTTCAACCGTATATGTCAAACAACTGTATCCGAAGGATCTCTGGTTTTCACCCCTCACCCCTAGACATACGATATGAAGATGAAATCATGCAGCGTTGCAATAAATGGGTAATGAAAAAAATCATATGGAAATCTTAAGTTTGCGAGTAGTATACATAAATATTGTTTGTAATTTTTAGTGAACTTTTGCCGAGCACTAGTCATGAATTTTTTTGCATTATTTTTGACGTTAAAATACGGCTTTTTAAAAATTTAAGTCTCTTTAATTAAAAATATCGTATTGGTGATAAACAGAGTGGATGTAAATGCGTTTTTGCCTAGAGCCTAGGAATTTTACCTATTTTGATATTTTTTGCCCATCGGGAATTTTTTGCAAATTTAAGCCTAACGAGCCTAAAATCAACATTTTCTTGGAATTTTTATAATGAAACCATGGAAATCGCAAAGGAACTACTTGCCGATGAGCAAATAAAGGTCGATTTAACGTATATAAAAATTAGTTTTCTCGTTTAGTCTCAGAAACAGCTGAGCTCGAGACACAAGGCAAAAGTGTCGAAATTATTAAATCCATTCGTACTTCATTAAATTCTTTACAAGAAGATAAATTCAGTAAAAAAATAGAAAAAGTACTCATAAATAATCCTGGGTTCAATACTATTGTCGATATAAACAATGCTTTGAATGAACGATTACAACCAATGCAAGAATTTGTTTTAAATCTTTCGCCTATTGATCTGGCTTCTTATAAGTATTGCCCTACAACATCAGCTGACATTGAAAGATCGTTTTCAATGTATGTATAATTGCGTTCTGACAGAAAAACGTAGAAATTTTTGGCTCCCTGAAAAATGGCCCAATGCAAAATGGCCCCAAACTGAAAATGCAAAAAGGCCCCAAAATTTTGTATTGAAAACAACATGAATTTTAGGGTGATTTTTCTTTTTTTTTTGTCATTTTGCATTATTCAAAAATTATGCTACATTTGGGGCCTTTTTTCATTTTTTGATTTGGGGTAATTTTTCATAATGTAAAATAGCGCGCGCGATTTAAAAAAAAATTTTGCCTGCTATCACCCGATTTCTTTAAAAAATATGTTCGCTTCCGTCAATAAAAATTTCTTCATTTGGTATTATATCTAGATTTTTCCAATATTTTTCGTCCTGATGGAAAAAAATCGAAGGCCGCCTATGAGCACATGTATAAATATGTAAAAACCAATATTTTTTTCTTCATGAAAAATGGGCCCAATGCAAAAAGTCCCAAAATTTTGTATTGAAAACAGCACGAATTTTAGGGCGATTTTTCTTTTTTTTGGGTCATTTTGCATTTTTCAAAATTTATGTTACATTTGGGTCCTTTTTTCATTTTTTGATTTGGGGTAGTTTTTCATAATGCAAAATTACCCCTATTTTGGGGGATTTTTTCATTTTTCAAAGTGGGGCAATAATGCATTATGCAAAATTCCCCAAAATTGGGCGCTTTTTTCATTTTTATTTTTTTAAATTCCATAACGGCCGTTTTATTTTCTAGTTTGGGGCCATTTTATTTTTCGATTAAAACACCTCCTTTTGCTTTTGGGGCCTTTTTGCGTTTTATTTTGGCGCCAAATTTCATTTTTGATTTGGGGTCATTTTTCTTAATGCAAAATGGCCCCATATTTTAGGGCCTATTTTCATTTTCAGTTTAGGGCAATTTTGCATTGGGGCCATTTTTCAGGCCCCCGAAATTTTTTGTTCGAAAATTTGAAACATCATTGTGCTTTGCAATTGTGAAAAATAATAATATTGGTATTGAAACCATTCTTTTTTTGTACTACATTGAACTACGGATAAATGCAACACGAATAAATGCAAAAACCTGATAAACGCAAGGTGCTTTGAAGCCTTTTTTTTTATCATTCTCTCGAAAATATGCACGGATTAATGCAAAGAACGCATAAGTGCACAAAAATTCGTGCATGGAAAAACTTATTTTCAGAACTATTTTTGCCATTTTCCAGGACTTTCAGGCGCATAAACTCGACATTTTGCGAGACTTTTTTTATCCTCTCTGGTGATAAGCATTTACTGTACATGCATTTCTGTAGGCTTTTGGCCGTAATTAGAGGAAAAACAATATATACATATTTGCTTTTTTCTCCAGTTATTTTCAATTTTATTTTTCGATATTTCGACTGAAATTATCAGTCATCATCAGGATTCTTCTCCTAAGAGTTACTTTCGTAAACTGAATTTTTCCGCTAATTACGGCCAAAAGCCTACAGAAACAAAACAAAATTAGCCAGATTATTTGAATTTTAAAGAGTACTTTCACGTCAATGCGATTTTTTATGTCAGCACCTGAACATTTCTGCAGGGATGAGTAAATTAAAATTAAAAAATTTCCATTTTGTGTTTTAAAGAAGTGTACCTTTTCATACAAACATTTTCATAAGCGAAAAGGGGCAAGGAAAAATTTAAGACTGCTTCATACGTAACTTTTATATACTTACAGTCCAAATGTTTTTTTTTTGGTCCAATGCACTCTTCTGTTGTGGCCTTGCATACCGATTTTGCAAGCCCTTGACCAGCCAGACTGTGCCTTGCAGCAAGCAATCTGTCATTTATAGTTTGACCCGCCATAGTCATGTTGCCTGTTTGGTTTTTCGATTATTTCTGTTGCATCAACTACTGCCGCATAGGCCTTTGCTTTAAATTCGTGCACCCAAAAAGGTTTCGGGAAACGCAGTTAATTCGTTACTATGTTATTTAAGAATAAAAATGTTAACATTAGCAAGTTCAGGGTAAAAAATCCTACGTCTTTTTAAATCAGTACAGTTTTTGCCAGTTTAAATTTTTTTCGGGCGTCAGGTATCTAAAGCTTTTCGATACGCATGATACAGTTTATCAGGGTGCAGTTATCATAGAACTTATATGGATTGTAGAGACTTTTATACATGGCGTTAATAGAAGGACCTATAAACAATTTATTAAGAGAGAGTCAATTTCTAATTATTTCATTTCTTTTGGTTATCTGACTGAAAGACTAGACAAATGCTGGAGCTATTCACTTATCTAGAGGTTGTAATCCTATGCTGAAAAATTTTTGAATGTAATGAATGTAGTAGCAAATTAAAGACTTCATTTCAGTTTGTAGGTATAACGAAAAAGTAAGGATGTTGTATTCAGGCGAGCTTTTTCATAAATTGTCTTAAAACATGAACAAATAGCTATATTTTTTGCCTTCTAGTTGATTATAACTGGCATATTAACGTATTTTTCAGTTATAATCGACTTCTATTAAAATTTACTTAATCGGCCCAACAGTTGAACTATCTTGACTATCTATAGAGAGCTCCAAAGAATTGAGTAAGAAGTATGAGATTGGACTTGATCGGACCAATTTTAGAGTTATCCCCGGTGCTAAGTTCTGTTATGAAAATCACTAAATTGAGGCTTCTGATTGTATTTTAAAAGCTTGAAAAGGAAAAACGACGGATTTCGGAAACTATATCTGAAGCTAATTTCTTAATACAATGAACAGAAGTCGCCATATGAAATTGTTTTATGGTCATGATAGTCTCCAGAATACTATATTTTAATGGGTGTGGTGTAGCGGTCTACTTAAAAAGAATAGTATTCAAATAAATACAGCTTTTCAGTTGAGTATAGGCAACTCGCCTGACTATAACACCCTTATTCCTTTCTTATTTTTTTATCCGGCTAACGGGTTTAAATATTTCGATCCAGAATAATTTCCGATTTATAAAATACACTCTGGGATGAATAGCTCAGAAAAAATATGAATCGATAGGAAGCATCAATATATAAAAACTGTTCTTTATAAAAATTATTTGAATAATTTAAAAAATTCTTTAAAATTTAATTTTCGATTTACAGTGAGTGGCATCACATTTATAACAGTTACATTATTTTACTTTTAACGATTTTTAGGTACTGACCGTTCGCTCAAACGAAAAGAAAATTTTCCTGCTTAAAGATATCAGTTGATGTAAAAATTTTAAAAAAATGGCTGCACAAGAAAATCAATAAGTAAAACCTTATACATAGAAGCGGGTGTGTTGTTCATAACTGATACATCTGAAATAATATGCGATTTAAACCTAAAAAATTCCGATTCAAGCAGTTTATACGATTGCAGCCCTTGACATAAAAAAGGTGGGAGCATATGGCTCATGGAATGAGGTCTAAATACTTAAACAATTGCTTCGACTTGTTGGGAATAAAAAAAACTTGTTTGTCTAAATTTGCTATGTCAACATTGTATAAAATGATTTGGCACTTTTATATTCTTACGTTGATTTCTTTAAATATTTTTATTAGGACCTTAATGACAATACTTTCGATTTTTCCAACAAGGTTCTTTCAAATACGTTATCGATTTGTTTGGTTCCACCGATTCTTGGATGAAACTTATTGCGTTAATTAAACATTGCAATTACTGAACGTGTCTAAATCAACTTATTTTACACTTCGTTTCTTGTTCTTTAACTACCAACCACTATTTCCAGTAATCACAAAACACTTCAAATGATTTTTACGCTAGTGATGGACGATATTGATCGATATTCTTGGTATCATCTTTTTATTCTTCGATATTCCATTTCTTTCATCGATGTTTATTTTATTGAGGCCTCTTATGCTACGAATCCACTTCCCAGCATGCCATAACCCTGAATTCCAATTGCGCAGGACTAGTGTAATAGCATTGACAGACATATGGTGTAAAGTCTATAGACTTCATACTACAATGAAAAAAGTCTATGTTGGGGTGACACACTACAATAGATTGTGGATTTCTATTGTGGACTTCTTTAAAACAGCTGATAATTGAATATTAAAACAAAAAAAAAAAAAAACAATAAAAACATTTTGGTAGCATTTGGCCTCGATTTTATCTCATAAGAATCCATGAAAATATTTGTTTGTTATATAAATCCATACGATGGAATTATTTTCATGCATTTCGCATAAATTACTTGAAACTAGAAATTTAAACATCTGGTTTAAGATAAACTAATCGATTATTCGTTTAGTTTTGTGCAGGGTTGCCATATCAATCTAAGAAGTCCACAATAAATCCTCCCTTTCAATGTAGTGTGAAGTCTATAAAAAGTCTATTACTACGTTTATGCGAATGCCTTATTTGCAAATAAAAATATTGCAAACAGCAAATTTCCCCACATAAACGCTGAGTTGAATTCTTATTTGCAAATAAGCAAGTCGCGAAAATAAGTCTTGAATAACGAAGCTATTTGCAAATAAAGCTCAAGGTGCTGCCACTTATTTTTGACGATTTTCCTATTTTCTACGATATGGTATAACTAACCCATGCAAAACATAGGCTTCCGACAAATTAATATGTTGCCACGCAATTGTATTTTTTAGTCGGGCAGCACTGAAAAGTTTCGCTATTTTCGTATTTGAACTGCCGTATAAACAGTGAGTTAACTATTTGCGAATTATTTTTATTTGCGTATAGCTGACGCATAAACGTAGTATATGTTGGCTAAGGTAGACTTTTGAGAAATACCTATGTGTGTCACCTAGACTTCACACCATCATGGTGTAAAATACCTATGTCTATCAGTGCTATAACGTGAAATCCTGCAAACGTTCAACACATTATTACATATGGAAGCACGATCAATCAACTTCCTGCATGCTCATGCACACGCACGAGTTCGAAAAATTGAATATTTCCTGCGCGTCACAACATAACAGCTGAGTATAACAGTTTGAAAAAGTGTTGTAAAAACAATTGAGTCCTTTTCTAAGGTACTTGGTACTACGGGGGAATACTTTTCTTACTAAATCAAGTAATATGCATTGAATTTTATTTTCTTTTAAGCTTCTATATCTATATATATGATTTCTATAATTTATTTATTAAGTAAAAGGGAATATAACATTCCGCTTATAGAAAATAAGACAAGTACAGGAGTAGCTAAAATGTAATGAGTCAAGTTCAGATCCAAAACCGCAGCAATGACATGCTTATGCACCCGCATTATTGGAAATTGCATATTTCCTGCGCCTCCTGCAGCAGGAAATATCCTGCAGCTCCTGCGCAATTGGAATTCAGGCTATATACGCGTATTAATCTAGGTTACTCACTAAGTTTAAGCGGGAATTCCAATAGCTCAGGAGCTGGAGGAAATTTCCTGCTGCAGGCGGTCCAGGGAAAATGCAATTTCCAATAATGCGTGTGAATGAAGCCAGAATTCCAATAGCGCAGGAGCTGCGTAACGTGAATTCCTGCAAACATTCAACAAATGAAAACATATGGAACTAGTTCGAATCAATTTCCTGAATGCTCACGCACATGCACGAGTTCCAAAAATTGAATATTTCCTGCGCGTGAGCTACATGACAGCTGAGTATAACAGTTGAAAAAAGGAATATAACAGTGTTGTAGAAACTATTGAGTACTTTTAAAAGGTACTTGGTACTACGGGTCCATACTTTTCTTGCTCAATCAAGTAATATGCACTAAGCCTGAATTCCAATAGCGCAGGAGCTGCAGGAAATTTCCTGCTGCAGGAGGTGCAGGAAAAATTAAATTTCCAATAATGCGTGTGCATGAGCATGTCATTGCTGCGGTTTTGAGTGTGAACTTGACACATTACATTTTTAGCTACTCTTGTACTCGTCTTATTTTCTATGAACGGCATGTAATATTCCCTTTTACTTATCAAATAAGCTTTAGAAATCATAAATATAGAGACCGATGCTTAAAAGAAAACATAATTTAATGCATATTAATTGATTAAGGAAGAAAAGGATACGTCCGTAGTACCAAGTACCATAAAAAAGTACTCAATAGTTTCTACAACACTGTTATATTCCTTTCTTCAACTGTTATACTCAGCTGTCATGTTGCTCACCCGCAGGAAGTATTCAATTTTTCGAACTCGTGCGTGTGTGTGAGCGTGCAGGAAATTCATTCGAACTAGATCCATATGTTTTCATGTGTTGAATGTTTGGAGAAATTCACGTTACGCAGCTCCTGCGCAATTGGAATTCAGGCTTTACATTTAATTTAAGTTTCGCTGTCTATTACTACGTTTATGCATCATGTTAACCCGGGTATATTCAACTCAGGTCAATTCAACCCCCTCGCATAAACGCTATTTATAACCGAGTTAGAGAATTTAATCGGGTTGAATAAACACATTTATTTAAAGTGGGTAGAAAATTCAACTCGAGTTGAAGTTTGTGCATAAAGACGAGGGCTTAGGCAAATCGAAGCGAATGACAAAAAATCCAACTCATTTCGACTTTTAGTCATGCATTGTGATGTGTGTCCCATACATTTATATTTCTAAAAACATAATTTTCGTGTATGTCATGCCGCATCGCTGTTCAGTGTCTCTTAAGAATAAAACTGGGTTAGTCTTTTAACTCAAGTTCAAAATTGCCCGTTTATGCTCAGGTTTTTTACCCGGGTTGAATATACCTGGGTTAACATGATGCATAAACGTAGTATATATTTATGATTTCTATTACTTATTTGTTAAGTAAAAGGGAATATTACATTCCGTTCATAGAAAATAAGACGAGTACAAGAGTAGCTTAAAATGTACTGAGTCAGTTTAATATTCAAAACCGCAGCAATGACATGCTCATGCACACGCATTATTGGAAATTGCATTTTTCCTGCACCTCCTGCAGCAGGAAATTTCCTGCAGCTCCTGCGCTATTGGAATTCCCGCGTGAGCATGTCATTGCTGCGGTTTTGGATCTGAACTTGACTCAGTACATATTTAGGTACTGTTGAATAAACTCCATTATACTATATATGTAGTAGGCAAAGGCGGCATTGATTTTCATTTTCTAGTTTTAAGTATTGTAAAAAATTAAATAATTGCTCTCTGTATTTTTTTGAATATTCGGGTGACAAATAAAATAAATAGAAAAGAAAGAATCCTGGATCCTCCGTATTTTCTAATTAAATATAAAAAGTAAGAATCCTTATTGGATCATAATATTATATTAGACTTGGATCCTGCGTATTCTTAATAGGTTATGGGCACAGCTACGAAAACCAGCGACGAAATAAAATTAAAAAAATAATAAAAATAATAAAAAGTTAATTATTAATGGAAAAATCCAGGAGAAACATAAAGCCTTTTGATGGTGAAAAATATTCCATTTGGAAATTTCGCGTACGTGCATTATTGGCTGAAATGAATATTTTGCAAGTGATTGATAGTGAAATGCCTGCTCCTGTCACCAGTTTATGGCTTGAAAAGGAAAGACACGCAAAAAGCATAATAATTGAATATTTAAGTGACTCGTTTCTTGGCTTTGCAAATGATGAATCTGGGGCTAGACAGATTTTTGTTAATTTAGACGCTATTTATGAGCGTAAAAGCTTAGCAACACAGCTATCAGTAAGAAAACAGCTTTTGTCCTTAAAATTTCAAAGTGGATCGCCTCTCTTAACTCATTTCAATGTATTTGATGAATTAATAACTGAATTATTGGCATCGGGTGCAAAAGTTGATGAAATGGATAAAGTGTCGCACTTGTTATTAACGTTACCATCCTGTTATGATGGAGTTACAACAGCAATTGAAACATTGTCCGAAAAAAATTTGACTTTGGCTTTTGTGAAAAATCGGTTACTTGATTTTGAAATAAAATTAAATAGTGCAAGCAAAGACACAGCCTTCAAAGTGTTGCACGCCGTACACAATAATAACAATAAAATTAAAAAAAAATTCTATGAAATAAACAAAAAAAAAATAATATGTCAAATAAAAACAATTTTAAAAATAAAACAAAATGCCATTACTGTGGTAAAATTCTCAAAAGAAATTTATCGTTCCAACAAAAGAAAAACGATTCAAATAATGGCAATTCTAAACAAGCTCAGGTGGCTGTCGCACAAAAGGTATCCGGTTTTGCATTCATGATTAAGAAGGATTTCGATTTGAAAAAAGAAGATGGTGTTTCATTCATTTTGGACTCTGGAGCTTCGGATCATATGATAAACAATAAAAATCTTTTCACGGATTATATGAATTTTGAAGACCCACTCGAAATTGCAGTGGCTAAGCGCGGGGAATTTATATATTCTACATCAAAGGGAATTGTGACTCTTTTAAACAACTTTCAACAAATCATTACTTTGGAAGATGTGCTATTTTGTGAAGACATTCCCCAAAACTTACTTTCTGTGAAGAAGATGCAAGATGCGGGTATGATTATTGAATTTAAATCAGGAGGTGTAAAGGTAACAAAAGATAGAAAATTAGTTGTTGAAGGTAATTTTAATTCTAATGTACCTACTATTAAATTTAAATTACGACGCAATGCACTCACGACAAAAAGTAAAAAAGTGAACGAATATCAATTGTGGGATGAGAGACTGGGACACATAAGTAAAGGGAAATTATTAGAAATTATACACAAAAATTTGTGTTCAGATATTAATCTTTTAAAAACGGTTGAGATCAGTAGTGATTTGTGTGAAGCTTGCATAAACGGAAAACAATCCCGGTTACCATTTGAAAAGTTAAAAAATAAAAACCACATAAAAAGGCCATTATTTATCGTTCATTCAGACGTTTGTGGTCCGATATCACCTTCCACTATCGATCGCAAGAATTACTATGTAATTTTTGTGGATCAGTTTACACACTATTGTGTTACTTATCTCATCTCACATAAGTCTGATGTTTTTTTTATGTTCAAAGATTTTAAATCAAAGAGTGAAGCACATTTCAATTTGAAGGTAGCCAATTTGTATATTGATAACACAGCAGCACAAAAAAAAATTGATGAAGAGTACTTTTGATGCGGGGTATCATTTTATATGTAATTTGGCATGGAGAATCCGAATCTGTAACCCGTTTAGTCAGATTGGCTCCAGCTTTCGAGAAAAATTAAAAAAACCGTTATTTGTGAGAGTAGCTACGAAAAAAAATTTTTTAAAGGGGGAGCTAGGGGATCGGGGTAAGATGTATGTCAGAAGAAGGGGAATTTAAACCTCTACCCAATACTTTTTACTATTTAATTTTCCAAGGTGTACTTTTTGAAAAATTCAAAAAAAATCGTTGCTTTTTTTGAAAAAAATCACAATTTTCAGTTTTCCGTACTTACTATTTCATATTAAAAGCTACAAAAATGTCATTAAATATAAATTTATATATTTTTTTATGAAAGCAAATTCTTTTCCCTTTAAAACGGTGTATTAAACAAACACATTCGTGTGCTCCTTCAATTGATATAATTCTTTTTTAAATACCCAAGATATCGTACACGTAATAAATAACGTATACGTACTGTTTACTTTATAACAGATACTTTACTTGCTTTTCATACATACTATATATATCGCACCCTTGCTTATAAATCGGCACAATTCAAAATTTTTTAAATCAATTTTTTAATGTACGATTGAATTTTTCTGTAAGAAACCCAATGCATGGAGAATTGACGGTTTTATTGACTGACGCAGCAGTCGATTAAGAGTAATATTAGTTTAGAAAAAATTTTATTTCTCCGTAGAGTCAAGAGGGATTGAAGGATTTTCGAGAAATGCGAAATTTTGAATTGTGCCGATTTAGGAGCAAGGGTGCGATATGCTTTGCGTTAACGAGCTCGTTTACACTCAAAAATTGATTGCACAACAGTAAAATTCTCATTTGGTTTATAAGATTGGACATTTGTAATAATGACAAAAAATGCCGTCATGGCAAAAAATGGAAAGAAATTTACGGTGCAGGGAAACGGAATCCCAGTATCGGCGCCTGGTCAGGGTGAGCAAACGGGCCCGCAGGCGTCGTCATCATGCGACCGCAGCCCTCCATTAGTGGCCTCCTTGGCTGAAAAAGGGTTTAGAGTTACAAGGAGTAAAACAAGAACAAATGCTAAAACTGATTCTTCATATCATATATGTGACAAAAATCCTTCTAATTTTTGTTATATTTGCGCGAAATATGAAAAGGTAAGTAACCGAAGAAATATAACAAAAAATATACAAGGTCTATACAAATCGTTCTTTGGTTTCGATATGAAGAATTTCAACGTTCCTTGGAAGCCAAAAATATTATGTGGAATTTGCTATAAAATGTTAAATCGTAAAAAATCTAAGGAATCCAGTGAAATAATGAAGCCCGCCATATGAAGGAAACCGCAATATAAAAAGAACTGTTATTTCTGTCAAAATACCCTTACCGGAATTAATAAAAACAAAAAGTCTAATATTCGTTATGCTGATGTATCGTCCTTAGAAAAACCTCTTAGATCAATCAATAATATTGATGTGGATCTGGAAAAATTGCAATCAGATGAGGCAAGTGCAGACGAATCGATCGAATCAGTTTTTTCCCCAAGCAATTTCAAGGCCAAGAGAGTTCCAAAAGAAGTAAGGCAAGCAGAACTGAATGATCTTGTGCGAGACATAGGGTGTTCTAAAAGTAGTGCCGAGTTCTTAGCATCATGGATGAAAAACAGGAATATTATCAACAATAAAGCTAAAGTAACCTTTTATCGTAAGAGAGAAAAAGCATTTCGGCCGTACTTTTCATATGACGATGAATGCTTACTTGTGTACTGTCACAACGTCCAAGGTTTGATGGATGCCCTAAAGCCGAATTGTTATAAAAGTGACGAATGGAGGTTGTTCATTGATGCTTCAAAAAGGAGCCTTAAGGCAGTTTTACTTCACAATACAAACGTGTATGCATCGGTGCCTATTGCTCATTCTATCAATAACAAAGAAGAATATGATAAACTTGCTACCATATTGGAAAAAATTAATTACAAGGATCACAACTGGCAACTTTGTGGAGATCTAAAAATTATAACAATTCTTCTCGGACAGCAATCCGGTTATACCCGTCATCCGTGTTTTTTATGTGAATGGAATAGCAGAGATCGGGAGAGCCATTACAAAAGAAACAAGTAAGAAAGCTAAAGTCGGTCAAGCCCGACTTTGAAATACCCAGCGTCCCGACATTATGAGCGCACTATGTTTTGCTTCTCTACTTGTGGGCGTGGCAGTAGAGGGCAACATAAATTATTTCCCTACACCTTTCATTCGCCTTGGTGAACCTATGTTGCGAATTTGAAGCTTCTACGCCTTTTACCTCGGAAGTTACGAAAAATCTTTATTTGTGGGCGTGGCAGTGGGTGGGCCACAAAAAATTTTTTCCTACACCTTTCATTACCCTTGGTGAACCTATGTTGCGAATTTGAAGCTTCTACGGCTTTTACTTCGGAAGTTACGAAAAATCTTTATTTGTGGGCGTGGCAGTGGGTGGGCCACAAAAAATTTTTTCCTACACCTTTCATTCGCCTTGGTGAACCTATGTTGCGAATGCGAAGCTTCTACGCCTTTTACTTCGGAAGTTATGAAAATTCTCTATTTGTGGTCGTGGCAGTGGGCGGGCTACATAAATTTTTGTTCCTACACCTTTCATTTGCCTTGGTCAACCTATGCTGCGAATTTGAAGCTTCTACGCCTTTTACTTCACAAGTTACGATAAGCCCTTATTTGTGGGCTTATTTGTGGGCGTGGCTCACGGAGGGCGGCGTCTATTTTTTGCCAGGATATGTGTCTTTTCGTAGTTTACCAGTACACCAAATATCAATGGAATGTGTTGAGTGGTTCGCAAGTTACAAGCATTTTACTGAAAACACATTATATTCATTTGTGGGCGTGGCAGTGGGCGGATGTCTCCCATTTTTGCTTAGGATCATACTCGGATCCCGATATACCTGCGTGCCAAATTTCGACTTGATTGGTCCAGCCGTTTCGGAGGAGATCCGACCACGGACGGACGGACAGACGGACAGACGGACGGACGGACGGACGGACAGACGGACAGACGGACGGACGGACGGACGGACAGACGGACAGACGGACAGACGGACATGTCTAAATCGATTCAGTTTTTGATCCTGATCATTTCTATATATATTTTTCTATATCTCCGGAGCTTAATTCTCCCTGTTACAAGATTTGCACAAAACTAATATACCCCGCTTACGCTGGGTATAAAAACTGGCCTCTGAGAACGTCTTTCCAGCCAGGAGATAAGAATGTTATAAGAAAGTCATTAATCGAACCATCAAAAATTCTTCTTCCTCCATTGCATATAAAACTAGGTCTAGCAAAGCAATTCATTAAAGCTTTAGATAAAAACAGCTTATGTTTTAAGTACATATCGCAAACATTTTCCTATCTTTCCGATGCTAAGCTGAAGGAAGGAATTTTAGATGGTCCTCAAATAAGGTCTCTTTTAAATGACAGTCAATTTGTACAGAAAATGACAAATAAAGAAAAAAAAAGGTTGGCTAAGTTTTAAGGACGTAGTTGAAAACTTTCTGGGGAACCATAAAAGTGTTGATTATAAGAAAAAGGTATCTACTATGGTGGTAAACTATAAGAAAATGAAATGCAACATGAGTTTAAAATTGCATTTTTTAGACTCTCATTTAGACTTTTTCCCGGAAAATTGTGGGGACTTTAGCGACGAACAGGGAGAGCGCTTTCACCAGGATATGAAAGAAATGGAACGCCGTTATCAGGGTCGGTGGGATGTTAATATGATGGCCGACTATTGCTGGACACTCAAAAGAGAGATGCCCCAAACAGTAAACGAACGTAAAAGAATGCCAATACACAGATCCTTTGAGTGTAAACGTGCTCGTTATAGAAAAGCATATATCAATTGAAGGAGCACACGAATGTGTTTGTTTAATACACCGTTTTAAAGGGAAAAGAATTTGCTTTCATAAAAAAATATAAAAATTTATATTTAATGACATTTTTGTAGCTTTTAATATGAAATAGTAAGTACGGAAAACTAAAAATTGTGATTTTTTTCAAAATAACCAACGATTTTTTTTGAATTTTTCAAAAAGTACACCTTGGAAAATTAAATAGTAAAAAGTATTGGGTAGAGATTTAAATTCCCCTTCTTCTGACATACATCTTACCCCGATCCCCTAGCTCCCCCTTTAAAAAATTTTTTTTTCGTAGCTACTCTCACAAATAACGGTTTTTTTAGTTTTGCTCGAAAACTGGAGCCAATCTGACTAAACGGGTTACAGATTCGGATTCTCCATGCCAAATTACATATAAAATGATACCCCGCATCAAAAGTACTCTTCATCAATTTTTTTTTGTGCAGCTGTGTAATGGGCGAGAATATTTATCAAATGAGATGCGTAAATTTTGTGTTGAAAGTGGCATCAGCTTTCATTTAACAGTTCCTTACACTCCACAGTTAAATGGAGTTTCTGAACGCATGATAAGAACAATTACTGAAAAAGCGCGTGCTATGATATGTGGTGCGAAATTAAGTAAAGTATTTTGGGGCGAAGCTGTTTTAACAGCAACTTATCTAATAAACAGAAGCCCAAGTATGGCGTTGCAGAAAATTAATAAGACTCCATTTGAAATGTGGCATAATAAGAAGCCTAATTTAAAATATTTGAAAGTTTTTGGTTCAACGGTATATGTACACAATAAAACAAGAAAGAGAAAATTTGATGAAAAATCATTGAAAAGTATACTCGTTGGTTATGAAGCAAACGGTTATAAATTATGGTCTGTAGAAATGAAAAAGTTTTTTGTGGCTAGAGATGTGATTGTAGATGAAACTAATATGGTAAACTCTAGGGATGCACCTAAAAATTATTTTGAATTCCAGAATAAAAGTATGGAACTAGGTGGTTTATTAACCGATTTCCCGAATGATAGTACGGAAAATGAACATTGCGAATTCCCGAATGATAGTACGGAAAATGAACATTGCGAATTCCCGAATGATAGTACGGAAAATGAACATTGCGATTTCCCGAATGATAGTACGGAAAATGAACATTGCGATTTCCCGAATGATAGTACGGAAAATGAACATTGGGATTTCCCGAATGATAGTACGGAAAATATAAACCATAAAAAACACAAAACCTCACACACTAGCGTAAGTAAATTTACTGGCACACAGTTACAAGAAAACAGAGGAAGCGGAAGGTTGAAGGGTAAAACTAACCCATCAAATAGAATATTAAATAGTTGTGTTATGAATGCACATACTTTTTTCAGCAGTGTACCTGCTTCATTTTATGAAATCAAAAACAGGAGCGATAGACTTGATTGGGAAGGAGCCATAAAAGAAGAATTGAACTCCCATTTTTTAAATAAGACTTGGACTTCTGTCCAAAAGCCTGAAAATAAAAATATTGTCGATTGTAAATGGGTTTTTACTATTAAAAATGATGAATTTGGAAACACAAAAAGATATAAAGCTCGACTGGTTGCTCGTGGGTTCACACAAGAATATTTAGTAGATTATGATGAAACCTTTGCTCCAGTATGGATGTTAAAACTGCATTTTTAAATGGGGTTTTAAAAGAAGATATATATATGTCGGTACCGCAAGGTGTTGTTGTTGATAATCATAATACAGTATGTAAGTTAAATAAATCTATATATGGACTTAAGCAAGCGGCAAGATGTTGGTTCGAAGTATTTGAAAAGGCATTAAAAGGTTTTGGTTTCAAAAATTCACAAGTTGATAGTTGTATTTACATTCTTGATAAAAATTATATTTTTAAAAATATATATGTATTGCTATTGTAATGGAATAGATCCTTGTCGTTATCGGATGTAGGATCAGCGGTTCAGGACTATGATCCGGATACTTAAGGATACTTTTTTGTATCCTTCGTAAGGAATGAAGTCTTTTAAATAAAATATTCACTTAAGAGAAAATGACTTTTATTTGAAAAATTTTAAATTTTTTTCTTCCCAAAAAAAACAAAAATTTTAAAAGGGGTTTGTTAAAAAATTTTTTTAATTTTTAAAATTTTTAAATTTTGGAAAATTTTAAAAATTTAAAAAAAATTTTTTTTTCCCCCAAAAAGGGTTTTTTTTAAGGGTTTTTTTTAAAACCTTTTTTTTTTTTCCGGAGGGCCTTTAAAAAAAAAACCCCCTTTTAAAAAAAGGGGGGAAAATTTTGGGCCGGGAAAATTTTTCCCCTTTAAAAAAGGGATTTTTTTAAATTTTTCCCGGGGTTTTTAAGGGGGTTTTTTTAAAAAAGGTTAAAATAAAAATTTTTTGGTTTAATTCCCTTTTTTGGGGCCCTTTTTTAAAAAAAAATTTTTTAAAAAAAAAAAAATTTTTTTTTTTTTTTGGGGAAAAATTTTAAATAAAAACCCCTTTTTAATTTTTAAAAATTTAAAAAAAATTATTTTTTTTTAACCCAAAAATTGTTTTTTGGGGGGTTTTTTGGGTTTTAAAATTTTTTTAAAAAAAAAAATTTTTTTTTTTTTTTTTTAAAATTTTTTTTTTTTAAAAAATTTTTTAAAAAATTTAAAAATTTTTTTTTTAAAATTTTTTTTTTGGATTTAAAAATTTTTTTTCCTTTTTTTAAAAAATTTTTAAAAAAAAAAATTAAAAAAAAGAATTTTTTCCCCTTATTTTTAAAAAATAAAAAAAAATTTAAATTTTAAAATTAAAACCCCTTTTTAATTTTAATTTTAATTTTTTTTTTTTTCCCAATTTTTTAAAACCTTTAAAAAAAAAATTTGGGGGTTTTTAAACCTAATTTTTCCAAAACTTTCCCCTTTTTCCCCGGAAATTTGTTTTTTTTGGGGAAATTTTTGGGCCTTTTGGGGGGGGGTTTTTTAAACCGGTTTTTGGGTAATTTAAAAATTTTTTGTTTTTAAATTCCAAAAAACAAAATTTTGAATTTTTTCCCCAAAATTTTAACCAAAAATTTTTTTTTTTGGGGGAATTTTTAAAAAGGGTTTAAATTTTTTTTTAAGGAAAAAAAAAAAAGGGGGTAAAAAAAATAAACCCCAAAAAAATTTTGGGAAATTTTGGGGTTTTGGATTTTATAAATTTTGGGGAAAAACCCCAAAAAAAAAATTTTTTTGCCGGATAAAAAATTTTTTGGGAACCCTTTTTTAAACTTTTTAAAAAAGGGAAATTTTTTAATTGCCCGGAAAAAAATTAAAAAAATTTTAAAATTTTTTTTTTTAAAAAAATTTTTTTAAAATTTTTTAAAAAATTTTTAATAAAATTTAAAAAGGTTTCCCGGGGGAAAAATTTAAAAATAAGGGGTTTTCCTTTAAAACCAAATTCCTTCCCGGGGAAAAATTTTTAAAAAAAAAACCCCCCCTTGGGGTAAAATTTTGGGTTTTCCCCCCCAAAAACCCGACCCCGGGGAAAACCCCCCAAAAATTCAAATTTTTTGGGGGTTTTTAAAAATTTTAAAAAAAATTTTTAAGGAAAATTTGTTGGCCCCCCCTTTTTTTTTTTTTTAAAAATTTTTTGGGGTTTTTCTTTCCCGGGAAAAAGAATTTTTGAAAAATTTTTTCCCTTTTTAAAAGGGGGGTTTAAAAAAAGCAATTTTAAAAATTTTTGTTTTGGGGGTTTTTAAAAAAAAAAACCAAATTTTTTTTGGGGGTTTTTGTTTCCAAAAAATTTCGGTTTTAAAATTTTTTTTTTTTCTTTTTGGGGAAAAAAAAATTTTTTTAAAATTTTTTTTAATTTTGAAACTTAAGGAAAAATTTTTTTTTGGGGGGTTGGTTTGGGTTTTTTTTAAAAAATTTAAGGGGGTTTTGGTCGGGGGCCCCTTTTTTTTTTTTTAAAAGGGTTTTTTTTCCCCCAAAATTTCTTTTAAATTTTTTTTTCCCCTTTTAAACCTAAAAAACCCCAAAAAATTTTTTTTTTTAAAACCCCAAAAAAATTTTGGTTGGGTTTTTTCCTAATTTTCCTTTCCCAAAAGGCAATTTGGCTTCCCAAAAGGGGAAAATTTTTTTGGGGGTTTTTTCCCCAAAAGGTTTTTTTTTTTGGCCTTGGTTTTTCCCAAAAAAGGGGTTTTTTCCCTTTTGGGTTTTGGGGAAAAATTAAATTTCCCAAATTTTGGGGTGGAAAACCCTTGGGTAAAAAAAAAAATTTTTTGGGGAAAGGTTTTTAATTTTTTTAAAAACCTTAAAAAAATTTTTTTTCCCCTTTTAATTAAATTTTAAAAAAAATTTTTCCCAAAAATTTGGGGTTGTTTTTTTAAACTTCTAAGGCCTTTAAAAATTTTGGGGGGTTTTCCCAAAAAAATTATTAAAAACCCAAAAAAAAAATTCCCAAAAAAAACCAAAATTTTTTTTCCCCCGGGGTTTTAAACCCTTTTTGGTTTCCGGGTTTGGGGGGTTTTTTCCCTTTTAAAAAAGGGGGAAATTAAAAAATTTTGGGGGGAAAAAAAGTCCCAATAACCCCGGGGTTCCTTTTTTTTTTTTTTTTCCCTTCCCGGGGTTTTAGGTTTTTTTTCCCATTTGGGGATTAAGGGTTTTAATTTCCAAATTTAAATTAAAAAATTTTTTTTTTTTCCCCTTAAAAAGGGAAAAAAAGGGGGTTTTTAAAAGGGGCCAAATGATTATGTGATGAGATACCTCGCGGGATGAACCTTTAGCGACCGGTAGGTCACGGGTGATTTCTGGAAACTCTTTGACTATAGATTGAAATTCGTTTCTGGAATCAATGACTGATAAACCAAGAATTGGGCGATTGATTAAAGTACTATTGCAGTTTATAGATACTTTAGTTACGTCATCTAGTAACTTACGATGTCGCATGCTTATGACGAGGTTATGATGACCAAGGAAGTCCGCTCCTAAAATGGGTTGAGTTACTTCAGCGATAATAAAGTTCCATGAGAAAGGACGACGTAGACCTAGGTTAAGAATAACCCTTTTTTCGCCGAAAGTTTTGATGGGCGACCTATTTGCCGCAAATAAGCAGGTTTGCTGGTCGGGAAAACGTTTCTGCTGAGAATTAGGTGGAATTACACTGACTTCAGCTCCGGTATCTATTAGGAACTGCAAACCTGTATTTTTGTAGATGACAGTTAATCGGCGATGCGTTTGAAATTGTCTGTCGTGTATCGCCGCTTGTGACAGACAGACTAGTTTAACTTTTGACTGCAAGGTTGCTTACATTTATGTGCGTTGTTACCAAACTTTCGATGGTACCAGCACAGACCTTTTGTTGTGTCGTGGCTACTGTTCCTGTTAGGATCCCGGTTTCCTGACCTGAATCGGCTGCGGGAACGTGAAGATTGAGTTTTAAAACTCGCTATCTCTTTCGAACGCTGAGAAATTTGTTGTTGTAGTGAAGCGGTGGTTACAGTGCCACTATTTGGTTGACAAGCTTCTTGCACGGAGTAGTTGTCGTTGACTTCAGCAATTTTTTCGGCCATGGAAGCGATCTTATCGAGAGGCTCGCTGCTGACTGAAATTATTGCTCTCATGTTTGATGGTAAACGTGTCATCCACATTGACCTTAATAAAGCATCGTCTACTTGCGTACCAGCTAGATTCTTCATTTCGCGTAGAAGTTGTGACGGACGTAAATCTCCTAAATCCATTTCTTGAAGCAACTTTTTTAGCCTTTTTTGTTCCGAAACAGAAAATTCCTCGAGTAAACGTTTCTTCAAGGTTGAGTAAGGATTCTCTGGAGGAGTATTCAATACTAAGTCGCTGATTTGAGCTAGGATTGTTCCATCGATTGATGCGACTACAGTATGAAATTTTGTATGCTCTGCTACGATACCAGCAGTGATAAATTGAGATTCGATTTGGGCGAACCATAACTCTGGTCTGGTGTGCCAAAAAGGAGGTACCTTTATAGCGATGCGTGCAAGTTCTTCGCGTCGATGATTCCCATTTCCGGATTGATGAGTGGTAGGGGTTGCATAGATGTGTCCAGCTGCTTGAGCTTGCCGGGTTGAATTATTTTGAGTCGGATGTGACTCATCGTCTGAGTTGGTTACCGGCATCTTAAGACAGTTGTTGGGGTCACCAGTATGTAATGGAATAGATCCTTGTCGTTATCGGATGTAGGATCAGCGGTTCAGGACTATGATCCGGATACTTAAGGATACTTTTTTGTATCCTTCGTAAGGAATGAAGTCTTTTAAATAAAATATTCACTTAAGAGAAAATGACTTTTATTTGAACCTTATTCTATTACACTTAATATTTCCACAAGAAAATAAATTCTTGAACTGAATTCAAAGTCAGACGAGAATTGAATATTTTCTAATTTTTAAGTTATTTTTAATATTGATTTTCCGGAACTAATTTAAAATGGAAAATCCGGTTGCTAGACTTTTATAAATGATTTGTGTGTTAGACTAATTAGCTTGCTATATTATATGTGCGCTACATCATTCCCCCTTTTTGTCGAGACGGAAATGTACTTTGCGACCATAACGAGAGGTGTATATTTCTGGGCCTTCCTTAGGAACGGTTGAAGACTCGTCTGCTGCGTTAACCGTTTGTTTTGAATCAATTTGATCAAAAGATTCGTCTAAGATAAATGCTGACTTTAGACGATCTACTGTTATGTTAGATTTCTTTCCATTAACATCTACCACAAAAAATTTCTCAAAGCGTTTGATGACGGGGAATGGTCCTTCGTAAGGGGTTTGCAGAGATTTTTTTGACCATTGGATTTCTAACAAAAACGTGTGCGGAAGAATACAAATCTTTCTCGATAAACGTCTTTCCACCTGAATGATGAGTAGTTAGGGTTGGTCGCAGGTTGTTCATAAATTGTTGTAGCTTATGAGCAAACTCTGTTCGAGGAATGTCCTGATTTTTAGTTGCTTCTGATAATAATTCGCCGGGTAGACGTAGACCCGATCCGTAGACTAATTGAGAAGGACTAGCGCCTATATCCTCTTTAATTGCCACTCGGAAGCCAAGGAGTATGAGAGGTAAAATTTCTACCCACTTTTCACTGTTGTAACATTTGATGGCGACTTTCAGTGGTCGATGAAACCTTTCAATCATGCCATTAGAAGCTGGATGGTATGCGGTGGTGCGTAAATGTTGAATACCTAAGAGATTCGTTAATTCCTTGAAGAATGCACATTCGAATTGGCGGCCTTGGTCCGTAGTCACTCGTAAAGGTACCCCAAACCTTGAAACCCATGTGGAGCAAAATCCATAGGCTACGCTTTCTGCAGTGATGTCAACTAATGGACAGACTTCGACCCAACGTGAAAAACGGTCGATCATTGTTAAGCAATATCGGAATCCTTTAGAAGGAGGTAATGGCCCGACAATATCTAAATTGACGTGGTCAAAACGTGCTGAAGGAGATACGTACTGTTGAAGCGGTGCTTTGTTGTGACGATGAATTTTGCTTTTTTGGCAAGCGATGCATGCTCTGGCCCACAACATACAGTCTTTCTTCAAGTTAGGCCAAACGAATTTTTCTGCAACTAGTTTTGACGTCTTCTTTCCACTAGAGTGACAAAGGTTATGAATCGATTCGAAAGCAATTTTACGAAAAGCCTTTGTTAAAATTGGACGGATGTTGCCAGAAGAAATATCGCAGTAAACGTGACTATTGTTGTTTGGTGAAGCAAAAGACTTGATTTCCAAACTAGAATTCGAGTTACGCAAAGTTTAAATTTCTTCGTCTGTCTGTTGTTGGCGAGATAATTCGTCGTAATCGATTGACTTATTTATATGTATTGCTTCTATTCTTGAAAGTGCATCAGCGACAATGTTATTCTTGCCTGAAATGTGTCGTATATCAGTAGTGAATTGACTTAAGAAATCCAAGTGTCGGACTTGTCTGGGACTGGCCTTGTCGAGTTTTTGTTTGAACGCAAATTGTAAGGGTTTGTGGTCGGTGTAAATACAGAATTCTCTTCCTTCAAGCATGTGCTTAAAATGTTTCACACCTTTATATGCGGCTAAAAGTTCTCTATCATACGTACTATATTTTCGTTGCGCCTCAGTTAAACGTTCTGAATAAAAACCTAATGGTTGGAAACTTTTTTCAACTAATTGTTGCAATACAGCACCAACGGCTATGTCTGATGCGTCGACCATAAGTGCTAGGTTAGCCTTTTTTTTTGGAAAAGCGAGATATGTCGCTTCTCGAAGTTGCATCTTACAATTTTCAAAAGCAGTCTTGTTTTCTTCATTCCACACGATAGGGGTCTTGTCGTTCTTTTTGTTACCGTGGATGAGTCCAAATAATATTGCTTGTTGAGTTGCGGCGCTAGGAAGAAATCTTCGGTAAAAATTCAACATCCCCAAGAATCTTTTAAGGTCGCAGACGCGCTGTGGTAGCTTAAATCGTGAAATTGCATCTACCTTGTCGGGAACAGGTTTTACTCCATTTCTGTTTACTATAAATCCTAGAAAAGTAACCTCATCTTTACCGAAGTTACACTTCGCAGGGTTGATTTTTAATTCAAACTTCTGAAGTCTCTCGAAGACAAGTTTGATGTGCTGCTTGTGTTCTTCCACATCTCGAGAAGCTATTAATATATCGTCTAGATAGGTGAAAGTGAAATCAAAATCGCGCAATATATGATCCATAAAGCGTTGAAATGTTTGTCCAGCATTACGTAATCCGAACGTCATCTGTGTGAACTCAAACATCCCGAAAGGAGTTGTTATGGCCGTTTTAGGGACATCGGTTGGTTCCACTGGGATTTGATGATAGGCTTTACGGAGGTCGATCGTAGAAAAAATTTTGCGACTTGCTAACCCATTTGAGAAGTCGTGAATATGCGGAATCGGATATCGGTCTGGTTCTGTTATAGAATTTAGTCTCCTATAATCTCCGCATGGTCTCCATTCACCGTTCTTTTTCTTTACCATGTGTAGAGGACTTGACCAGGGGCTGTTGGATGGTCTGCAAATTCCTGCATCTAGGAGTGATTGAATTTCTGCTTTAGCTATCTTCAACATCTCGGGAGAAAGTCGGCGGAATTTGGCGAAAACTGGTGGTCCAGAGGTGATTATGTGATGAGATACCTCGCGGGATGAACCTTTAGCGACCGGTAGGTCACGGGTGATTTCTGGAAACTCTTTGACTATAGATTGAAATTCGTTTCTGGAATCAATGACTGATAAACCAAGAATTGGGCGATTGATTAAAGTACTATTGCAGTTTATAGATACTTTAGTTACGTCATCTAGTAACTTACGATGTCGCATGCTTATGACGAGGTTATGATGACCAAGGAAGTCCGCTCCTAAAATGGGTTGAGTTACTTCAGCGATAATAAAGTTCCATGAGAAAGGACGACGTAGACCTAGGTTAAGAATAACCCTTTTTTCGCCGAAAGTTTTGATGGGCGACCTATTTGCCGCAAATAAGCAAGTTTGCTGGTCGGGAAAACGTTTTTGCTGAGAATTAGGTGGAATTACACTGACTTCAGCTCCGGTATCTATTAGGAACTGCAAACCTGTATTTTTGTAGATGACAGTTAATCGGCGATGCGTTTGAAATTGTCTGTCGTGTATCGCCGCTTGTGACAGACAGACTAGTTTAACTTTTGACTGCAAGGTTGCTTACATTTATGTGCGTTGTTACCAAACTTTCGATGGTACCAGCACAGACCTTTTGTTGTGTCGTGGCTACTGTTCCTGTTAGGATCCCGGTTTCCTGACCTGAATCGGCTGCGGGAACGTGAAGATTGAGTTTTTAAAACTCGCTATCTCTTTCGAACGCTGAGAAATTTGTTGTTGTAGTGAAGCGGTGGTTACAGTGCCACTATTTGGTTGACAAGCTTCTTGCACGGAGTAGTTGTCGTTGACTTCAGCAATTTTTTCGGCCATGGAAGCGATCTTATCGAGAGGCTCGCTGCTGACTGAAATTATTGCTCTCATGTTTGATGGTAAACGTGTCATCCACATTGACCTTAATAAAGCATCGTCTACTTGCGTACCAGCTAGATTCTTCATTTCGCGTAGAAGTTGTGACGGACGTAAATCTCCTAAATCCATTTCTTGAAGCAACTTTTTTAGCCTTTTTTGTTCCGAAACAGAAAATTCCTCGAGTAAACGTTTCTTCAAGGTTGAGTAAGGATTCTCTGGAGGAGTATTCAATACTAAGTCGCTGATTTGAGCTAGGATTGTTCCATCGATTGATGCGACTACAGTATGAAATTTTGTATGCTCTGCTACGATACCAGCAGTGATAAATTGAGGAAAATTTTTCCGGGAAAAATTTTTTTTGGGGGGGGGGGCGAACCCCAAATTAAAACCCTTTTTCCCTTTGGGGGTTTTTTCCCCTTGGGGTTTTGGGGTTTGGGGCCCCAAAAAAAAAAAAGGAAAAGGGTAAACCTTTTAAAAATTTTTAAAAAGGCCGGAATTTTGGCCGGGTTTTTTGGGGCAAAAAGGGTTTTCCCCCTTTTTTCGGCCCGGGGTTTTTCCCCGGGGAAAATTTGGGGAAATTTTTCCCCAAATTTTTTTTTCCCCCCCGGGATTGGGAATTTGGGAAAGGGTTTTGGGGTTTTAAAGGGGGGGTTTTTTTTGGGCAAAATTTTAGGGAAATTTTTTGGTTTGGGGTTTCCCCCAAAAAGGGGCCCCTTTTGGGCCCCTTTTTTTTGGAAAGGGCCTTTTGGGGCCCCGGGGTTTTTGGGGAAAAAAATTTTTTAAAATTTTTTTTGGGAAAAAGTTTCCGGGGAATTTTGGGGTTGAAAAACCCTTTTCCAAAATTTTTCCCGTTTTCCTTGGGGAAAAGGGTTTTTTGGGGGTTTTTTTAAACCCCCCGGGGCCAAAATTTTCCCTTTTTTTAAAAAGGGAAAAACCAAAAAGGGTTTTTTGGGGGTTTTGGGGGGGGTTTTCCCAAAAACCCAAAAGGTTTTTAAATTTTGGGTTTTTAAAATTTTTTGGGGAAAAATTTAAAGGGAAATTTTCCCCTTTTTTGGGGTTTTTCCGGGGTTTTTTAAAAATTTTCCCCGGGGAATTTTGGGTTTTAAAAGGGGATTTCCAAAAAAGGGCCCGGTTTTCAAAAGGGGGAAAACCCTATGGTTTCCGGGATTTACTTTTAAAAGGATCTTTTTTTTTGTATCCTTCGTTAAGGAAATAAATTCTTTTAAAAAAATTTCCTTAAAAAAAATGAACTTTTAATTTGAACCCTTTTTATTAAACTTAAATTATTTCCCGGGAAAATTTAAATTTCTTTTAACTAATTAAATCCAGAAAATTAATATTTTCCAATTTTTAAGGGTTATTTTTAATTAAATTTGAATTTTCCGGAAACAATTTAAATGGTCCGGTTTTCCCTTAGAACTTTTAATAAATGTTTGTGGTGAAAGGAAATAAAATTGCGCAATTATATGTCCTAAACTTTTTTTGTCCAGAACGGAAAAGTACTTTGGAACCAAAACCCGAAAGGGTTTTTTGGGCCTTTTAGGGAACGGTTGGTTCCCTGGGTTTAAGTTTGGTTTTGGAATCAATTTGAAAAAATTTTCGTTCTAAATTTAAAGCTGAATTTGGGAACGGATTCTCTGGTTTGTTAAGAATTTTTTCCTTAACCCATTCTCCACAAAATTTTTTCAAACCTTTGAATTGACCGGGGGGAATGGTCCTTCCTAAGGGGTTTGAGAATTTTTTTACCTTATTTCAACAAAAAGTGGCGGAAAATTTCAAAACTTTCCGATAAAGTTTTACCTGGGGATGAATTTAGGGGTTGGTCCGGGTTGTTTCTAAATTTTGACTTATGAGAAACTTTCTGGTTCAAGGAATGTCCGAATTTTTTAAAGTTTTGCTTTATAATAATTCGCCGGGTAACTTAGACCCGATCCTTAGACAATTTGAGAAAGGAAGCCGCCCTAAATTTATTCCTTCCTTTAAATTCCATGGAAAGGAAGGAGTAGAAGGTTAAAATTTAACCCCTTTTTTTGGAAATTTTGATGGGCGGCCTTTATTTGCCCAAATAAGCCAATTTGGCTGGTGGGAAACGGTTTTTGCTAAATTGGTTGGAATTACCTGAATTCGTTAATTCCTTTAAGGAATGCAAACCATTTTGAATTGGCGGTTTCCGGCATCGTTTAAAGGTCCCCCTTGAAACCCCTTGGACAAAACCTAGGTTTAACCTTTTCTGCAAGGTTGTTAATTTAATGGCGTTGACCCAAACCGTGGAAAAACCTTTGTTTGTTGGCTACGGTTCCTTTAGGGAGGTTTCCCGACCTAAATTGCGGGAAAACGTGGAAGGAGTTTAAACCGTACTTTTGAAGCGGGTTTGTTGTTGAGTGAATTTTGCCCTTTTTTGGCAAGCTTCTTGGCCCACCAAATAAGGTCTTTCTTCAAATTTTTGGCCAAACGAATTTTTCGAACTGTTTTGACGTTTTTTCCATTTGATGGAAAAGGTTATAATTGATTTAAAAAGCAATTTTTCGAAAAGCCTTTTTAAATTTGGCGGAAGTTGGAGGAAGAAATTCCTAAATCCATTTTTTTGGGAAGCAAAAGCCTTTTTTTCCAAACAGAAAATTCCTTCGAAAGTTTAAATTTCTTCGGTTGGTTGGTTTTGGGGATAATTCTCTAAGTTGCTTATTTATAGGATTGTTCCATTCTTGAAATGCATCAGGAAATTTTTTCTTGCCTGAAAGGTGATAAATTGAATTGATTTAAAAATCCGGTGTCCGGAACCTTTTGGGACTGGCCTTGGTCGAGTTTTTGGTTTGAAGGGGCAAATTGTAAGGGTTTGGGTTCCGGGTTAAATTTACGGAATTCTCTTCCTTCAAGTTGGTTGGCTTTAAAATTGTTTCACCCTTTAATGGGAAAAGTTCCTTTCTTATCATGTAATATTTTCGGTTGGCCCTATTAAAACTTTTTGAATCCCTAAGGTTGGAAATTTTTTAAATAAAATTTTCAATTAAAGAAAAGGCTTTTATTTGAACCTTAATTCTATTACCTTTTTTTTAAAAGGAAAATAAATTCGCTTTCAAAGTTGCAAATTTAAATTTTCAAAAAGTTTTTTTTTTATTTTCCAACAATTTAAAGGGGTCCTTGTGCTTTTTTGTTTGTGGTTAGCCAAATTATTGCTTTTATTGGGCGCTAAAAATCCCCTTTTTCGGAAAAATTTCAACATCCCAAGGGAATTTCTTTTTAAAGGTTGAAGACCGCTGTGGTTAACCTTTGTTTGAAAATTTGATCAAAATTGTCGGGAAAAGGTTTTACTCCATTTTGTTTAACTTTATTAAATCCTAAAAAAAACCTCAAACTTTAACCGGGAAGGTTCCTTCGAAGGGGTTTGAAATTTTTTTAAACCTTTGGAATTTCTCAAAAAGGTGTGCGGGTTCTTTCTCGAAAAGCTTTTAATATATGTTAGGGTTGGTGAAAGGTTGTTCAAAATTGGAATTATGACCAAAACCGTTGAAATGTTTGTTTTAGGCTTCGTAATTTCCCGGGAACGTAACCCGTGTAACTAAAATTGAAAGGATTGGTTATCCTTTTAAGGGCCATCGGGGCCAAGGGATTTGAGATAAATTTTACCCATTTCACGTTGAAAAATTTTGGCGACTTTGGGCTAAACCCTTTAAATCTGAATTAAAGGCGGAATGGTATCGGTTGGTTTGTTAATAAAGAATTTTAATTCCTTAAAATCCCGAATTGGCCCTTTCCCGTTCCTTTTCTTTAAAGGTAAAACCTTGAAACCCTGTTGGAGGTTAAAATTCCTGGCATTTCTGGAGTGATTAATTTTGGCAGACTTCAACCCCGGGAAAAACGGCGGAATTTTGGCAAAATGGGGTCCAGAAGGGGTTAATGGAAATACCTTTGCGGGTAAAACCTTTGCGAAGGAGGTACGGGTATTTTGGAAACTCTTTGTTTAGATTGAAATTTTGTTTTTTGGAACAATGCTGTTCCCCAAAATTGGGCTTTTTAAAGTTAGGCCAAAGTTTTTTGAACTTTAGTTTACGTCTTCTTTAACTTAGAGTGCAAAGGTTATGAACGATTAAAGAATTTACCAAAAGCCGTTAAAATTGGGGAGTTCCAGGAAATAATAAAGTTCCATTGGGGAAGAAAAGGACGACCCTAGAACCTGGTTAAGAAATTTAAATTTTTTCGCCGGTTTTGTTGGGCGAATAATTTGCCGAAATAAGCAAGTTTGCTTTTCGGGAAAACGTTTTTTGCCTGAAATTGGTGGAATTAAATTGACTTAAGTCCGTTCATTTTGGGGAACTGGCCCTTGTATTTTTGTTTGAAGAAATTGGGAAGGGTTTGTTGGTCGTGTGTAATCGCCCTTTTCAACAGGCTTAAAGTTTAACCTTTTACGGCAAAAGGTTCTTACATTTTATTTGTTGCGTTGTTAAAACTTTCTGGTAAAAACCTTTTGGTTTTTTCCTAATTGTTCCTTTAAGGACCCGGTTTCCTGACCTGAATGGCTTGCGGGAACTAAGTTGAGTTTTAAAAACAAAAATGTAAACTCTTTAAAACCTTTAAAGAAAATTTGTTGGTTTATTTGGTTACGTCCATTTTTGGTTAAAAAGTTTTGCCAATTAGTTGCCTTGCTTTAAAATTTTTTTCGGCCAATTGGAAGGATTTAAACCAGAGGCCCCTCTTGAAACTAAATTAAAGGCTTTAAATTTTGATGGAAAGTGTATCCACCTTGCCTTTTAATTAAAGATGTTATTTTGGTACCACTAGATTTTCCTTCATTTTGGTAGAAAAATTTTGTGAACGGCAAAATCTTAAACCATTTTTCCTTTTAAAAGAACTTTTTTAAACCTTTTTTTTGAAACAAAATTTATAAACTTTTTTAAGGTTTTGGTAAGGATTTCCTGGAGGAAATTCAAAAAAGTCCCTGGGTTTGGCAAAGGAATTGTTTTATTATTGGTGCACAAAAAGGAAATTTTGTTGCCCTTCTAACGAACCAGAGTATAAATTTGAAGTTGGGATTTGGGCGAACCATAATTTTTTTGGTGTGCCAAAAAAATATTTAAGGAAATGGGTTGCAATTTTGCGCAGTTCCCATTTCCAAAGATAAAGGGTAGGGTTGGCCATAATTTTGCTTAAACCTTTGCCGGGTTAAATTTATTTTTGAAAGCAAATGTGCCTGCTGAATTGGTTACCGGCATCTTTTAAAATTTTTTTACCAAATTAATAAAGAATCCTTTTGTTTTAAATTGGATGTAGGATTTGCGGTTTTGGAAATTGTGGTTTATTGGGTTTTTTTGGGTTTTTCCCAAAATGAACTTTTAAATAAAATTAATTTCCCAAAGAAAAATGACCTTTTATTTGAACCTTTTATTTTTTCAAATTAATTTTCCCAAAGGAAAATAAATTCCTTAACTTAAATTAAAGGCAAACGGAATTGAATTTTTCAATTTTTAAGTTTTTTTTAAAAATTAAATTTTCCGGAATTTTTTGGAAAATTCCGGGTTGCAAATTTAAATAAATGAAAGGGTTGGACCTTAATTTTCTAATTAAATTGGTAAAATTCCCCTTTTTGGACAAAATTAACTTTGGACCGGAACAAAGGTTATTTTCTGGGCCTTTTTTAGGAACGGTTGAAATGCTCCTCTTTAACCTTTTTAAAAAAAAATGAACAAAAGGGACCCCGTTTTAAAATTAAATCTGACTTTAAAACGTTTCGGTTAATGAGATTTTTTTCCATTAACATTACCCAAAAAATTCCAAAGCGGTTTGATGGCGGGGAAATGGCCTTCGTAAGGGGTTTTGGGATTTTTTTCCGGAAAACCAACAAAAAACGTTGCGGAAGAATTAAAATTTTTGTTTAAACGGTTTTTTAAATAAGGTTAGTTATTGGTGAGGTTTTTCAAAAAAAAGTTGTAACTTATTGGGCAAAATCTGTTCAGGAACCAAAAATTTTTGTTCTTCGATTTTGCCGGGTTTGGACTTAACCCGAATTAGCTTTTGAGGAAGAAATTTTCCTCCCAAATTATGGAAAAAAAAGGAGTATAAGGAAAATTTTTAACCCACTTTTTTTTAAACATTTTTAATTGGGGCCCTTTTAAGGTGGTTTCGTAAATTAAATATAATTAAAGCTTTAAAATTATTTGGGTTTTTCTTTAAAAAAATTTTTTAAATATTTTAAAACTTTTTTAAAACAACATTTTAATTGGCCCGGCCTTTCCGTAAAAGGTTATGTAAAGGGTAACCCCAAACCTTGAAAAAAGTGGAGAAAATATTAGTTTCCCAGTATTTCAAAACTAATGGAAGCCTTTTCGACCCAACTGGAAAACCGGCCACGAAGCCAATATTCGGAATCCTTTGGGGGTAAATTTTCTTTCCGTGGTCAAAACTCTTAAGGGTTTTGTTGAACGGTCTTTTTGTAAGATTAAAATTTTCTTTTTTTAGGCAAGCGATGCATGCTCTGGCCCACAACATACAGTCTTTCTTCAAGTTAGGCCAAACGAATTTTTCTGCAACTAGTTTTGACGTCTTCTTTCCACTAGAGTGACAAAGGTTATGAATCGATTCGAAAGCAATTTTACGAAAAGCCTTTGTTAAAATTGGGACGGATGTTGCCAGAAGAAATATCGCAGTAAACGTGACTATTGTTGTTTGGTGAAGCAAAAGACTTGATTTCCAAACTAGAATTCGAGTTACGCAAAGTTTAAATTTCTTCGTCTGTCTGTTGTTGGCGAGATAATTCGTCGTAATCGATTGACTTATTTATATGTATTGCTTCTATTCTTGAAAGTGCATCAGCGACAATGTTATTCTTGCCTGAAATGTGTCGTATATCAGTAGTGAATTGACTTAAGAAATCCAAGTGTCGGACTTGTCTGGGACTGGCCTTGTCGAGTTTTTGTTTGAACGCAAATTGTAAGGGTTTGTGGTCGGTGTAAATACAGAATTCTCTTCCTTCAAGCATGTGCTTAAAATGTTTCACACCTTTATATGCGGCTAAAAGTTCTCTATCATACGTACTATATTTTCGTTGCGCCTCAGTTAAACGTTCTGAATAAAAACCTAATGGTTGGAAACTTTTTTCAACTAATTGTTGCAATACAGCACCAACGGCTATGTCTGATGCGTCGATCATAAGTGCTAGGTTAGCCTTTTCTTTTGGAAAAGCGAGATATGTCGCTTCTCGAAGTTGCATCTTACAATTTTCAAAAGCAGTCTTGTTTTCTTCATTCCACACGATAGGGGTCTTAGCGTTCTTTTTGTTACCGTGGATGAGTCCAAATAATATTGCTTGTTGAGTTGCGGCGCTAGGAAGAAATCTTCGGTAAAAATTCAACATCCCCAAGAATCTTTTAAGGTCGCAGACGCGCTGTGGTAGCTTAAATCGTGAAATTGCATCTACCTTGTCGGGAACAGGTTTTACTCCATTTCTGTTTACTATAAATCCTAGAAAAGTAACCTCATCTTTACCGAAGTTACACTTCGCAGGGTTGATTTTTAATTCAAACTTCTGAAGTCTCTCGAAGACAAGTTTGATGTGCTGCTTGTGTTCTTCCACATCTCGAGAAGCTATTAATATATCGTCTAGATAGGTGAAAGTGAAATCAAAATCGCGCAATATATGATCCATAAAGCGTTGAAATGTTTGTCCAGCATTACGTAATCCGAACGTCATCTGTGTGAACTCAAACATCCCGAAAGGAGTTGTTATGGCCGTTTTAGGGACATCGGTTGGTTCCACTGGGATTTGATGATAGGCTTTACGGAGGTCGATCGTAGAAAAAATTTTGCGACTTGCTAACCCATTTGAGAAGTCGTGAATATGCGGAATCGGATATCGGTCTGGTTCTGTTATAGAATTTAGTCTCCTATAATCTCCGCATGGTCTCCATTCACCGTTCTTTTTCTTTACCATGTGTAGAGGACTTGACCAGGGGCTGTTGGATGGTCTGCAAATTCCTGCATCTAGGAGTGATTGAATTTCTGCTTTAGCTATCTTCAACATCTCGGGAGAAATAAACAATTCATTTTTAATAATGTTCTCCGCCTGTAAAAAATCTGAATAAAATAAGGTTGATGTATTGAACTGTGGTGAACCTAAATCCGTTGAAAAAACGATGGAGAAATGATTAGTTCACCCGATATTTCGAAAATTCTGCAGTCGCGCATAGCCATTTTCGTACTTGACTGGTCCCACCGGCCACGCAGAGCCATATTCGCCGACTCGCTGCGCGTATTTTCTTTCCGCCTGCTCATGAACTCATTAAGTTTTTCTGATCGTCTTTTTAGAAATAATGTATTATAAACTTATTCAATTTATTTTCCAGTTATTTATTCTTTTTATTAAAAATGTGAAATAGAGTTTTTTAAGCAATATTGTACTAAAATCAACCGGTCCACTTCAACGTTACTGAAAGCAATAATCCAATTTTTACATAACATAAGGGCACTAAAATTTGAGTAAATTTGGAAAATCTCTTATAACTTCTTTATTTTTCAACCGATTTGGAAGAAATTTTGTTTTTTATATACGCTAAATATATGTTTATAATTTTTAATTACCGAAAAAAATTAAAAAAAATTTTTTTCAGTATTTAAAAGTTAAAATGAAATTTTAAAAAATTTAAAAAAAACTCAAAAAAGTCAACTTTTTGCTATTTCACATTTTTAATAAAAAGAATAAATAACTGGAAAATAAATTGAATAAGTTTATAATACATTATTTCTAAAAAGACGATCAGAAAAACTTAATGAGTTCATGAGCAGGCGGAAAGAAAATACGCGCAGCGAGTCGGCGAATATGGCTCTGCGTGGCCGGTGGGACCAGTCAAGTACGAAAATGGCTATGCGCGACTGCAGAATTTTCGAAATATCGGGTGAACTAATCATTTCTCCATCGTTTTTTCAACGGATTTAGGTTCACCACAGTTCAATACATCAACCTTATTTTATTCAAATTTTTTACAGGCGGAGAACATTATTAAAAATGAATTGTTTATAAAAAATTGTTTATAAAAAATATTTAAAAAAATTTTTTTAAAAGTAAAACAAAATATTTTGAAAGTAAAATTAATTATATTTAATTTGACGTAAAACACCTTAAAATCGGTTGCACCTTTCGGTAGTTAAAAATGTTTGAAAAAAAAGTAGTCTAAAAATTCAATTGCTTATATCTATTGCAAAAAAATTTTTTTTTTACCTATAACTTGGTGAGAAAATTTCTTCCTCAAACAGCTATCGATTAAGTCCAAAACGGTCAAAATCGCAGACAAAATTTTTTTTGTGTGCTGATTTCGCGTATTCTGACCCTATTAGTTTTGAAGTGTTATTACAAGGTGGTGGCATGGCGTAAAATAACGATTTTATTGCAGATAATATTGCGAATGGAACTTACTCCCTGTCTCCAAATCACAAAGGGAAAAGCCTTGTTTGGACAGTTTTGGCGGAATTATTGAAGGAAGACGGGACCTTATTGGAAGGTTTAGTATATTGCCGCACTTGCCGTAAGGTGCTAAAATATTCTGGAAATCAAACTTCCAACTTAAATCGTCACAAGTGTTGCCAAGCCCTAAAATGCCCGCAAGTTCTGAAAACTGTTGCACCAGTTGACAAACAGCTAGCCATTGACACCCTCGCAGAATGGGTCATCGCGGATTGCCGTCCATTTTCGTCCGTTAGTGGATCGGGCTTTGTCAAGATGGCGAAATTTTTTTATTAAAATTGATGCACACTACGGAGAGAACGTTGATGTTGACGACTTATTGCCCGACTCTACAACGATATCTCGTAAAGTTAAAAAGGCAGCGGATGAAAAGAGGGATACCTTTAGTGCTGAAATAAAGGACATTTTTCAAAGTTATGGAGCATCGGTCACAATTGATATGTGGTCCGATAATTATGTTATTCGAAATTTTTTAGGAGCAACGTTACACTTTCAGAAAAATTTCGATATGTTTAGTATAATTTTGGGATTAAAGTCAATGGATTTTCAAAAGTCAACCGGTGAAAATATTTTGATAAAACTAAAAACATTATTTGATCAGTTCGGTGTTCGAGATATTGATACAATTAAATTCGTTACTGACCGAGGCGCAAACATTGTAAAGGCGTTACAAAATGTAACACGTATAAACTGTAGCAGTCATTTGCTGACAAATGTTTTAGTCAAGTCATTTGAAGAAACATGTGAGCTTACAGAAACATTGCAAGCGTGTAAAAAAATCGTAAAGTACTTTAAGAAAGCTAACTTACAGCATAAATTACCAACATCTCTTAGAAATGCTTGCCCAACGCGCTGGAATTCGAATTACACTATGCTTAAATCTATTGTTGATAATTGGGATGATATTAATAAAGTGCTTACAGACACAGAAGAGACTAAACGACTTTTACATATGAATATATCAACGCTCACCATCTTAGTTGAACTATGTAAAGCTATCAAATTTATTTTTAAAAATTTGCAAGTTTGTACTTCCCCTTCATTGTGCTACGTTTTGCCATCCATTCAAAAAAATAATTGCCTGTGCTTTCCTAATGATACCGTTATTCCTGCCATTCTAACTTTGAAAGTTAGAATCACATATAATATAGATACAATATGGGCACGCAATTTATCTATATGGCATATGACAGCTTTATTCTTATTTCCATATATTATTATCAAAGAGTTTTGCATTTCACAAATCGAAAGAAATGAAAATAGTGCATCAATTTCAAGTTTGCAGTCAACATTTTTTGTGAACAATGATTCATCCAGGGAGTCTTCTTCATTAGCTACGTCAACCACCCAAATTTCATGTGATCAACATACAAGGTGTACTTCAAACAGGGCATTATCAATTTCAACGAATAAAGACAATCAGTTCTTTCTTTCAGAATGGGTAAGGACATCTGGAAATACATTCAAAAAATCGATTAATGATGAAGTGGAAAACTACAGTAAAGAATTAGTAGATATATCCGACGATTTTCACCTAATCCAGTGGTGAAAAAATAATAGTGGTATTCAAGCAACAGTGCAAACGCAGTGTGCAATATTTGCACTTGTCAAATTGCGTACAAAAAAAGCTGTGCAAATATTGCACACTGCGATTTGCACTGTTGCTTGAATACCACTAATGAAAATTATTATCCTCGTTTATGCAAATTTGCTTTGCAAGTTCACTAAATTCCTGCAAGTAGTGCTGCGTCGGAGCGCGCTTTTTCATTAGCGGGAAATATTATCACCGAAAAACGAAACAGATTGGGTCCGAAATCGTTGGATAGTTTACTGTTTTTAAATTCTTATCTCAAAAATTTGCCAACAACTTCTGTGGATTCAGATGTGTAAATATTTAAAAAAGTACTTAAATAGCCTTTTTTCCTAAATTCTAAATTTTTCCCTAAATTCTAAGTTCAGGTTGCACGCACAGTTTTATTTTAGTTGTAACATTAATAAAAACAAAAATGGACTATTTTAAGTTTTATTAATTTTTTAAGTTTAATTAATTTAGTTTAAGTTTTATTAATTTTGGAAGAGATATGTTTTTTTTAAATGTTATTACTTTACTTTTTTAATGTCTAAAAAATTTAATAAACTGAAATAAATATTTTTTACGTCCCCTTATGTTAAAACGGCGAGGCGAGTCGACTAGATTGGGTATAGACATTTTTTATAGCAATACTTGTCTTTATTTATTTTAATAAATTTCGAAACGTATTTAGTATTCGTATATAAACGTTTCTTAATACTATTTGTTAAAATGGCGAGGCGAGTCGACTAGATTGGGTATAGACGTTTTTTATAGAAATACTTGTCTTTATTTATTTTTATAAATTTCGAAACGTATTTAGTATTCGAATATAAACGTATTTACTGTTTATTGGAAACCGGTGGCGATCTACGCGGCTTGTGTCGTGCAGTTTTGTTCTCACGTTTTACCGGTTTAATTAACCACGTTGCGTATCTACAAGTAGCGCTTAAAATTTTCGTCTAATTACTCCGCGAGGTTATCGTCAACTGTCTTTGTTCTCACGTTTACCGAAGATCGCGCCACCTTCCAAATAACGAGTATTCAGTACAAATACAAAGGTACTAATGGACAGAGAGCGAATAATGTTGAGTTTATACGAGGCAAATGAAATTTTAGATTCTATGAATATAAAAAAGTTATGATAATAGCTTTCAATTACGCAATTATGAAATATAATCTATATATATAAAATAATGTTGCGAAATGTGTTTGTGTTGAACTTTCTCGGCACTGGTTGAACCGATTTGCATGCAGTTTTTTTTGTTTGAAAGGTGAAGTCTGCCTGAATGTTTTAAGCTATATGCGACATTGGTGCGTGTGCGACATTGGTGCGCGTGCGAAATTGGTGCGTGTGTCGTGAGATATCAGTATTTTTGTGAGTTGTAAGAATTGATAGATAGAAAGATTGATAGATTGATTGATTGACAGATTGATAGAATGATTGATTGATATATTAAAAGATTGATAGATTGAAAGATTGACAGATTGGTAGGTTGATAGATTGAAAGATTGATAAATTAACAGATTGACAGATTGATGGATAAATATATTGAAAGATTGATAGATTGAGAAATTGATAGATTGACTGATTGACAGATTGATAGATTTAAAGATTGATAGATCGATAGATTGATAGATTGAAAGATTGATAGATTGATAGATTGACATATTGATAGGTTTGTTGTGAGTTACAACATTCGTGCACTCACTGTACGACCTAGCGTGAATCAAACAGCCAACCGTTTTCGCAAGAACAGCGAATAACAGACAGAAGCAAACAAAAGAAATGCAACGATCGAAGACAATGACACAATATCGTCACCAAAGCAGAACTAGAACTGGAACGCAGAAGTAGGTCAGCGGTAATGAGAACAACGACTACGTCAGCACCAGCTATTACACGAAGTTATGGAGAAAAGCGAAATTGGGCAATAGGCGATTGCACAGCAGCAGTTCGTCATTTGCGGAAGTGTTCCAGATTTGGCGAGAAAGTGCAGCCTAAGCACTTTCTCCTTATAAAAGGGAAGAATCAACATCGACAAGGGGACTCTTGATTCAGTATTCAAAGTCTCAACTCCGATGCACGTACTCACCCAAGGGCCGCGACAACGGAGCGTAGACTTAAGTGTTAGACAGGGAATTAGGGAAGCCCTCCGAGTCAATTAGGAGCTAGAGTAGGATCCAAACATTGTAATTAAAATAATAAGTAAATTAATAAAAGGACTTAAATGAATTATCTGTGTCCGGAGTATTATTTAAAAGGGATAATTAGGTCTGGGTATTAGTCTGGAGGAGCCAGACTGATACATTCCCCTAATAATCACAACAGGTTGATAGATTGAAAAATTGATAAATTGACAGATTGACAGATTGATAGATTGATAGGATGACAGATTGATAGATTTATGGATAAATATATTGAAATATTGATAGATTGACAGATTGATAGAATGTCAGATTGATAGATTGATGGATAGATGTATTGAAATATTGATTGATTGACAGATTGATAGGTTGAAAGATTGATGATAGAAGGATAGATAGATGGATAGATGAATAGAGAGATGGATAGACAGATAACACCTATTCCCTAAATTAGATGGGGGATTAATTTTACCGAGATTGCACTGCAGCCGGTATCTAGGTTATTTAAAATGAAAGGGCAGCAAAGCAGGCTTTTCGGTGGTGCTGTACTGCTGCTGTCCTGTGATTTTAGACAGACATTGCCCGTTATTCCCCGCGCTACATATGCGGATGAAATCAACGCGTGTACAAAACAATCACATCTATGGCGAAATGTCAGTACATTATGTTTTAACACAAATATACGTGTTCAACTGCAAAACGATCCATTGGAACTATCATTCTCCGAGCAATTGCTCAACATTGGAAATGGAACAATACCATTGCATGGGGACACACGATGCATCAAATTGCCAGGAAATTTCTGCAACATGGTAAATGCGAAAAATGCTTTGATTGAAAGCATATTTCCAGATTTAAAAGCTAATTATCTTAATCATGCGTGGCTTCGTGAACGAGCTATTTTAGCTGCAAAAAATATCGATGTTGACGCTATTAACTTTAAAATACAACAGTCATTGCCCGGCAATGAGATATTGTTCAAATCAATCGACGCTGTTACCAATCCTGACGAAGCAGTAAACTATCCTGTTGAATTTTTGAATTCGCTGGATTTACCAGGAACGCCACCACATAACTTACGATTAACACTGGTTCACCTATCATTTTGCTTCGGAATTTAAATGCACCTAAGCTATGCAACGGTACACGATTAGTCACAACAAAAATAATGGGCAATGTTCTTCAAGCTACAATTTTGAACGGAAAATTTGAAGATCGTCTTCCGATGGCACGCTGTCAAAGTAGCCGTTTGTTTACTTTTTGTGCGGTGGATAGATGGATAGTTAGATGGATAGATGGATAACAGCTATTCCCCAATTTAGATAGGGGGATTTTACCGCTGCAGTCGGTATCTAGGTTATTTAAAATGAAAAAGCAGCAAAGTAGGCTTGGGCAAAAAATACGAATTCACCAAGCTATTTAAAATTTTAATGTAACAAACTTTCAAATCATAAAAAAAAATTTATTTTTATTTAAATCGGGAGTAAGCGCATTTCAGTGAATATTAAGTCTATTATATTCACAGTTAAGTACATAAAACAATGCCACGTTTCCGTGGGAGAGGAGGAATTATTGGTCGATAGTAGTATAAGTAAAAATTTATAGCATAATGTTTAAAATTCACACAAAGAATGAATAAAAACCTAGAGTATTTAAAAACATACTACTTTACCACTTTTACTACTTTTGCCCAATATCAACCTGTAGCGGGAGAGGAAACGAGCGCGGGTCATACGAAGCTGGCGCGAAGGCTCGCGGAGCGAGCCTTGGTGCCAGCTAGTATAATTATATACAATTATACAATCATGAGTAATATCAGTTTTCGGCGGCAACATTCTCCCCCTCGTAAGCGTGGGTCGGTTGATCGAGCTTACCATCCACAGTGCCGACGTCTAGGACAGCTGTTTTGGCGACTGGTCGTACAAGCAAACGGTTCTGTATCTTCACCGTAACTCGCCTCACCTGTCCATCTTTGTCAGCTATAGTTTTCACAATTCGACCTTTTGGCCAATAGTTTCTTGGGAGGTTCTCGTCCAAAACAACAACGACGCTTTTATGCTGTTCAACTGCTCTTCTTTTTATGGATTTTGACCGTTCCATTTGCCAAATTTCGCACTCAAACCCTACTCAATGGCTTCCTTTGCCTAAATGTGGTGTATGTTTATTAAAAAGAGGCGGATAAATCAATATTTGTATAATTTTGCTCCATGTTTTCCGGTCACCCCGCCGGATAATCTACGTTCTTTATTCCAATTTAGACTGTCCTGGTAGCCAGCCCATTTTTTAATTTTGAGTCTGGCGGTCCACTTCTGGCCGAAGAATCATCCGTTATCGCTACAAATGGCTTTAAGTAGCCTGTTGAGGAGCCGATCAAAATGTGGCTTCGGGCGTTATGGCTTCGTCGTCTTCAGATTTTCAACGAAACAAATGTCAAGGGCCTGGAATTAATGATAAATTCAACTTCGACATAGCATACTTTTCAGTACGTGTTCATGGCATGTGAAACTTTTGATGTGGACACATATTCCCGAAAGAATGGATTTCGAGTTGATCCGCACTCAGGCGTTCCCTTTAGTTACGCCGCTCCATTTGCCTGCGGCCAGCGGATTAAATCTCCATATGATAAACGTTCATATTGCGCGCTCTATTTCCATCGAATGTTGTTTACGCTGCGTTCGTCGATATGAAGTTATTGATGCACATGATGCAGGATTTGCCTTGTGTCGAGGCTATAATGCCACCTCTTAGTGTTGCACAGCGCTTGCACGGTAAGGCACGTGAATATCGCTCCCCATCTCTTATTCTTATGGCGTCCGACGGTTACCAGTAGCGGATTTTGCCGAAAAAGTCTAATGCTCCTATCATGACTGATTTTATGGTGTCCGTTTTCAAAGCAGCAAGTTGCGCGTCGGCTGGTCTAAAAGGAGCCATGTCTGAGGCACGATCGGCTTGGCTGTGAATTTTTGCAACGCATTGACATCTGTTGCGGTACCCATTCTTGTAGAGATGCGCGCATTTAGGAATGCTATATACGACTGTTTATCGAGTTGATGGTGGTTTCATGCGGCACCGTGGTGGGCCTCTTTCGGGTGGTATCGCACATGAGAAAAGTAATGAAGTTATCCAGTAGGCATTATTGCCGCATCTCTACTAACCCTTTTAGGTTATCTGCCCTTCCTCTGTCCTTAGGATGCCATGCGTATCTTGAGTAAACCTGGTTGCGTGAAAGGAGCGCAGGCTGCCTTATTCCGATCGGCTGAGTTGTTTTGTAAGAGCATGTATTTCGTTCGTATATGCGCTTCTTTGGGCGTCCATTATGAGTAGTATTTTCGCCTTGTGTATGTGAATAACTGCGTGCCACCTAGAGAACTGATATCAGTCTTAAAGTTGATTTGCAGCGACGCCAGTCCTCGTGCAATGTTACTGGCAGCTCCTCGTCCCAGCCTATGTTGCATCGCCATATCTTTTGCAACACGATTTTTAAACCGATTGTGTGACATGACAACAGTCCAAGGGTGTCAAAAATGGACATTAGCAGCTGAAGCGTCTCCCTTTTGGTTGGTACCATCTGTTCCTCAAGTATTTTCCGTCGCATTCTAAGAAACTGTAAATGAATCGAAAAAGATCTTGGTTAGGGTCCCATAACATACCCAACACCTTCTCAGAATCTCCAATTTCAACGTGGCACTGTGAGGAAGCATGGCTTTCCGAGAGTGATGCTAGCACCTCCATGGAATTCAAAGCCCAGTTTCTGATGTGAAAGCCTCCAGATGCATGGATTTCACGAACTTGGCGACATACGTCTATCGCTTCTGCCACGGTTGTCATGCTGTCTATAAAATCATCGACATAGTGTGCATGTCGTACTGCTTCGTAGGCTCTTGGGTATCGCGAACGAAATTCTTCCGCGTTGTGGTCTCGTATAAAGTGAGCGATGCATGGTGCGCATCTCATACCAAACGTCATCGCCTTCATTACATATGCGCTCACGTTTTTGGTCGCATCGCCATCATACCACAGAAATCTCTGCACGTGCATGTCAGTGTCCGTGATGTTGATTTGGTGGTACATCTCGGCGATGTCTCCACCCACAGCAATTTTCGCCACACGAAATGTAGCCAAAATGTCGATTAATGAGTTCAACAAATCTGGTCCGCTCAATAGAAAATCGTTGAGCGATAAGCCATGTACCTTAGCTGCCGCGTCCCAGACTAACCGGACCTTATTCGGCTTGTTCGGGTTTCGTGTTATGAAGATCGGTAAATACCAAACACGTTCTTTTATTCTCTCGGCCGCCTCCTACGACACCCGCCTAGCGTAGCCCTTGCATAGCAAACTATCAATTTTCTCTTGGATAATTTGCTTTAGTCCTGGTTCCTTTTTGAATTTTTGCTCCAAACAACGAAAACGACTCAGGGCCATTTGGTAGCTATCTGGCATCTTGCTGAAACTTTCGCGCCATAGCAGGCCGACTTCGTATTTACCATCTTTTTTTGTGCAATTTTGTTTTAGCTGACACAAGGTACTGCTTTCGGCCGTCATTTGAGTTTTCGTTGGCATTGCGGCGTCGAGCTAAAAGCTTGCCTTAACCGCTTCATGCAGCGTTTCGCAGTCGCAGCTGTGGTGAACATTAATTAATCCATCCGTCGTTCCAGATCCACCTTGAAGGGCCCACCCAAGCCTACACTTTGATGCTATTGGCTGGCACCACGTTCCCTCCTTCACTCGTGATGGTATTGCTACCTTCCAGTTGTCGATGCCAATTTATATTCGCGGCTCAGCGTCGGTGTATGAGTGCAAAGGCAGTGCAGCTAGGGTCTATAAGGGTGACCGATGAACCTTCGTCTAGGAACGCGAAAATTTCGATGCAGCGATTATTGTTGAACATTCGTATCAGTATGATGCGGAAGAATTGTTTCGAATTTTCTCCGTTCGTTTGATGTGCGCTCACCAGGTTTTGTTGGCTGGGATTTTCCTTTGAGGTGGCGCCCGTCGTGGCGTCATTATGCAGCAAGGAGTTGTGCTTGAGCACGCATCCATTGACGCCGCACTCCTTTTTTACGAAGCAGCGACCTTTGTGACGTTTGAGGCACTGCCGACATATACGGTGCTCTTAAACGATCTTCCACCTGTTGGCTATGGAAAGTGACTTGAACGTCTCGCAATTCGCAAGCTTATGATCCTTTTCGCTGCAACATACCCATTCGCTTTGCTCCCCTGCATCGGCCGAACTATGAACGTTAGTATGTGCTGATTTCGATGCTATCGGTGATACTACCGTAGCAGCAGCCTCGGCGTAACCGAAAATCCAGTCGCTGAAGTCGTGCAGTGGCGTTACCTTCTGTCGCGTAAACATTGCCCATTGCAGCTTGTAGGAGTTTGGTAGCTTTTCTACCAGCTCCTTTATTAACATCAGATTGGTAATATATGACTGCAAGTCGCAAGCTGTCATTGTTGCGCTGATATTCTTGACATTTATGGCGAAATCTATTAGACTCTCGAGTTTATCTTTGATTGGTGGCGATCTACGTACCTTGTCGATCAAACGATCGATTATATGTTCCGGCCGTCCGAAAAATAATTTTAGAGTGCTGATGACGTCACACCGAGAGAAAAAAGTAGTTATATTAACTGAAAAAGCAGGTTAAAATAACCGAGTTCACCATTAATTCTTAGCTTATGTGTAGTAGCGGTCGATTCAACAGTACAAACACAGTCAATAGGGATATAACTACCTGATCGTTGATATAACTGTCTCGCGGTTAAATCAACTGTCACCAGCGACTGGGAAAAAAAAATTTATTTTTTGCTTTGACTTTTTTTTACCTTCTTTTATTAATATTTTTTTTTTTTTTTTATTAAATTATTATATTTTTTCTTTATTTATTTGTTCCTTTTTAAATCTTTTTCTCTTTCATCTCTTTAAATTTTCTCGCCTCGGCCGAGCCTTGAACCGCAGACCACCACTTCGCTGGGCGAACGTCTTAACCATAACGCTAAACGAACGAATTTAATTTGTTGGTCAAAACGCTCTTTTGAGCTTATGGTTGCTCAAGTTTTGGGGAACGTGCTTAAGGAATTGTTTCACTCCAAAAATTTTTTGCTTGAAAATGAACCATTAAAAAAATTAAATAAATTAAAATATTAAAAATTTAGGAGAAAATTTTTGCCTTAAAAAACAACTACACTCTGAACAAAAAAAAAAAAACTGTAATTAAAAAAAAAAAATCCAGAAAAATTCCCGCCGCCAGCAGGGATAGAACCCCGAATCTCACGACGGTCAACTCACAGCTTAAACAACTGAGCTATTGAAAACTCCGGAGACGGTTGATCAGAATGCGAACTTATACGTCTAAGTGAACGAAAGCGAATTTGAACATAAAAAGTAACTGTTTTTCAACTGTTGATTTGACTTCCTTTTCCAGTGCATTTAATGGGGATTACAGTTAATTTGACCACTCTTACTTTAACTGTTCTAAGTGGTTGATTTAACAGTTCTTATTTCTCTCGGTGCAGGCACCATTGCCGGAATTAGCAACTTGTCTCTAACGAGGTCTCGCGCCTTCCCTTTTAAACTGCTTTGCAAACGGAGCATATTCTCTGTGTTCGTAAAGCCGGCTATCCTAGTACTGTTCTCAAACATACTGATAAAAGCTGGCCATTCCTCCGGTTCGCCACTAAAGTTAGGCAGCCCTTTAGGAATGCTTTGTCTTGCAGCAAGCTGTGTTGCAGAAAGTTCGTCGAAATTTGTCGTGCGAATGTTCATCGTACTGTCTCCGTTCATTTGCGATAGGATTGCACACTTCTTTTGAATGTATTCCTGTTTTGCTCTTTGTTCTTCTTCCAGCATTTCCAGAAGCAGCTGTTGTCGCGCGTTGCCACCCTCAGTTGTACTGTCTTGGAGATTTTGTTGAGTTGGTAGCAAATTTTCGGTTTTATTGTTTTGGAGATTTCGTAAATTTGGTGGCACATCATTGTGAGTTGCCACTATGGGAGAACTTGCGGGTATATTGGTAGGAAAATTGGTAGCAAAGTTTGTCTGTGTTGTTGGGTCGTGAGCATTTACGGTGGCTTTTTCCTTTGGGATGGCACCATTACTTGAAGCTGTTTTTGACGATTGAGCTACGTTGGTTTTCGTAGGCGGAGCAACAGCGCCCCCAGGTGACGTTGTAGCGTTTTTTTCGCATACTTTGCAAATCCAGCTTTGATTTACGACGTTACTATGGACTCCTACGCACCTGAAGTGATACCAATCGTCGCACGCATCACATTGTACCCAGTCTATTTCTTCTCCTTCATCGCTCCAATGTCCCGACGCTGCGCAAACTTTACACGTTTGTGTGCTGTCGTCCATTTTCTCACAATATCTTCGTCGCGCGACTGAGAGTGGGCTATTCCACGCGGTCGCGAGTAACGGGATATACCGCTTTCGTTTCTTCCGATTACGGCAATTTTTTTTTTTTTTTTTTCTTTGTATTTTTATATCGCGACGAACGTGTTTCTTTATATTTGGGGTTATGTAAATTGTTCCTCTTTATTTTTATTTTTATTTTACAACGGATATATGAAGAAAATTTTAAGATTTGTTAAAATGGCGAGGCGAGTCGACTAGATTGGGTATAGACGTTTTTTATAGCAATACTTGTCTTTATTTATTTTAATAAATTTCGAAACGTATTTAGTATTCGTATATAAACGTTTCTTAATACTATTTGTTAAAATGGCGAGGCGAGGCGAGTCGACTAGATTGGGTATAGACGTTTTTTATAGCAATCTTTATTTATTTCAATAAATTTCGAAACGTATTTAGTATTCGTATATAAACGTATTTACTGTTTATTGGAAACCGGCGGCGATCTACGCGGCTTGTGTTGTGCAGTTTTGTTCTCACGTTTTATCGGTATAATTAAACACGTTGCGTATCTCAAGTAGCGCTTAAAATTTTTGTCTAATTACTCGGCGAGGTTATCGTCAACTGTCTTTGTTCTCACGTTTACCGAAGATCGCGCCACCTTCCAAATAACGAGTACAAATACAAAGGTACTAATGGACAGAGAGCGAATAATGTTGAGTTTCTACGAGGCAAATGAAATTTTAGATTCTATGAATATAAAGAAGTTATAATAATAGCTTTCAATTACGCAATTATGAAATATAATATAATTATATACAATTATACAGTCATGAGTAATATCATAAAAAAATAATAAGAAAAGAAAACTTGCATTTTGTGTGGTTCAATGCCTGTTATGCAAGTCTTGGAATTTGGACACCGACAACGACAAAATTAAACTTATTGAATTTGTGGTATTTAATTGATTTGTAATGTTAGCACTTTGGCTATAAAAAACAATCTTTCTATAGATATTTTATGCAGCAGATTCCGAAGGGCAGTCCTTGCCGACTGGAGTCGATGCACCAATGGAGATCGCAGCCGACCATATGGAGACCACTCCAACCGGTCAGGAGCGACCCCCAACGGGAGCTCAACCTACCCAAATGGATCTCGATCCAACCGGGCAGGATGAGCAAATTCCCACTGATGAGGAGGATGCACTGTTATCCTCCCCATCTAAAAATGCTAGAACGGAGGACAGAAGAGCTGGGCCTGAGAGACTATCTGGGGCGAAGCGCAGACGTCTCAAATTCTACATGTCCAAGGGACTATGCCAGGACGATGCCAAAAGGCTAGCTGAGCTGCCAATGGCTGATGGCAAAAAGAGATGGCCAACATCTTGCAAGCGGCGAAGAAAAGAGACCGTTTTGAAGGCTCAATGACTACGCCACCGCAAAACACCCCCAAAAGGCTAATGGGACCACCGGATGCAAGATCCGCAGCCAGGAAGCAGCAAATCGGGAAGAAAGCTGCACCGGCCGAGGGACCAACCGCCGCCAGAGACACGGGGAACGAGCACTCGACGGGTATAAGGCTGGGAATCGTCCCACCAGATTACCCTGAGAGCACTTGGTCGTCCTCTCAGCTGTGCTCTTTGCAGAACGCCATCCTTGACAGGGTGCGGCAGTTGAAAACTGGGTCTGTGAAGCCCTCTTTCAACAGCTGCACCTTTAGACCGGGATGGCTTTCTGTAAACTGCGCAGACGAGGACACGGCTAAATGGCTTAAAGACAATGTCTCAGCCCTTGTGCCGTGGAAGGACGCAAAGTTACGCCTTGTGGATGAGAAGGAGGTGCCTCGTCCGCAGATTTTCGTAGGATATTTTCCGGAGAAGCCAACAACTTCGAACGAAAATATCCTAAGCCTAGTGCAAGGCCAGAACACCGGCCTCAGGGTGAGCGACTGGCGAGTGCTCAACAGGGCGCAGAGAGGCGCCTCAATTGAGCTAACGCTGGCACTTGACCCGTTATCAGCACGGACCCTGTCAGAAAGAGAATGCAGGGTCAACTACGGCTTTGGAAAGGCGAAAATTCATCCTAAATCCAAAGCCAACGCGAAGGATGAAGGTACCGTAACAGATGCGGCCACAGAGCAACCATGCTGCTCAAAGGACGTAAAGAGCTCGGAAACAAATAAAGCTCCGGTAACCAAGACTGAATCGGGCAGGGCCAGGGTTCCGCAGACATCGACCCCATCCTCATTGGCTCCTCCCCCCAGATTACCTCTTCGCCCACCAGTGAACCCATTCCCAGGGCGAAGAAGTGGAGGCAGAACCGCAGAGGAGCAAGTCATGGCTAGCGGAAGGAGCAAAAAGGTCGCCAAGCGCGCCTCTAAGGTCAAAAATGACCAAGCTTCGTCCCAAGCTAAAGGCCCTTCAAGTGAACCTCCATCATGCTAAGGCTGCCTCGGACGTAGTATGCAGAAGGTTCACAAACGAAGTCCTGGATATAGTCTTTATCCAGGAGCCATGGGTTCACTCTGGGACAATCAAGGGTCTCAGCGCAAGCGATGGCAAGGTAATATTATATATGCCAAAAATCACTGCAGACCTAGGGCTGCAATCTTATTAAGGAACAATAACATTAAATATCTCCTCACATCAGAGCTTTGTTCACAGGATCTAGTGGCTGTAAGAGCAAGGATCCCAACGCTCAAAGGGGAACAAAAGGTAGCACTTGCGTCAGCCTACCTTCCAGGAGATAGCATTGAAATGCCCACAAGGGAACTTACGGCCCTACAGGAGTACTGCTGCGAAAGGAACTTAAAATGGCTAGTCGGATGTGATGCGAACGCTCACCATACGGCATGGGGAAGTACTGACACTAATTCTAGGGGTGAGTCTCTTTTGGAATATATTATTAACAAAAATATAACTATTCTAAACCGGGGTAACGAACCTACATTCATTAACGCAATAAGGGGGGAAGTCCTAGACTTAACTCTCTGCAGCTTGAATCTATTGTCCGTTATCTCAAACTGGCAAGTCTCAAAAGAGGCCTCCATGTCGGATCATAGGCATATAAGATTCGACATTGACGTCCCTACAGAGGAATTTGCAGTTTACCGCAACCCAAAGAAAACCAACTGGGACAGCTTTCGATTCTACTTAGAACAGAAAGTTAACTGCTCATGGTCCGAAATTAATTCGACAGATGAGCTTGAGACTGAGGCTATACTTCTTCAAGAGAGTCTCAAACACTCATTCGAAAAGAGCTGCCCGCTGAAAGCCAAGAAGGCGCATAGGGATGTTCCCTGGTGGAACAAAACACTGGGAAAACTCAGATGTCTCACCAGGAAGCTCTTTAACAGGGCAAAGCGATCTGGCGACTGGATAGCCTACAAAGCTGCCCTCACAAGTTACAACAAAGAATTGAGGAAATCCAAAAGAGCCACATGGACAGAACACTGTAGCAGGGTCTCAAACCTGCCTGACATGTTTCGTCTCCAAAAGGCTATAGCGATAGATCACTCAAACGGCCTCAGTACCCTTAGGAGGCCAGATGGTAGTTATACCTCCTCGATATGCGAGACAGGAAGTCTCTTGTTGAAAACACACTTCCCTGGCTGCGTACCACTGGTTTAACGTTCATGCCAAACACCTGTAATTCCAAATACAGCAAATGGCAGAGCCAGAAGTCCTGCGGGGAAAATAATTAACCATCGTACGGTACAGTGGGCTATATCCACTTTCAGCCCATATAAATCCGCGGGCCCGGACGGAATACGTCCTTGCCTGCTTCAGCAGGGGTCCGAGATAATATCAACACAATTGATAAGGATACTAAGAGCCAGTCTTCTGATGGCCTAGATTCCATCAAACTAGAACGAAGCGAAGGTAGTGTTCATCCCGAAGCCAGGGAAAGCAAATGAACACTCGCCAAAGGTATTTAGGCCTATAAGCCTCAGTTCCTTTTTCATCAAAACGATGGAAAAACTCATTGATCAGTACATAAGAAGTAATAGTCTCAAAGACTACCCACTGAACAAAACACAATTTGCCTACCAACCGGGCAAGTCAACGGTGACTGCCCTTCATAGCCTGACTACTGTCATAGAAAAGGCTCTACAGGCAAAAACCATAGCCCTCTGTGCATTCATAGACATCTCGGGGGCTTTCGACAACACATCCTACAGTGCTATCGAAACCGCTATGAACCAAAAAGCTATACCACCCCTGCTAGCTAACTGGATTCTACACATGTTGAAAAACAGGGAAATAAGTAGTGATTTAGGTGGGGTGAAGCAGTCGATCAACGCCTCTAAAGGCTGTCCTCAAGGTGGAGTACTTTCTCCCCTACTATGGATAATCGTGATCGATGACCTCCTAAACCTACTTAACGAACATGGCGTTATAGCGCTAGGATACGCAGATGACCTGGTCATATGCGTGGCCGGCTGGGACGATAGTACAATATCGTCTCGAATGCAATCGGCCCTAGAGCTCGTCATAAACTGGTGTACTGGTAAGGGCCTTACCATACACCCAAACAAGACAAAGCTTGTGCATTTCACGAAAAGGACTAAGATTAATCTTAAAAGTCCCATCATCGCAGGCAAGCAAATAGGTTTCAGTGAAGAAGCTACGTATCTGGGAGTAGTCCTAGACAAAAGGCTAAGCTGGAACCCTCATATTGACTATATTGTCAATAAAGCCTCAAAAGTATTATTCATATGCCAAAGGCTTTATGGGAAAACTTGGGGTATCTCCCCGCGCATGACATATTGGTCCTACTCAAGCGTTGTAAGACCAATAATAACCTATGCTGCTTTAATCTGGTGGCCAAAGGTCAGACAAAGGACCACTGAGAGCAAACTAGGGAAGCTCCATAGGCTGGTATGCGGAGGCATCACAGGGGCAATGAGAACATGCCCCACAGATGCACTGGGTGTCATAACGGGCATCCCACCAATTACCATCCAAATCCAAAAAGAGGCAATGGCGAGTGCACTTCGATTGCACAACACCATAAGCCTAAAAAGTGGAGATCTTCAAGGGCACCTCTCGATACTCTTAAACGTATTCGACGACCCAATTATGAAGATACCAGACAATATACAGAGAAAACTGTATCTAACTCGCAGGTTCGAAGTTAACATCACTGAACGCGGGGAATTCAATGACGTCCTGCTCCAATTCGACAAGGATTCGCAAATCTGGTACACAGATGGATCCAAACTTGAAGATGGAAGCACGGGCGCGGGCATCATGGGACCTAGGTTCCAAAAAGCCCTCCCAATGGGTAACTACCCAACCATCTTTCAGGCAGAACTATATGCGATAGAAATCTGTGTCCGAGAATGTCTCAAAAGGAAGACTAAAGGGACCACTATCCATATACTGTCTGACAGCCAAGCTGTACTAAAGGCCCTGAAGGCCGCATACGTTAAGTCTGCAATGGTAGACAGCTGCTATAAACTCCTGAATCAACTCAGCTGTCACAACAAAGTGGCGCTGTGGTGGGTTCCAGGACATGCAGGGCACGAAGGAAACGAAAGAGCTGATTGCCTCGCAAAACGAGGAGCTCAAAGGTGCTTCATAGGCCCTGAGCCTTTCTGCACTCTTCAGAAATCGTATAATGCAGAAATTATTCGGATTTGGGAGCAAAGATGCCTTAAAGCATCCTGGATGAACTCAAAAGGTCAAAGGCAGGCTAAAAGATTCATCGCTCCCAACGAAAACGTCTCAAAGAGACTACTCTGCCTTGGCAAAGAGGATCTAAAAATCCTAACCGGATACCTGACGGGGCACTGCAAATTGAGATATCATCTCAAAAAGATAGGCCTCTCTAATGAATCAACATGCCGATTCTGTGAAATGGACGAAGAAACGCCAGAACACATTCTCTGCGACTGCCCTTCACTGAGCAGCCGCAGGCTGTTCCACTTTGGGGACGTAATGATCACCCCCTACAAATTTTGGAACGTCCACAGTGCTCAACTTCATAAAGAGCCTAAGGATGGAGAATTAAAGAACCACTGGGGTTAGCACAATAGATCCTCTGTGGTCGCGGTGCGCATTATTCCCCAACTTTAATAATAATTATAATAGATATTTTAAGTGATTTGTAATATAAGCAATTTTTGGCTATAAAGGCCCAATAAAATATGAATTAAGTGAGCAGAAAAAGTTCGTCTTTGATTGCATCAAGGTCTTAGTGTTTCTACTGAGGCTCATCCAAAACAGTCTCAGTGTCTCTACTCAGACTTACCCCAAAACAACCTTAGCACAAGGTGATACTACCTGTGTTAAAATCAAGTATTATTATAAAGTCGAATAGGGCATTCTAGCAGAGTCTTCCAGGGCAAGCTTTGGTGCTTATTGCAAGGAACCTTATTCTACTCAACATTTTGGTGACCCACGGCGGTCCTGGCACAATATTCGAAGACTACGCACCAGCGTTCAACTTGTCATAGACTGGCACAGGATCAAAGGAAGACGCAACATTTAAGCAGCCTTCAAAACAACGTACCTACATCAGTGTAGTATACAAGCACGCAGTCATGATCAACCAGGCGATCCTAGTTCAACAAGTCATCAAAGACTGTGTGTGTCTTCAAAACAACATTTTTCAATCAATTAACATCAAGAATATCTCAACATGGCAACATTTGATGAATTAATAACCGCTCAGCTGAAAACGGCAGATAAAATTGAAGCAATCTTTCGGAACTGTAAGAAAGACTCCGTAGTAAAAAAAAATGTTAATTACTACGAAGAACGCATCAGACGCCTTGATGAAGCATGGTCGGAGTTTGAGAGCACCGACAACAAAATAAGGTGTCTTTCCAACATACCAAGTGACCACGAGTACCTCACAAATAATAAGTATCATCAGGTTTCAGATCTCAGAATGAAAATCAAAACCTTATTTGAAGCAGAATTGGAAAACCTTACGTCAAAGCCAACACCGGCTTCACGTGTTCAACAAACCCGTGACGAAGAAGGTACAAGAGCCATACAAGCATTTGGAGAAGTTGTAACAAAAACACTTGGGAATCAACGAGCATGGATGCGGGCCTTAAGGCGAAATATGGATAAAATAAGGGCTCAGGCAAGTCAAAGCCACCCGGAATCCTACTACATATCAAAAGCAGCAATAGTCGATAAATATATGAACGACTTTGCTACAAACAACGATGTATTATGGCAATCAGCGGATGGCGACAACATTGAGGGATACACGCTTGATCAATTTTACGAAATCGAGGCAGAAGCTCATGACATTATAAGTGAACTGCAGCAAAATATCAGAAGGGAAGATGGAAGAACGCCCCACAACACAAGCAGAGATGAACGAGTTCGTGTACAACTACCAAAAATTGAAATACTAAAATTTAATGGCAACTATATGCAATGGGTGGCCTTTAAAGATCTATACGTTCAACTGGTGCACAACACAGAGTTAAGCGAAGTACAGAAAATGTTTTATCTAACGACACATCTCGCAGAGGAACCAAAAAATTTCATCAAGCAATTGCCGGTCTCAACAACAAATTATACAATTTCATGGAACATCTTGGTCAACAGATATGAAAATAAAAGACTTATTGTGGCGACATTGCTAAATAATTTGTTATCACATCCAAATATGAAGAGTATAGATATAGAAGAGGGGGCATTTCGCCTTCTTTCTGAGTTTCATGCATATCATAAGAGAATATACCACGTGCGATAGTAGAAATTAACCAAAACAAAGAAATGGAAAGAAATACAGAAGGCAAATGAAAACGTTAACAACCAATGTCTTTCAAGCGCAGAGTTAAAATTTTTTTTCAAGGGTCTGCGTAAAAAGTTTTTATGACAGCCATATAATACATATTTACTTGAGTTTGATTTCAATACAAAATATGAGGTAGCCTAATAAAAGTAAAATTTTTCAAAACTTATTCCTAAATAAAAACTTTTTAGAGAGCCTTATGTTTATTTCGGGGGTTACCCCTTCGGTTGCGCTATTGCTGACTTTATGCACGCCTGCGCTGACGAATTACTTTCGCATGCCTTTGGACACAAACCGGAATAACAGCTTTTCATATGTGTGCTTGTGTGTTAGAAGGGTTTTCGTTGTCATGCATGTGAAGGGACAATGGTAAAATATGAATTCGTACAGATAATTTTGTGGGCAAAAAAAATTTTGTTTGACATTTTACAAATTTTTTTTTTTTCAATTTCAATTTATTCAATTCAATTCAATACAATATTTGTACAATAAGGAAACCCTTTTGTAGTACATCAATATTCATAATATCAAGTAAAATATTATAACTATATACTAGAAATATAATAAGAGTAATGAATGCAGTGACTGACAAGAAAAGAAACAGGGTAGAATCAATGAGAAAGAAGAAGCAAAAGAAGAAAAAATCAATAGAAATTAGTAATAGCCAATTTGAAGAGTCTTAGATTTCGAATTTGTCTTATTGCAGGCGGTAAATTATTCCACAGTTTGACGGCACTAACAAAGAACAGTCTAGAGGTGGCAAGGTATTGATGCATAGGGATAACCAGGTTTTGAGTTCTCGGTGAAAGAGCAAAAGTTAACTTACCATAGAGATATCCCGGCATGCGGGAGTTTATAAGCATATACATAAAGAAGACATTGACTTTTTTGTAAAATGTTGAAATATCACAGTTAAGAATAGGGTACGCGTAGTTAGAAATATGATCATATTTTTTAATTGAGTAAATGAACCGTGCAGCATTATTTATCACCAACCGAAGTTTTTGAGTGGACGCGGCATCCAGATTACCATAGACGAGACCACTATATAGCAATACTGGAGTGAGAAGCATTTGGATCAGCTTTAATTTAGTCTCATCCGGAATAAAGCTAGACGAGGCCCACAATTTTCTTATAATATTATACATCTTAGTTACAGAATGATTGATGTGTTGGATACAAGTCAGACTCCTGTTCACTTTAAATCCTAGAGATGTTACACAGTCGTCATATTTTACAACAGCGTCATTAATATTAATAGTTGGAAGCGAACTCAGTTCATACAACGTATGAGATATTGGCAGAGCCTGGGTTTTGTCTGTATTCAATTTTAGATTATTTTCACGTGCCCATGAGTTTATACTGCTGAGGTCCTCATTGAGACGAGCTGCAAGATCTTCCGAGAGACCTATTGGTCTCGATAAGTATACCTGAGCGTCATCAGCATATAAATGGATAGAGACATACTTGCAACATTGTAAATAAAATAGGTCCCAAAATAGACCCTTACGGTACGCCAGACACAATTATTTCCAATCTAGATAGTTTGCCATTAGAGACAACCCTCTGAAATCGCTGGCACAAATAACTTTTCATCAAGTCAATTGCAAACATATCAAAGCCAAAGTACTTTTCAAGTTTAAGCAGAAGGACATCAAAGTTCGAAGTATCAAACGCCTTGGAGAAGTCTAATAAAACTAAAATGGTTAATTTTCCTTTATCAAACTTATCCCTAATTTCTTCTAACACTTTGAGCATTGCAGTCGCACAACTATGACCTTTTCGAAAACCAGATTGGTTCTCAGTAAGGAGTTTATGAGTTTGCAAATGGTTGACAATCTGATTGGATAGGAATTTTTCATAAACCTTGGAAAACAGTGGAAGTATGCTGATTGGGCGGAAATCTTCGGCAGCAATAGGTCCTTTCTTTTTGGCTACTGGGACGACTCTTGCAATTTTCCACTTTGTAGGAAAAATCCTGACTGTCAACGAAAAGTTAATAATGTGAGTCAGGGCTCAAATCAAGTGCAAAGCTATGATTTTTACAAATTTTAAGCTGATATTATCTTCACTTACAGCATTGGACTTAATTGAGAATAAACACTTCAAAATTTCATCTTCACTGGCCATTTGAAAATTGAACCGATTGATATGATTGAATGCTTGACTATCATTTATATGGAAAGATGTGCCGTCAGACTCAGAGTTGACTGACATAAAAAATTTATTCATATCATCTGCATCAATGCCACATTCATTATTTTGGTCTCTACCTACACCAATGGACTTTAAGTTTTTCCACAACTGTTTTGCTGGTAGATTACAATTTAACTTGTGTTGAAAATACGTTGCTTTCGCTACTTTAGTAACCTCTGTTGCACGATTTCTCGCAACTCTAAACTTATTCCAATTATCCTCAGTTCTATTCCGCTTCCAAGATTTATACATATTGCCACGAAGCTTAATAGCTTTAATTACTTCGGCATTAAACCAGGGCTTCATCACATTCTTTTTCTTTACGCGTATCAACGGAACATACTTATCATATAGATAATTTATAAGGTATGTTATATGATCGACTTTTTCGTTTATATCAGGATACAGCCAGCAGGCATTCCACGGTATAACAGATGCTTCTTGAACTAAAGCTTCAGTATTAACTCGATTTAAGTCCCTAAACGTGGTGCCATAACTTGCAACAAAATGTTCAATTTAAATTTACACAGAAATATATTTGAATTTTTGTTTGAAGTGAAAATGGATATGGGATTTTATGAGTTATTTGAGAGTTAGGCCTGTAAAACTTGAAAATACTTTTTTCCAAAACTTACGAGTAAAATATTGAATTTTCATCACTGTGAAAGGTAGAAAGTTGTTGTTGCTAAGTGCGGTTCTACATTAAGAGGCAAAACACGAATCACTGAAAGAAACTAATAAGAGGGACGAAGATGTAGTGTCGTCCGTCTCTACCACTCTCAAGTGTTTAATTACAGTGAGTCGTGGTTTGCCTTTTAATGCAGAACCGTACTTATATGTTGCTTAATGATAATTACGGGGGAGAACGTTGGATAGAAGTAAAAAGTAAGAAGGCGCTAAAAATTTCGCCTGGAATTTATTCTCTTTGCTAGTGCGCGGAGGGAATTTATATATTTATGTTTCCGAATTTAGTTATTTATGTATTTATATGGGTATTCACTATGTTGTGGTAAAGTAGCAAAGTAGCAAAGTAGCAAAATTACAAAAACAAAATACATGCAAAAAGTTTTGCCACGAATCTTGCTACTTTACCACACCAGCACCTATGTTTTTTTGAAGTTGCAAAAGAGCAAAGTAGCCGATGAAGACAGGGCTGTCTTTGATGTATGATTTTTCTATTAAGCGTTTGACGTCTCTGTGCTGCGTTTTGTTTACATTTGAATTTTTAAAATCGCAAAATTATGGATCCGAAACCAAAACGAAAGAGACAGGAGAAAACAATAAAAAAATGGGCTCAAGAAGAAGTAGTCACAATTTTGGAGTACATTATTGAAGAAGGGAATTTGGAAAAAGCAACCGCTCAAATTTATTACACCAAACTTTTAATCAAAGCGAGCATTGATGCAAGCTGGGACCTAGTTAGGTGGAAAGTAAGGAACTTGAAGCGGCAGTATCAAAAAGCAATTGAGTGGCAGAAATCTACTGGAGCGGGATTGATGGGTGATGAAGGTGTGGCGACTATAAAAGAAATAGTGCTTCAAATGTGTCCACACTTCGATTTACTAAACCAAATTTTCGGCGGAAAAGGCGGAACAGAGGAGTTCGAAATATATGAGTCGTCCGATTTATTTAATGCAGAATATCTGGATGAGTTCTCTCCACAACCACAATTTTCCTCCTCTTCGGCTCCATCGCCTCCACCATCAGAAGACACTGAAACTGCTACAACTTCGCAAAGTGAAGGAAGCAAAGAATATATTAGCCGAATGAAGAAGAAAGCTCCATCTTCATCTTTGAAGGAAATACAATTGATGCAATCGGAAAGACTGACTTTCTACGAAAATAAATTGGAACTCGAAAAACAAAAGCTAGAACTGGATAAATGCAAGGAAGAAAGAGTAATGAAATTTCAGGAAAGTGAACTGAAATTAAAAGAAGATCAACTCAAAATGTTTTTTGAATTGAGGAAAATGGAAATAGAAAAGGATGAGAGAGTGGCTAAATACGAAATTAATATGAGATACAAAGAAAACTGATGCTAATAGAAAAATATGAAGAAATAGTTTTAAGAAAAGTGAATTTTATTTTAGTTTGTTGTTTATCTTTTTAATGAAGTCGTTTGTTTTTGTTTGTTTTTTTTTAAATAAAGGTAACCAACCAGTTACTCCGTTAATAAGTTTTCAACCATTAGATGGTATATTGCTTGCCTTTTTTCCTCAAACCGACACTTATTGGAAATATTTTCAATGTTACTGTCATCTTCTTGAATATTTTCCAGTGAGTTTTGGGCGAACTTTCCGTATTTTTTTTCCAGGAGGATGTTATGCAGAATACAACATACCATTATCCATTGGCAGCACATTGCATGGCTCTCTTTATTGTCAATTCTCATTCTCAATTCTTTAAGGCTTTCGAATTTTTCTTTCAGCAATCCAAAGCAATGTTCAACCCGAACCCTATATTTGCTATGGGTCAAATTAAACATTTTTCGATCAGCAGCTGTTAGTTGCTTAGAATTAATTCTGTATGGCGTAATCATTATATCTGACAACTGGTATGCAGAGTCTCCAGCTAACCATTTATCATTTGCAAAATAGGAATTCTTATTTTTATTAAGTGAACAATTTTTAAATATTTTGGCGTCATGAACACTGCCTGGACTTCCGACTACAACATCTCTGATACGTACCTCATGGTCGCACACCACCTGAGCTTTTATAGAGTAATGATGCTTTCTTGAAAAAAAACACTCGTGGTTTAAAACAGGTGCCTCGGATAATTTTATTTCTGTTCCATCCACGTAACCGATGCACAGAGGAAGCTCGTGATAAGTAGCAGCAACAATTTGCGATCTTTCTTTAGAGTTTGGCCAATACAAAAATTTTGATTTTAATTTCAAAATTGATAGAAAGACTCTCTTTGTTACTTTCGCAATAGTGCCACCATCTCCAATTCCAAACAAAGTTGCAATTTTCCAAACTGCAGCATTTCCTCCATATGACCCCAAACGGTACAAAACTACGGCGAGCTGCAATTCGATTGAAAATTGTTTAATACAATGCAATGTATTAAAAACTTCATCTTGATGTATCAGCGTCATCAGATTTTTGAACTGATTCCGGTTCACTCGCAGCATTTGCACAAAGCGTTCGTCATTCATGTTTGCCAATATATTTTCACGCCACTCTACAGATTTCGGAACACTTTCGAAGGTCACTCCTCGACGACACGACAACACAACTGCTAGCTTTTCATATAATTCATCAAGAACTTCCAATACTTCATCTTCTTCGTTTCCACTTTCAGTTTCTAAACATTAAAAAATAAAACTTAATCTGGTGCTTAAATAAATATATGTATTTATGTGTTACCGTCGATCCATAAAAGGTTTTCTGCTGCATCTTGAATTAAATATTCAGTAATTTGTTTTTTTTTTGGCTTTTGCGAGGCATTTTGCTGAACAGTTCGCTTTTGTAGGAATAAACATATGATAAAACAGCTGATTTCATTATGCCACATTATGCCACATACGTCGTACCAGGGCGTTCACTAAACTCGTGGTACACCATGCTACTTTGCTACTTTACCACAACATAGTGAATACCCATTATGTTTCTAAAAATTTATTTTTATAAAATGTGTTTTTTCAGCCCTTAGGCACTTCTTCATCTGAATACCACAAAATGAAATGAACCAACATCTCTCACTGTTCATTCATCCTTCAACCCCTAGCAAGGCAAAACAAAATTAACCTTAAATGCTCTGAAAACGACTTTTTTCAAATTATGACACTTTTGAAGTACTCTGCATTCAGTTTGTTGTTTACTTCAAAAAACTAAAAGTTATTTCAAATTTAATAAATTAAATGAAGCTCTAAATCGAAAATGTTTTCGTTCGATTTTCGTATAAGCTAAGAGATAAAAAAAGAAATGTACAAAAAAAAGTAAAAAAAAAGAAATCATGGATAAGCCAACAACCAAAACAGTTTTAAAAAAAATTGCTTTTGTTGAGAAAAAAGAAGCTGTAAAGTGTGCGCGCATACAATATTGGTTGAAGATAACAACAACTTAAGTATGCACATTTGTTATGAACGCAACGAAAAATAGCTAAGGGCTTAGTGCGCTAGATCTAAAAAGCGCTAAGTTGGCATCACTGGCTATTTGCTTTCATACGCATGTATGCATTTAAGTATGTGTAATATATAGACAAACTTAAATGCATACATACATTGAGAGCGTATGAAAGCAATAAGCTTTTTGATGCTTCAGAGAAGAGCAGAATGAACGCAAGTAATAGCATTGACAGACATATGGTGTAAAGTCTATAGACTTCACACTACAATGAAAGAAGTCTATGTTGGGGTGACACACTACAATTGATTGTGGATTTCTATTGTGGACTTCGTTAAAACAGCTGATAATTGAAAATTAAAACAACAACAAAAACAATAAAAACATTTTGGAAGCATTTAGCCTCGATTTTATCTCAAAAGAATCCATGGAAATATCGTTTTTTTGTTATATAAATCCATACGATGAAATTAATTTCATGCAATTCGCATAAATTACTTGAAATTAGAAATTGAAACATCTGGTTTCCGATAAGATAATCGATATTTCGTTTAATTTGGTGCAGCGTTGCCATATCAATCTAAGAAGTCCACAATAAATCCTCCCTTTCAATGTAGTGTGAAGTCTATAAAAAGTCTATGGTGGCTAAGGTAGACTTTTGAGAAATACCTATGTGTGTCACCTAACATAGACTTCACACCATCATGGTGTAAAATACCTATGTCTGTCAGTGCTATAAAACTAACTTCAGCCTTAGTTTGCTGTTGGCTGTAGAACTGCGAAGAATGCCACGACCGCAACGTTACCGTGTGAGGCCAGAAAGTAGGGCTCTTTGTGATCGTACGAGATATACACTACTACGCGAAAACACTCTGCGTGCAAAAGCTAATGTATTTTTGTTCTAGGAATCGACCAAATGTGTCTGTCGAGTGGGTCTTTTTAGTCAAACACATTAGTCTCCTCGGTCTCCATGTGGAAGTCGAAAGGAGTACTCTTTTCGAACTCCATTAGAAGCTTAAAAGTGTTACTCGTTCGTAAGGACATTCAGTGCTAAAATCGAGTACAAAATACACGAGGATCGGAGCTTTGTGGAGTAAGCAAAGGAGAGCTTAAATATTATTATATGGATGATTATAATTTTAAATGAGCATTAAACGTGCATTTCACGTCTTAAAAATACGGCAATGTAAGATGCTAGATATATGTTTAAATAAAAATAAGATGTAACATATAAAAGCATGTGATGCTTTCATGCTGAAGAATGCAAACCGAGTATTACAGTATAAGAAACGAGCTATTAGTCAATTCACCAAAGGCAACAACAACCACACGGCATACAAGGCAATCCACCACGATTGCACTTTGGACATTGTTGTCGTCTCTAGATATTGGGCCAGTACAAGCAGAAAGTTTTTTTAGGGATTTTTTTTTTTCATTTATTAACAGAGAAAATCAGATATTATAAAGTTTTTATTATGAATGATTATACCATTTTAAACTGTAGATTTTCTTTTAACATTACTTTTTTCTTTTTAGTGTTAGAAAAAATCACTTAGAGTAAGGGCGGGTAATGTGGTATAGGCGGGTAATGTGGTATAGTAGCTTTTCTCTACTATGAAAGCAAGACAGTTTTTTATTTTTGCAAGTCATGCTATAAATCAGTTGGGAAGAAACTGCGTGGAAGTGTTTTCGTGTTTTTTTTTTGAGCTCAACTAAAAACTGAATTTTTTAATTAAAAAAATTTTTTAAACTTCATGAAGCTTACATTTATGTAACAAGAAACTGTTTTCTTAAAGCACGGTATATATCGTAGTTAAAAAAAAATTATACTTTCTTGAAAATCAGTATTTCTTTGAATCAACACGAGTGCGGGTATTGTGGTATAGGCTACCGATAGTGGCGAAAACATAATATTAATTGACACAACAGGTGAGGAATTTTCGAATTTTCCACCAACAAAAGAAGCTGTGTGTAATTATGGCGATAAAGCCTATGGGGACGATGCAGTTATTATAGCATGGGTCACATGTCTGCAATGCGAGCTCGTTTGGGCTCATGAAAAATGTATTCCAAATCGCAGTGCCATTTTTCTTTGCAATTCGTGCAAATAATCTTTTATCTTTCTAAAAACATAAATAAATAAATAAAACATAAACCACAACTTATTTATTAGAAAACAAAATTATTTACAGGTGTTGTGGTATACTATACCACATTAACAGACCTGATGTACCACATTACCCTCCAAATTTTGCAATTGCCGATATGCGAGTTTTTTTTAATATATTGATAAATATGTCAAAAACAAGGAGCCCCAACGCTTAAACAGTTAACGTAGTGTGTGCCTAACATTCATATTATATCAATAGTTCAACAGTATTTTAATCAGATAAAAATTGTTGTTGTTGGCGGCAAAAAACTATTAGGTATACCACATTACCCGCCCTTCCTCTACTACAAAAAACTGATTTCTGAGTTTTTGGTCTTGTTTAATTTAGACTTGAGTGTGGCATCCATGGAGAACAGATGGTCCCAAATGGAACGAGTCAATATTGCAAATCGATGGTGAAAATAATAACCGAATACTATTTGAACGTTTAACTTTTAGAAATGAGACTTTCTGTCTGTCGGATTTTCAAAAGTATCCCTTCGTTGTATGGTTTGTTATAAAATTCATAAATGCTGCTCTAAAACCACAATTTTTTGAAAAACTTAGTGGAATTATTTATTTGGACTTACTTAAGGGCATAAAATGTAGATTCCAAATATAGAAAAGTGGTCGTTCCTAATGGCATTATTGGAAAATTTTAACTTAAACCGAATATTCAGATCTGGCTTGCACCAAAGACAGCATAAATACTTATATATAATCGTTGACATCCTCTAGAAAATTTGACTTAATCGGGGAATTTTTAAGGGTACCTCCAGCATTAGAGTCTGTTACCACGTTTATACAGCGTTATGAATGAAACCGCATCAGACCAAGACGGTTTTTCGTGCGCGTTTATAAGCGCACTATTTTACTAATCTGATTCGAAACGCTTTCAAAAGCGCTTTGAACACAGCACGTTTGACACAAAACAGGGATGTCTACCAATGCATAAGATATACCTTAACCAGGGCTGCCAGAAAATTTGTGTACAATATCACCAACCGAAAACTAACATAAAACCGCCAAAGCGTTTTGTTAAATCCCTTGGTACGAAGATGAATAACGAAAATTAACAGAAAATCATCATCATTAAATCGTTTGAAAATGTTGACAGCCGCGTTCAACACATTTTACTATATAAAGTGTGACATAACATTGTAGTATGTATACACACGAACGCACAAACTCATTTTTCCACTTCATTCACGACATAAATGGTTTCATATGACCAAATTCTTTGCAAGCTGCACTCATTGCACGAGCAACATATTTTGCAGGCAGCGTCGTCGAATCGTGGGAAAGTGTTTTGTCAGCATACCTCACAAGCTAAATCATAAGATTCTATATTTTCCAATTGTAATTCATTTATGCTTACTTAACATATTTTTGATATAAATAAAGCTTGAAGTTCAGTTGGAACTTCAGATTGGATTTACATGCGAAACCTTTTGCTTTTCCATTCTCAATAATTGGCGTATCTCCGCCGTATAAATATAGAGATATTGGGCGCTAGCCGCCAAATAGATTTGCGAGTCCTGCCGCTCAGCAATAGCGGGGCATAACAAAATAAAAACCTTTAGGATATAAAGAAATAAAAACCATAAAATAAAAATATTAATTCTTCTACGCGAAGGATACACTACATGGCGATCCTGCCGACCAAATTTGGATCCTTCTGATCCTTTCCTTTGAAAAAAAAAAAAAAAATCGACAATTCCTTTGCCTAAGCAGAAATTTCCAAAAAAAAAAAAAAATTTTATTTTAACCATAGCACTAGCAGCCTTGCCATAAATTAATTTTGTTTATCTCCACTCAATTTTAAAGCTTTCAACAAATACATGGAAGTTTTTTTATACGCTCAGACAAATTGAGATGAGAATCACATACACAAATTTTCATTAAAGTTTCAAAAAAAAAAACAATATATATATTTCAAACCCAAAAAAAAAAAAAAAAAAAGGATATATTTTTCCCAATATATTGTAATTGCTCTGTGTCATAGACGGCTGAAGACGCTCACCGAAATATATGCTTCGTGGAAAATACTAAGAAGACAAAAATCCACATTTGAGAAATACAAATACATTTCATTTCCAAAAACCATGGGAACCACAAACTCTAAGCCAACAACACAATCGGGAGACCCGCAGGTTCAGATAATCAACAATCAAAATTATCATTCAGAAGTCCTGGATCAACACGAAGTCATTTTATGGGCAATTCTAATCATTTGCATATTGAATTTAACCCTTAAAATTTATAGAATAAACAAAAAGAATAAAAGGCAAGAAGCTCTTAAAGCAGCTAGATCTGTGGCATGCCTTACTGACGTCAGATCCAACTAATCATATATGGAAGCATTGACGCAAGAAATACTTACGCGTCTAAAACATAACTTGTCCAATCTCAAAAAGACCCCGACGAGAAAATACACAAAGAAAACTCTCATAAGTAAAAAGGAAGAAAATGAAAAATTGTACAACGGGCTGATCGACGCTATTAAAGACGCGGAGGAAAATTTTCAAACAGCAGCCACAAAAACAGCAAGAGAATTATATTTTGCTATCCTCACGATTTTGAACAGCAAATTGGAAGACCATAGAAAATTAATAACATTTAAAGTCATTGCAACGTGCGTTTCGTCCTTTTTATCATTATACCAGAAAAATAAAAAAGAAACAAGAATGACAGAATCAAACTTCAACGTGATACAGTACACTAAGGCCATACCAGAATTTTCAGGCAGATTAGAAGGTGCTCAAAAATTTATCAACTTAATCAAATTATTTAACGCAGAAATTCCAGATAGTAAAAAACCCACTTATTTTGCATTAGTCTTCAACACCAAAATACCAGATAAAGTAAAAACAAAACTCGAATTACTTGGCACAACTGGCATAGAAAATCTAATACAAAATTTAAAGGCAATATTCAAGCCCAGAAAAACTGCAAACACTGTATTAGATGAATTATCCAGAGCAACACAAGGCCGAAAACCAATATCTAAATTCGCTGAAACCATCGAAAGTTTAATTTCGGAATTAAATTCAATACAAATTTCAACGCTGCAAACACCAGCAGAAAAGGCATCTATAATCAAATCAGATGATGTGATAGCCCTTAATGTGCTAAAACGAGGCATAACAAATGCTAACATAGCACAAACAATTGCAGCAAGTAGAGTCACCACTTTTAATGACGCTCTCCGAATAGCGCAAGAATCAGATCATACGGAAGAAGCTCGTATCATGATGTATAGACAGCGCAACGGAAAAAACCAGCATAAAGGTAATCAGCAGAGGCAAAATTGTAATAGAAGACATGATAACAACAGACAGACACAACAACATCATTCGCAAAACTCAAGTCATCAAAACAACAAAACATACAACAGACAGCAGCAATACGATCTCAGAGGAAACAACAACAACAACTACAACAACCGCTTCAACAATCGCTACAACAACTACAACAACAACAACAACAACGGTAACCGACAAGGCACGCGCGATCGTCTCGCATATCATCAAAGTGCACAATACAACAACAACAACAATTTCCAAAATCAAAGGCACAACAACAACAATGCTCGTGCGAATTCAAATTCGAATAACTCTCAAAGCCAAAATAATTTAAGGCATAATGCATTTTTTGTAAATGGCACAGAGCAACAGGGAAACTTGAGTACCCCCGATACCGAACAGGTAGCAGATTAGGTCACTCGGGGAATTATATGAAAATTTTTCATTTCACTGTAAATTTTGATCACAGTAATTATGCTTATATTAAATGTAATAATAACATTCTTTCATTTTTAATAGATACAGGGGCAGATATATCTTTAATTAAATATGAACATTTGTGTAATATATGCATTAACAGTAGCGACTCATGTGCAATTTCAGGAATCTCAAAGAAAGACATTGTGACTTTAGGGACATGTATTTTGCCTATAAATATAGAGGATAGTGTTTTAAGACACAAATTCAGTGTTGTAGATGATTCATTTCCTATAAGGTCAAGTGGAATTTTAGGAAGAGATTTTTTTGCAAAGTTCAGAGCAAAGATTAACTATGAAAATTTTACCTTTTCTTTTACACATAGAGGCATCGACCACATTTTTGATTTAATTCCCAAAGAAGTTCTTCTCACTAATATAAGGAAATAAAAATATTTGTCCACCAATGATTTAAATTTGCGATGGTTAAAGTTGAAAACGCTTTTGAATTTACAAAATTTAGACTATTCCACTAGCAAATCAATAACGGCTCTTTGCAATAAATTTCAAAATCTATTTTATTTAAACAATGAAGAATTATCAGTTAATAACTTTTATGAACAAAAGCTAGTACTAACAGACTACAGTCCTATTTATATTAAAAATTATCGCCTTCCCCATAGCCAACTAAATGAAATCAATAAACAGGTTCAAGAACTGCTAAACAAAGGCATTATTGAACATTCTACTAGCCCCTACAATTCACCTTTACTAATAGTACCAAAAAAAGACTCAGGACAAGAAAAAAAATGGCGATTAGTAGTTGATTTTCGCCAGCTAAATAAAAAACTAGTCGATGACAAATTTCCCATTTCAAGATTGGAGGATGTACTCGATAAATTAGAAGGTGCTAAATATTTCTCCACATTAGACATGACAAATTCATTCCATCAAATTCCGCTCAGTAAACAATCAAGACCTTTAACAGCTTTTTCAACACACAACGGACATTATCATTTTAAAACCGTTCCATTTGGATTAAAATTAGCTTCAAACAGTTTTCAAAGAATGTTGACAATAGCACTCTCAGGCTTAGACAATATATGCTTTATATATATAGACGACATTATAGTTTTTGGCAAAACAATATCAGAGCATAATTCAAATCTTCAACAAGTATTCCAAAGATTACAAAAATACAATTTACAGTTAAATGCATCAAAATGTAACTTTTTTAAAAACGAAGTAATATTTTTAGGTCATAAAATAACAGGCCTTGGCGTAACAACTGACCCAGAAAAATACAAGGTAGTGAAAGACTTTCCAAGACCTACAAATTCAAATGAAGTAAGAAGATTCGTTGCATTTTGCAATTATTATAGAAAATTCGTAAAAAACTTTGCAGAAATGGCAAACCCCCTGAATAATTTACTCAAAAAGAACGTAGTTTTTAATTGGAGCCCTGAATGCGAAAAATCATTTCAAATATTAAAAACCTCACTAATTAATCCACCTATCTTACAATATCCAAATATCCAAAAATAATTCATTTTAACAACAGACGCCTCAAATTATGCACTTGGTGCAGTACTTTCTCAAGGTACAATAGGATCTGATCTTCCAATTGCATATGCAAGTAGATCTTTAAATACACACGAACTAAATAAACCAATAATAGAAAAAGTACTTTTAGCTATTCATTGGGCGATAAATCATTTCAGACCTTACCTCTATGGAAAAACTTTCAAAATAGTAACAGATCATAGACCATTAGTTTCATTGTTTAAACACAAAAACCCCTCTTCAAAACTCACCAGAATTCGAATGGATCTCATGGAATATGATATTGAAATTATTTATAAACAAGGAAAATTAAACACTAATGCTGATGCACTTTCTAGAATTCCAGTAAATTCTAATGAATTAAAAACTTTGATACCATGCATTGCAGCAATAACTAGAAGTACAACTAAAAATGTGACCCGTCCAAATAGAACACCTACCCCCACAAAGAGGATTAGCTATCCGCACATGTGGGAATGCATATCTATTTCGGATGTACGAAATTTGCCAATTCTTAAATTTGTGCAAACACAAGGGGAGAATAAATGTACAAAGCGTAAAAATCTGCAGACTTTTGCCATCATTAACAACGATGTTCTTATTGAATCAAGCGACAAAGCATACTGCACAAAACCAGTTTTGGAGAAGCTGATGGCAATATTACACTGCAATGGCATAAGTAAGCTAGCTCTTTCTAAGAAAGACCTAGTATTTGAATCTATGAGTCAACAAGAATTAAAAATTTTATATGAAGAGACACTGCAGAAACACATGAATAAGGGATTGTGCACTCCCATAACAATTATTTTATTCAAACCCCCCGAATCAATTAATAACGAACCTGATCAGTTACGTTTCATTAAAGAAAATCATTTATCTTTACTCGGAGGTCACACCGGTGTAAACAGGACAATAGCTAAGTTGAAACAACGCTATGTCTGGAAAGGTATGAATAAAATGGTAAAGAAATTCATACAAAATTGCGAAATTTGCAAGAAAAATAAAATTACCGTACATACTAAAGAGAAGATGAAAATCACTGAAACCCCTTCTAGTCCTTTTGAAGCAGTATCAATTGACACAATAGGACCCTTACGCCCATCAAATAATTTCAGATATATTTTAACTCTACAATGCGACTTAACCAAATACGTCGAAGCTTTCCCTATGACATCTCAAGAATCATTAGAAGTAGCAAAAACGATAGTAGAAAAATTCATTTTAAAATATGGTCATTTAAAAACAATGAAAACAGATATGGGAAAAGAATTTGTAAATCAAACTATTTCAGAAATTTGTAGTTTATTAAACATTGAACAAAAAACCTCAACACCCTATCACAACGAATCTTTAGGTGGAATAGAAAGAAATCAGAGTTTTCAACGAATATCTTTTATGTTGCACTGAAGACGCAGAATGGGATAAGAATATACCTTACTATACGTTCTCTTATAATACCACTCCACATACGAGCACAAAATACACCCCCTTTGAATTAATATTTGGAAGATTACCAAGCTTGCCAACAAAAATTTACAGTAACGAACCTATTTACAATTTTGATCGTTTTCAAAATGAGCTCAAAGTGAGATTACAAAACGCACATGAGAATGCAAGAAAGTATTTGATTAACTCAAAAATTAAAAATAAAGAATGTTATGACAAGATTTCAAATCCTATTGAATTTAAGATAGGTAGCCTAGTTTTCTTAAGAAATTATGCAGGTAAGAAATTAGACAGTCGTTATGAAGGTCCTTTTAAGATATTAGAACGACAAGGTGTTAATTCAGTAATATTGTATAAGAATAAAAGAAAACTAGTGCATAACAACAATTTAAAACTATGTGAGTAAGAAAATACACAAAATATAGATACTATATATTAAGCATTAGTTAGAAGCATGCGATAAGTAAAATTTTACACGATAATTAAACTTTTAAGGCGAAATTTAGATTTTAAGGCAATACTATATTCTAAGATGCTTAACACAAATAATTTTCTACTTCGTATGTATATACAAAAAAAAAAAAAAAAAAACAACAATTTTTTTTTTCTCTAGAGGGTGAGGGTGTAGTATGTATACACACGAACGCACAAACTCATTTTTCCACTTCATTCACGACATAAATGGTTTCATATGACCAAATTCTTTGCAAGCTGCACTCATTGCATGAGCAACATATTTTGCAGGCAGCGTCGTCGAATCGTGGGAAAGTGTTTTGTCAGCATACCTCACAAGCTAAATCATAAGATTCTATTATATATTTTCCAATTGTAATTCATTTATGCTTACTTAACATATTTTTGATATAAATAAAGCTTGAAGTTCAGTTGGAACTTCAGATTGGATTTACATGCGAAACCTTTTGCTTTTCCATTCTCGATTTGGCGCACCTTTCGCCGGATAAATATTAGGTGTAGTAAAAAGAAATCCATTATTTTTCCAATAGATGGCGTTATTTATCTGCATCTCGCGTTGTATAAGTCCGATCGTGTTCCGCTAGGGGGCATTAGAAAGATGACAGTTCCTACTAAAAAAGTTTTTTTTACACTTTTTTGATTGATTGATTCAGTTTTGTTTGAGAGCTTGTCAAAGATGGACATCAGCAAAGAGAAAATTCGCTACATTTTACAGTTTTTCTTCGATAAGGGAGAAAACGCAAGCCAGGCGGCTGAAAATGTGAATAGCGTTTATGGACCTGATACTGTAACAGCCAATCATGCGCAATTTTGGTTTCGTCGATTCCGTTCCGGTAACTTCGATGTCAAGGATGCACCACGCACTGGAAGGCCAATTGTCGAAAATGTCGATAAAATCATGGAAATTATCGAGTCCGACCGTCATGTTAGCACTGTTTCGATTGCAAAAGAGCTAAAGATTGCACAAAAAACCGTTTGGAACCATTTGAATAAGGCTGGATACACAAAGAAGCTCGATGTATGGGTGCCACACGAGTTAACGCAAAAAAACCTCATAGACCGAATTTCCATCTGCGAATCGCTGCTGAACCGCAACAAAATCGACCCATTTCTGAAGCGGTTGGTGACTGGTGATGAAAAGTGGGTCACTTACGACAACGTCAAGCGAAAACGGTCGTGGTCGAAACACGGTGAACCGGCGGAAACGGTGGCCAAGCCAGGATTGACGGCCAGGAAGGTTTTGCTGTGTGTTTGGTGGATTGGCAGGGAATTATCTACTATGAGCTGCTCCCATACGGCAAAACTCTTAACTCGGAACTCTACTGTCAACAATTGGACCGTCTGAAGGAAGCAATCGCCCATAAGCGGCCAGCTTTGGCCAATAGGAGAGGAATTGTGTTCCATCAGGACAACGCCAGGCCACACACATCGATAGTGACTCGCCAGAAGCTCCGGGAGTTTGGTTGGGAGGTTCTTCTGCATCCACCTTATAGTCCGGACCTGGCACCAAGTGATTACCATCTGTTCCTGTCCATGGCGAACAATTTTGCTGGTGAAACATTCGCTTCAAGAGAGGCTTCTGAAATTTGACTGTCTCAATTTTTTGCTAATAGGAACGAGGGCTTCTATGAGAGAGGCATAATGAAATTACCTTTAAAATGGCAACAAGTTATCGAACAAAACGGCGCATATTTGACCTAAATCGGGTCATTCTAAATATCTTAAATAAAGCCCTCAATTTAATGCAAAAATAATGGATTTCTTTTTACTGACTGAATGGATTTCTTTTCTTCTTCGCTGACTCCTTTGGCGTATCTCCGCCGTATAAATATAGAGATATTGGGCGCTAGCCGCCAAATAGATTTGCGAGTCCTGCCGCTCAGCAATAGCGGGGCATAACAAAATAAAAACCTTTAGGATATAAAGAAATAAAAACCATAAAATAAAAATATTAATTCTTCTACGCGAAGGATACACTACACATTTTTCGGGAGCCCCTACCTCCTCTGTCATAAAACTGTCACACATGAGCAGGTATGGGCACCACTACATTGTTGTTTTGCGTGCATATTTGTATGCGTGGCACTGGGAAAAATATTTTGCGTGAAATAAAAATTTATAAAACAGATTTGCTTTTTTCATAACTGTAACAGGAAAAGGCTTTTGGTTGTTTTTGAAACATTTGGATGGTTTTGAAAACCTTATAATTTCATCGAAATCAATATTTGCAGTAGAAGTTTCTATTCTTAATAGGTTTTCCAAATGTTGGTCCGTCAATAAATGTCTGTATTTGTTTTTTATATAAACATTAAATATTGAAAAAAAAAAACGTGTTAAAAACGTGTAATATTACAATATTTCTTTAAATTAACGCGCATAAATGAAGCGGTATGAGCAACAAACGCAGTCAAAAAATTTTCAATTCGCTTTTCTACAATGTACTTTTTCGTCTATTTATATTCTCTCTATTCGCGCGATGCGGCACACGTCTGACTTGCTTCGAGTTTTTAGTCAGACTGAATCAATTTTCATTACTCTGCTTGCTTTTTCGTTTTTGTGTACGTATACATGAGTGAGAGAGCGCGGCTCCGAATCAGCTTCCGTGCCCATAGCTGCACATGAGCTTTATATTGTGAACTTAGTTAAAACAGCTGATAATTTAAAACAAAAACAATAAAAACAGTTTGGTAGCATTTAGCCTCGATTTTATCTCAAAAGAATCCATGAAAATATCGTTTGTTTGTTATATAAATCCATACGATGGAATTAATTTCATGCATTTCGCATAAATTACTTGAAATTAGAAATTTAAACATCTAGTTTCCGATAAAATAATCGATATTTCGTTTAATTTTATGCAGTGTTGCCATATCAATCTAAGAAGTCCACAATAAATCCTCCCTTTCAATGTAGTGTGAAGTCTATAAAAAGCCTATGTTGGCTAAAGGGCAAAATAATCGACACAGACCCGCTGCGCAGCGAGTGCGCTGCACAAACATTTTCGTATGCCATACACTGCTCAGACTTTTACATTGTTCAATAAATTCTTCCCAAAAACTTTTGTCCTGTGTCATATTTTCCGTACAGATGCGCTTGAGCTGCAAAATCTCTCAAGACTGAATAAAAATCGCCATTGACGATCAGACTTGTTTGTGTAGCACGGCCAAAAATCAAAACGATTTCATATTTGCACAGACATCTGCACAAACAGCTCAAACAGCATTATACACGACACATCGGTCTGTGCAGCGCACTCGCTGCGCAGCGGGTCTGTGTCGTTTATTTTGCCTGTAAGATAGACTTTTGAGAAATACCTATCTGTGTCAGCTAGACTTTACATCATCATGGTGTAAAATACCTATGTCTGTCAGTGCTATTAAATTCCTCAAAAACTGGATTTTAAACCTTATGCTATGTTCAGACTGCAATATGAATTACGTGATTCGCCCTTTTAATTAAGTTCACGAATTATCCCGTTCAGACGAGAAATTCGTAATTGGTTTTTTATGTTTTGTATGAAAATCAGCATCCCACCCAGAAATTTCAAGAATACCGCACTTTACCGAAGTAGTGAAACTGTCTGAAATCAATTAAACAATTCTTTTACAATATAAAAGTTCATTTGAACCAGGGTCTGAAGTAGCCAGCTCTTCTTTGCTTGATATTTTTATTAGAAGGTCATTGTTCAGAGCTTGAATTGGTCTATTTTGTCATGCATGCGATAAATTCCGGCTGAGAGTTTGGTTTTTCTTTCTTCTTCTTAATCTGTTTTCAATAAATTTCGATAAAAATGACATTAGTCATTTAGAGGGAAAAAACTTTTAATGGGAAATTTAGAGGGACTCTATTAAAGACATCATTTATACATATTGATACAAAAGCATGGTCTTGATTTATTTAAGACATATAAGACACTCAAAAGTGCATTCTCCTAGCTTTTTCGTCCGCGGGCACACTCAAGAAAATTTTTTCGATAGATTCGATTTTTTCGTTTAACATTGCTTTCTGTCAATGAGAGACGCAACAGTTAAAGTACGCCTGCCTCCGGACTAAGTTTCATAGAGGGATTTTTGTACATTGAGTTTTTTAAAAGAAAACATTTTATAAAGACAACTTTCCCCAATATAAGTAAATCTTCTTAATTTTAGGGCATAATTCTAGTGTCTGGCAGTGTCTAGGATTTGGCTGAAATTTGGCAGATATACGTAAAATTAACTCCTGATTCCAAATCTGCAATCCGTTTTTGGGATCGCCTCAAGCTTAGGAGATATCGACCCTTAAAGTTTGTATGAAAATGCAATGTAAACATTGTGAAAACAGACGCGCGCGGTTTTGGAGAAATAGTTTTCGCCTGCGGCGCTTTTATCAGAAACCACTAAAAAAATTTAAATATTTGTCCAAAATCGCACGCGCGATTTTAGAGAAATATTTTTTGCCTTCGGCGCTTTTTTCAAAACAACAAAAAATTAAAAATATATCTCAAATATTTTACATTATTATACAAAACTTACAACTATGTTAAAAGTTTTGTTTTTAAAGTATGGCAACATATCTCATCAAACATTTATACATTTTAACAATAACGAATTTTAAACAAGCGGCAAGTACGCAAATATGAAAATAGTGTAAATTTTGTGTAAATTAGTACGATTTTGTGTAAATGAGTACGATTTTGGGCATTTTTTAAATCGTAATATCTCCTAAACTAGAGGCGACCCCAAAAACGGATTGCAGATTTGGAATCAGGGGATCATTTTCTATAACTTGGCAACAAAGATCCCAGAAACGGCCAGAGACTAGAATTGTTCCAAATGTAGAGGGATTTTTAGATTTTTTAAAATTTTTTATAGGGAAAATTATATTTTGGGGGAAATTCAGTGAAATTTAGAGGGAACGCTCGCAAAAAACTGGCATCACTATTTTTAGTTGATGTTATTGGAGTCTTGAATATGGGAGGTATCTGTAGCGTATATGATCGATAGTTTGCCACCAACAATATATGTATAATGCTTAATTAATTCAAGGCTGAAAAAAAATTTATTTTACTGACAAAGTTCATATAAAACGTTTTTTCCGATCAATATCTGTTGCTGGAATCACATCCTGGCCTATGTGGACCGAACAGTGTCGCTGCCATTTACATTCAATTACAAACAAAAAAGAATATGGACAAGAAAAGTGACAAATCCAAACAGGAATCTAATCCTCGAGATGACTGTGTTGAGCTTGAAAATCAATTCATCTTGCGATTACCGGCTCATCTTGCTAAACTATTACAGGAAGCTCTGCAAAACGGCAACTTAAAAGATCGCTTATCAATCAAAATGGATCAGGATCTTCGGTTCGGTGAAGTTCGTTTTGATCAGTATCTATTACATACAAAAATAGTGGATTTTCCTACCATAATTGAATGCCATAAAACAATCGATGCTAAGAATTTCTACAAATCCGCAGATGTGTGTCAGATGGTAAGTTGTGTACGAAATTAACACTAATCGACTCAAAAATAGTTGTCAATATGAAAAATTTATACATTCAGATATTCGTTTATTAGGTTTTGAAAATAAGATAAATATCTCTTTACATAAATTTGCTACATTGTTATTAATGTCCACAATTGATAATTAACTTCTATGTAACATCGACGAATTTTTCGCTTTTGGTGTTGACAACTATTTATCACTTTGCTTTTATGAATCTTTATTCAAAGTAACGGTAATTAACAAGTTTTTAATGTTAACAATAGATGATATGCAAGTTGGAACCCGATCCCGTTGACATTGAAAAGGAATCGCCGAACAAAAGTAAAAAGAAGGATTCAAATAAAGTTGATAAAAAATATTTATGGCCTCATGGTCTAACGCCACCTTGTAAAAATGTCCGCAAACGCCGATTTCGTAAGACATTAAAAAAAAAAAATATTGAGGCGCCGGAAATAGAAAAGGAAGTTAAAAGACTCTTGCGCATTGACAATGACGCTGTGAAGGTAGACTATGAGATAATTAACGAGGATGTCGAGGTAGATAAATCAATGCCTGGTACAAATTCGAAAGAGTATAATGATGAATTCAATGAGGATGCAATAATTAACGATCCCGATGAAAAAGTTGCGCTAAATGATTCCTCTTCACAGAAAGATATAAACGTAGAATCAGACGAGGAAGGTGGAGCTTCCGGCTCTGCCCCGACTATGCATGGAGGTGTTGGTGAGCATGACATATTTGGTGAAGTATCGTCTTCGGGTGATGACGATGACGAACGTCAGGATGAGGCAAGACGTTGCCAGGAAAACGAAGAGAGTTCACGTTTGTCTGCTGACGATTCCCATATATCAGACTATTATATGGGTGTTGGTACAGACGCTGGAATTGAAGTTTGTAACGAATCCAGAGTTGATGGAAGTTATTTTCCATTAAAAAAAACGAATGATCCAATCGAATTTAATAAATCCATGTTTACAAGTATTCCCAAATCGGATACCGAAAATGATAAGAGCAACTCCAACTTCGATGATTCAAATTCTATAACTGCTTCAACATCGGTATACTTTGGTAGTAAGCAGAACACGTCCTCAAATTTCAAAGAAGATTGTGAACTTTCCTTCGATGCACCAAACCTTAATGCAGAAGAAATAAAGATCAAAATTACTGAACTACGTCGTCATTACGACGATTTAAAAATGCAGCAAGCTCAAAAAGCACAAGAAATTTCATCAATACAGAACCCAACGTTAAGACAACGTATGCAAGAGACGTTGGACAATTTGTTAACTCAAATGGTTGAAAAAGATCTTGAAATCAAAAACTATGAGAACATGTTATGAAGAACGGAAAAGTTTTTTAAGTTTCACAGAACATATAATTAGGCAAATTGTACTTTTCATTTACAGCTGCAATTTAGGAAGATAAATAAATTAAGAGTTCAAATCTATTTTGGTCTTACACTTTCAGTTCTTTTTTCTATCCACCATCCATATAGCGGTTTCCTAAATCAGACATTCTCATTTTTTTACGAATTTTAGTATATGTGTGCTCACCCAGTAGCGTGTCCAGGGGGGAGGGGCTTTAGGCGCTAAAGCCCAAATAATTGTATATCCTTTAAAATGATAATTTCTACGCGTTTTAACATCGTATATCCATATTTTGTGGATATACTATGATTTATGTATGAAATTTGCGCAGCAAAAAGTTGTAACGTTATCTCATCGTTATTTTAAATAAAAAAGATTTATTCGTGTGAAAAACAAAACAAAAGAAGCAAAAAAAAAAAAAATCTCATAGTAACACTCCTACAAAAATTTTCATTCTGAAAATAATGTGGAATGCTTATAGAATATAACAAATTCCATTTCATTAAATTTATAATAATATAAAAAGTTCTATTAAATTAATAAATTATAAAAATATTTAACATTTTCTTCTGGAAGAGAGATGAATAGACTCTCAATGTCTTTTTCTTTTTGTGACGCAGCTTGTTGTGGGGTTGATATAATTAAAATGGTTTTGAAACAATTATTTCAAAGACAAACAGAAACATTTTGTGAGACGAAAGGATGGGACATTTTATTTACTTCTGAGTATAACTGCAAAGTCAAAGACAAAGATATATTTTTTTGTTTAAATTTTCGACGAGCTCGCAGCACTTCATGAGATGGAATGAAACCTTGTATATAAGAAAAACCCGCCTTTAAGAAACTGTTTACCAAAACCAAAAATTCTTTTTGTATGGAAAAAATTTTTATATAAGAAACTTAGTTTTATCAAAAATTTAAAACCCCTATTTTCAAATTTCGGTAGTTTATATAAGAATTTTCTTATAAGCGGTTTTTTTTTTATAAAAAAGATTTTTCTTACAAGCGGGTTTTAATATAAGAAAAAACCGGATATAAGAATGAAATTTCTTGACAAAATTGACGTTCTTATACAGCGAAACTTCTCTACAAGTAAATTCTAAGGGCTGAATTTTGAAAATGATTTAACACACAGCTCTGATTACTTTAATACTTAGTTTTCTATTTTATCGAAGATCTCATAAAGAAGTCAGAGAGTACATAAGTACACGTTTTTATTTTGCAAAAAAAAAAAAAAAATCATTGACGTGTTCTAGCCAAATCCTAGAACCGCCACTGTGCTCATCCTGGGGATATTTTGAATTTTCTATTGAAACTCCTACAGAACGCGCAGATCATTTTTCGTTTTTGTTTGATTTTTTTTTACGTCTAAGCGGTCTATCGTTTTCATCGCTTAGTCATTTGACACGATTGATGTAGTCCGCATAGCGCGTGTTGTAACGGACTTCATATCCTTGATATGTTTCTAATAAATAGTTTCTCTATTAGCTCCTTGGTCACCATTCTCTAAACCTGCTATAAAAACACACATATCAGTAAAATCTTCAGCTCCCTGCATTTACAAGAAAAGTTTTCATATTTTTAACATGGAACGGCATACGAATTGCTTTAAAGCATTCCTTTTGATTGTGTATTTAGCAGCCCAAAATAGTCCTCCCTTCCACTTAAAATATAGTCATGGCCATCATGCTGCGAAACCTCGGTAGCGCACCACCTGATAGTTTTGAATGGCAGAAGACGAAGTGTTGTGGACGGAGAGTTTACCTATATAGGTGGACAGGTAGTGTTCGACCGAAACAAGATTTTTTGCCGAAACCGAATCTTCGGCTGCTAACTCAGTTTCGGCCGAAACCGAACCTTCGGTCGGACACTAATATTTTTTCCTTAATTAATAAGAAAATGCATGAGATGATTTGAGATGAGTACGAAATTTCTTGTAGGTCATACCTACTTCAATAAGACTCTATAGTTCCACTTCATAAAGATAAAAAAAAGCAATTAAAACGTAAATAAGTTCATTTCAAATCAGAAATGACCGCGTGCCAGCTTATGATGTCGAAAAGAAAGCAAGTGTGAATAATTATTGATTATAACCGATACCATTAGGTATCATACATAACATATGTTTGATGAGTGCAAGTACTTTTAGTATTATAAACCGGTATTTTGTAATAGCCGCCACGTATAATTCAAATCAGCTGGTTTAATTATTTCAGTTTCGGCGCTAGCCGAATATTCGGCAGTTTTTTGGCCGAAACCGAAACTATGGCCGAAACTCAGTTTTTTTGGCCGAAACTGGCCGAAACCGAAACCGACCCTTCGGTCGGACACTATGGACAGGGGAACTCCGTAAATGATCTATGTGGCGTATCACATGAATTAGCACAAATTATTTCAGATTTTGAAGTAGGAGAAAAAAAGTGGTCTAACCATTTGCCGATTAAATTATCCTTAGAAATGCAAATAGCCTCTAATTCAAGAGAAAAACTCAAGCTATTGCCAAAATTGTTATGGATAGAGTCTAGAAAAGAAAACTACCAATAACGTTTAAACCAGTGCTTGCCAGCACGACCACTAGCGCAATTTTTCTCATTCTTCACATGTATGTGTGCTTAAGAGGCTTCGTTCATTGCCGCTGCCAAACTGATTGAATTCTCTCGCTAACACAGACGCTGTGTGCGAGAAACCACAACAAAGAAACAACAAAGCCGCAATACTCAGCTTTGTGTGAAAGAGTATTACGCTGGCAAGCACTAGTTTAAACCAAAAACTTTTTGATTTACGTGCGGAAAGGCCAAAACCTTCCGGATTTATGTAATATAATTTATACATCTGACAAAAAATTTGGATTCTGCGGGAAACGGTCTAGAAATTTGACTTTGTAGAGAATAGATTCACCTTTCTTTTAAGACATAAAACAACAAATTCGGTTTATATTGGGCCGACCTGGGACGCCTTAAAGTCAAAATTTTGAGGATTTTAAAAGATACATCCGCTTGGAAGCCCTTGGTTGCCGCCGGAAAAAGAATTAACATATTTGCTATGTATTTTCGAAAAATATACAAAATTAGCCTTCGAGTCTAGTATGAAGGATATTTAATAACTCTTTGTTATGTTTTAATTATCTGTAAAAATTACTACCATATTTGTTAAACTGAATTTTGGATTCCTCCTTTTAACAGGTCGAAAAATGGGTATGGTATCAAAAAATTACATTTTCGATTTTGGTGCCGAAGACCACAAAGTATACCAACATATTTGAGACTATAATAATTAAAATCCGTTAACGTTATCTGTTCATAATTTTATAATTAAAACGAAAAAAAAATTTCTTATTACTTTATATGCAACAAATGGTAAAATACGCAAAAAACAGACAAGTGGCAGCGCCGACGAAACTGTCAACAGCTTTTCACTAAACTAGATTGCATTGTTACACGGCAAAAGACTTATTTTCCTCAATACAATATTTCTCGTAAAAAGTTTTTTTTATTAAAATAAGAGATTAATCTTTGTATAAAATGATTATTTTATGTTTAATCTCACTCATATTTACTTTTGCCCGACGACAGCAAAACGTAAACAGATTGCGTCATATGGATTGATATGGCGTCCGCAAGAGGAACCACTAAGGGCAGTTTCCTACCCCTGAATAAAGACTGATTGCGCAACTTTCGATAAAATTTAAGTTTTTGTATTGTCTCACAAATTAGTTTTTCCATCACATTTTTACCCGTGCTCGACATATACATAAATTTAAAACTCTAAATGCAGGATTTAACACAGTTGCAAATTTCTCATTACCCTGATCAAATTCCTGCGCGCGCCTTTGTTATTAATTTCAATGCGCACAGCTGTTTTGTTGGTTTCATCAGCGTTGCCACTTATCGGTTTTCTGCGTATTTAACAAATTGTTGCATATAAGGTAGTAAAATTTTTTTGCGTTTTAATTGTAAAATTTTGATTAGATAACGTTAACGGATTTTAATGATAAATGTCTTAAAAATTTGGGCAAACATTGTGGTCTTCGACATTTAAATCGAAAATTTAATTTTTTTATACCATACCCATTTTTCAATCTGTTAAAAGGCGGAACCCAAAATTCAGTTTATAAAAAAAAATTCACAAATATTACATATTATTAAAATGTAGCAAGAAGTTATTAACTACTCTTCATACTAGGCTCGTTTGAAGGCTTATTTTATATATTTTTCTAATATGCATAGCAAATATGTTAATTCTTTTTCCGGCGGCAGCCAAGAGCTTCCAAGCGGACTTTGACTTTAAGGCGTCCCAGGTCGGCCCAATAGGAGCAAAAAGTGTAGCAAGAAAAGGTGGAGCAAAAACTGGCCCAAGAAAAGGTGGAGTAAAAAGTGGCGTAAGAAAAGGTGGAGCAAAAAGTGTCGGAAGAAAAAGTGTAGCAAATAGCTCAAGGGGAAATGGAGCAAAAGGTGGAACAAAAATGGTGTAAGAAAAAGTGGAGCAAAAAGTGGCGCAAGAAAAAGTGGTGGAGCAAAAAGTGGTTCAAAAAAAGTGTCGCAAGAAAAAGTGGAGCAAAAAGTGGTTCAAAAAAACAGTGGTGCAAGAAGATGAGTAGAAAATGTTGAGCAGGAAAAAATGTTCGACAAAAAATCAAAATGTGTGTGTCTGTATGTGTGTGTGAGTGTGAGGAGGTTGAAAAAACTAGTTGACAAGATCGATAGGAAAACAGGTGTTAAAAGATGAATAGGATCCCTTGTTCTATTTACAATAGAGATCTTTTGACGCATTTCAAATACAATGCAGGAGAATGTGATCAAGTGAAGTTAAGAAATTTAAGGCAATAGCACATCGCTATCATTGCGAGAGATCTAAGATCTTTTGATGCATTTCAAATACAATGCAGGAGAATGTGATAAAGTGAAGTTTAGAAATTTAAGGCAATAGCACATCGCTATCATTGCCAGAGATCTTTTATAATAGTTTCCCACGCTCGACCGGACGGGTTCCTTTTGTTTTTTTGAAACGACTGTGGCTGAAAATTGTGGTCAAATATTTAGATATCCAAAATTTCTTATCAGGTCAAACGGATATGTGTGAGTCATAGTTAAGAATAAAACGGAGCCCACTCAGTGGATCAATTCAGAAATTTTTTTTTCGCTGAGCAGAACAGAGCTCTTCTCAAAATAATAATAAATAGATAAATTTTTGAAAATTTTTTTTAAGAAAATGAAAGGACGGAAAATTATGGCAGAAACAACAGCACCAACAGGACCAGCAGCACCCACAAGACCGGTACCACCAGCAGAATCAACAGCATCAACAGGACCTGCACCATCAGGTCCGAAAAGGAAATTAAATAAACCATTTTTATCAATGACGAAGATGACATTTATTAAAACCTTCATGGTGGAGCTGGCAAAAAGGATGAAAACGCAATATGAACCAAAGGTAGTTTTTGAACTGGCTGAAGCACAATTGGTGCTTCCACCTCGATATAATGGTCTGAAGGACATAGAGATAGCAAATATAAATAGCTATCCATATATTATAAGCAAGTGCGGTGATGAGAGCAGCCCAATGCTTGAGCTGATTAAAGAGGACGAAATTGAAGAAGAAGAAGAAGAACAAGGAAGTATTCCACTTTCCCAACCGTTTACGATTCCAGATGATTTAAGACAATTATTAGATTTTCATTAAAATATAAATTTTTATTAAATATATCTTTACATTTTTTTTATTAAATATAATTTTTAGTTTCTTTAAATTAATTGTCTGAAAAGAAAAGAAAAAAGGAAAAAGAAAAATTAAATAAATACAAGAAGAAAAAAAAATTGTGTCTACTTACTTTAATGTACAAGATGAATATCACAATCGGGATCACCCAAACATATCTGCAGCAATTCATTACTGCATGGCACAAAAAATAAACTACTTTGAAGTGCCTGCAGTCCCGGTATCCTGATGTACTCGCTATTCAGCTCCAGTGTGGTCTCATCCTCTAAATGCAGGACAAGTTTAATACTTGTCCTGGCATTTAATTTAAGCGACCATCAACGAATCCGGGTTAATCCTAACTTTAATGGAGTAGGCAGGCCCGTGCGCACGGGGGGGGCTTTGGGTGTTAAACCCCCCCCCCCCCCCCCATTGAGAATAAGAATTATAAATATTATATATAATATAAAACGAAAAAGGAAATTTCGCGCAATGGGCCAAGCTGATGCAAGAAGAATTGCATGAGCTGTCGCGTACTCGGCAACTCGTGCAAATACTTGATATAAAATAATTGGCAAATACTCCAAATAGTTCCCATTTTAATTTTTGTACTTTGATAGAAATTTTTCATGATAGACTATTAGCACCTAGAAATTTGAAAATTCTCCGGCAGAAATTTCAATTGAGGTAACTGATCCAAATAAGGAAATGCGATCCAAATAAAAACATTCGAAATCAATTCGATTTCAATATAAATTTATTTGTCCAGATGAACATGAAGATTCTCCTGCGGTCAATGATGGCAATTTCAGAGCACTGTTAAGGTTACAAGCAAAAAATAATATAAACTTGGCAGATGTCCTTAAACAAGCACCGAAAAACGCTATGTACATAAGCAACCGAATTCAAAATGAAATAATCTCTCTTTGTCACAAGTATATTTTTAATTTCAACATCGATAAAATCAACAAATCGAAGGGATTTTCTTTGCTTGGAGATGACACGCCAGATATCGGTGGAGTGGAGCAAGTTTCAATTTGCATTCGATACTTAGACGAAATCGATGCCAATTTAACCATTTGCGAAGATTTTTTGTGCTTCCTTCCTATTGAGGAATTCACCGGGAAAGGCATAGCAAATGTTTTGATTGATTTCTTAAGAACTTCTGGACTCGATTGCACTTACCTTTTTGGGCAAGGATATGATGGGGCAAAAGCAATGAGCGGCGAATTTCATGGAGCTCAGGCTTTCGTAAGAAATAATTATCCACTCGCGCTTTATTCGCATTGTGCTGCTCACAGCTTTAACCTGGCGGTCAGCTCTGCTTGTAATGTTACCGCAATTAAAAACAGCTTGGGAACTCTTCAGGCCATCCACAACTTTTTCGTTTACCCAAAACGCCAGCTTGCTCTACAAAATGCAATTGCCGAAGATAAAAATTTGAACGAAGACAGGGTGAAGAAATTAAAAAAATTTTGTGCAACAAGTTGGGTGGAACAACACGAGTCCGTTGAGACTTATTTACATTTACAAGCAGCAGTTATTTGTGCCCTCGAATTAATTTCGACAACTTGGAAGGACTCCACGACTTCATCTGCAGCTTTTCAATTACTCGCAGCTATAAAGACACCACATTTTCAGATTTCCATGTTCTCTTTGAGCTCGGTACATTCTTTGACCTTGTCTCTGAGTCGGATAATTCAAGCAAAAAATCAAGATCTTGCAGAAGTTGTTGAGTTAGCTGATGCTGCAAGAAAAGAATTGCTCGAAAGAAGAGAGAGAGCTTCTGAATATTTCCGAGAAATTTTTGAGAAGGCGTACACCGTCGGCAAGGAGCATGATATCGAATTGCGAAAGCCTCGGTTAACTGCGAAACAAACACATCGCAACAACGTCGTCACTGATTCAGTTGAGGATTACTTTCGCATAACCATATACGTACCATACCTTGATACTTTCATCGCTCATCTTCATGACAGGTTCCTCAATCATCGCAATATCCTATCAAATTTCGATTGCCTGTTCCCAAATAAAATGAAAGCACTCAATGTAGAGTCTTGTGTTCAATTATTTACACAATACTCGTCTATCTTGCACAATGATAGTCCTAACTTCTGGATCAGTGAAGTTCAACTTTGGCATCGGCGAATTTCTGGAATAGATATAAAAAATTCACTTGATGCGCTTGCTATTTGCAATGCAGATGCATTTCCGAACATCCATCAAATCCTCCGCATAATGGCAATTTTACCCGTTACTACTGCTACAAATGAAAGGTCTTTCTCAACATTGCGTCGTCTTAAAACATACATCAGATCGACTATGTCTGAAGATCGACTAAATGGCCTAGCCTCACAGAATATACATCGTGAGGTTGAAATTGACGTGGAAACGATTTTGGAAGACTTTTTTTCTGTGCCTCGAAGGGTTTCTTTGTTGCATGAAACTCACCAAAACTGAATTGTTATAATAAAGTCATTGAAATCGTTACTCTTGATTTTTAACCAATAGTTTTGATTAATAGAAAAAAACCCCCCCCCTTGGGCAATTCCTGCGCACGGGCCTGGGAGTAGGATACTGAATTCCAAATAAATTGAACGTTCTAATTAAATCCATCTTTCGCTATGATTTCAGAAAACGAAAACCTTTTTTTTATACTCATTTGAACTGAGAAAAACCACAAAAAATGTTTAAATCAACATGCCCCCCGTGGGAAAAAAGTTTGACCACAATCAATACACACCCACACACACGCACTATAGAATATTCTAAAATAGCAAGCATCTTCAAACAAGTTCTTAAAACCTAATTTCGACTAACTGATAAGAGCCTGTATCTAACGAACTATCCTACTAACCTTGAAAAACAAACAATTTGGTTGACGCACTGAGACCTTTTAAAAGTTTATTACGCAACTGATAAGGACACACCACAACTGACCTTGAAGAAAGCGTGGGAATTTTAGATTACCGCATAAAAACAATTGGTTTGCCTACATAGACCTACCACAAGATTTATTACGAAACTGATAAGGGAGCGCTACAACTGACCTTGAAGAAACCGCGAGGAATTTTTAGACTGTCGAAGACCATCCAACAAAAAAATTTATTTTCTTATCATAAGAAAAGTAAAGAGTAAAACAAAAACAATAACAAAAGTGAAATGTGTGCATATAAGTTTTATTTTTAAACATTTTTTTGGAGAGGGTGTACAGAATATTAAATTTATACACAAGTCCACGATTTCGATGATGGCCATGTGGACATTGTTGATTGATTATTAATATATTTCGTTAAAGCAATAGTGTTCCTTAGTGCACAGGCATATTTCTTATTTTTTCTACTCTTCTCCTTAGAATGATAATAACATTTTACTTCTGCATCAAAATTGTATGAACGATTTATTTCTTTCAACGAATGAGTACAATCAATTTCTTTTATTCCAGAAATAAGACAATCCTGTAGCAGTTCCTTCGCCCACAATGCTTTTTCCTCGCCTTTAACATAGATTTGATAGTCCTTGAGAAGAAATTTGAGATATTTTTTCACTTCACCCAAAGTGAAGACACCAGAGTCCCAATCCAGCATATGATAATAGTTTTGTAGCCAAAAAACAGATTTCTTTTCATTATCATTTAATAACCGAAAACTAAATGGTGATTTTATAAGAAAATGAACATATTTCTTTTCGCTGAAACAAAAAGCTACTTCCTTGAAAATAAACTGGTTATTTATGCTTTGAAATCCTTGACAATCGAAAACAACAAATTTTAACATTGCTTAAAATATCTCTGATTGATGTTTTCCACGACGATGACGACTATCCTTTTCATTCAAAGTCTAAGAATGAACTAAATAATCATCTATGTAAATTTATGATTTATATTACATATGCTTTACAATGTCACCAGTCGTTCGCTTATACGAAAAAAAAAGATCGTGTATTAGAACACAGTATGCAGAAGTGTTTGCTCTAACGTTGGCACTTGTTTTAAACACTATACGAATATCAAGAGAACAATTTGTGTTCCAACTTTTATATTCCATGTATGTTTTTTAGTTTTGCTTCTTCGGATAACTGAATGTGTGAAACTTTCCATGATACATTCTGCAACTGTAAGTTGATTGCCTGAGTTTTTTCAGCCGCATCTGTGGTAAAGAAAGCCTTATTACCCGATCTAGAGCGCAATAAGATAAGCTCATGTTTAGAATTTATTATTATTTTATTAAAGTCTTCGGCAAAACCCATAAGCATTTTAAGTGGGACACAAAAATTGAAATGTCCACTAGCTGGTTGAATTTTTTTCTCTAGCGTCCAACCAGCGTTTTCCAACATTGTGCTGGCATTAGGGTCAAGAGACACAAGATTTTTAATTTTAGTGGTTTGTGGCATCGTGTTCGATCAATTTCAATGCCATTCAACTCATAACGTATTTCCTCGAATAAATGTGCGACAGCATTATTTCGAAATTGAACTCCTTTTGGCACTGCTCTAGCTTCTCCAATTGTAATAAAGCCTTCAATGTACAAAAAGCTTTCATGGGGCAGAATGTAAACATCTTGATTTTGAATTGTAAACATCTTGTATTTCATCATTGTTACCAAAAGATTGTAAATATGGTTGATATGTATGATATTCCTTCTTTGTAATGGCATCATAGACAACAGGTTGTTCTATAATTTTCAATATATCAATCATTTTGAATTGTTTTATTAGTCTTCAATATATATCCTAATGATTGTAAAAATTTTTATTTTCAGCAGTGAGATTTTTTTTGTTGAGATGATTTTCTTATTTTTCGTTTAGTAGCAGCAACAGTAACATACGATGTGTTACGTTTAGGAGCTGTAATGAAACTGGTAGAAGGATCATCCTTTACAATATATTTATTATATATAATCATAGTTTTATTCAAAATTTTATATCCAGGTTCAACATTTATAGAAAACTCGTATAAAGTATGTGCCGGTACACTATTTAGATACGAGCCACCCACAATATTGCACTCAATACGAACAACATTGTTTTGTGTTATCATAAGACTTTTGTCTGAAGTATGAGGTTTATTAGGTTCACGTTTTCGTTTCGAAAATCCTAATAATGGTCCGATGCTTTGCTCTTTATCAAAGAAAATTGTATCGTGTGAAGAATAGATTTCAGCTTTTAATGTATTATTATTTGCATATATATCTAGTGTAGCACCAGAAGTTCGTTTTTCAAGAGTTTCATAGTCATCGATAATATATTTTGCTATGTCATCAAATTCATATGAACCAATAGGAAGCACAATTTTTTCATCACCAATATGAAAAATGTTATTGGTCTCATCAACATTCGGCACTGAGTAATAACATAGGTATGAAAATCAATCAGCCCACAAACATAGTCCCGGTTAAGCTCTATGGGAGGAAAATAATTCGCCGTGAGAATTGATGAATTTCCAGTCAAATTTAATGTTCTTGACATCTTGAATAAGAAAATAAACTGAACCAATTAAGAAAATTAAGCTTTTCTTTATAGTATATCATCTTTATTAATCCATGAGTTGTGGTGAGATGAAAATCCCAACCATTTTACACACACTTTATTATCTCGTTTCGTAATAACTTTTTCTACTAAATATGTATGAGGATAACATGATTTTAACAGCTCTTCCTTATAGAAAGCACCTTTGAAAATATTACCCTGATTGTCCCTTAGTGTGTAGGTACATGGATTGGTATTTTGAATTTTATTTATTTGAAAGATTTTCGTTGTTCAATTGGGAGTGTAACCCTTCTCAAAAATATGTTTATATTTGCTTATTCGTACATGATCGTTCTCATGAAATTTTGGTTTATCGTAGATTTTAAGGCGATTGTAAGCTGTTTGTAAAATTAAAGCTTCATTCGAAGAATCAACATCATTTGGTGCAATTTTTATAGTTCTATGCACTGTATTATTGTATTTCTCAGTTAAGTTATCATATTCATCAATCTATTTGAATGATCCACGATTGTTTAACTTCTTCCACATCATATTTTTTAGAGTTCTATTAAATCGTTCGACAATCGACGCTTTCAATGTACTATAGGTCGAATAATGATTAATTTTATTTTGTTTCATTAAATTTTGAAAGTCCTTGTTAAAGAATTCTTTTCCAACATCTGTTTGTAAATTATTAGGCTTTCGTTCACGCTCTTAGATATTTTTTATTGCCTTGGTGACGTCTGCACCCATTTTAGATTTCAGTGCAACTGTCCATGCATATTTTGAGAATGTGTCAATGATTGTAAGAAGATAGCGGTAGCCTTTGTTTTAGATTCTTTCTCCCTATTTAAACTTGCTCTTAGCTTTTTTTCTACTTCTTTTAGCTTTTTTTTGGCTAACGGAGAACGGACCCGCTGCCATTCGCGCCTGGATCTTCGTTTTTCTGCGACGAGATTTTCGATTTCCCTATTAGATAAGGCTTTTTATACCCAGCGTAAGCGGGGTATATTAGTTTTGTGCGAATCTTGTAACAGGGAGAACTAAGCTCCGGAGATATAGACACATATATATATAGAAATGATCAGGATCAAAAACTGAATCGATTTAGACATGTCCGTCTGTCTGTCCGTCCGTCTGTCTATCCGTCTGTCTGTCCGTCCGTCTGTCCGTCCGTCTGTCCGTCCGTCCTTCCGTGGTCGGATCTCCTCCGAAACGGCTGGACCAATCAAGTCGAAATTTGGCACAGAGGTATATCGGGATCCGAGTATGATCCTAAGTAAAAATGGGAGACATCCGCCCACTGCCACGCCCACAAATGAATATAATGTGTTTTCAGTAAAATGCTTGTAACTTGCGAACCACTCAACACATTCCATTGATATTTGGTGTACTGGTAAACTACGAAAAGGGACATATCCTGGAAAAAAATGGACGCCGCCCTCCGTGAGCCACGCCCACAAATAAGGGCTTATCGTAACTTGTGAAGTAAAAGGCGTAGAAGCTTCAAATTCTCAACATAGGTTGACCAAGACGAATGAAAGGTGCAGGAAAAAATTTTATGAGGCCCACCCACTGCCCACAAATGGAGATTTTTCGTAACTTCCGAAGTAAAAAGCGTAGAAGCTTCAAATACGCAACATAGGTTGACCAAGGCGAACGAAAGGTGTAGAAAAAAATTTTATTTGGCCCGCCCACTGCCACGCCCACAAATGAAGATTTTTCGTAACTTCCGAGGTAAAAGGCGTAGAAGCTTCAAAATCGCAACATAGGTTGAAAAAAGCAAATAAAAAGTGAAGGAACAATAATTTATGTAGCCCGCCCACTGCCACGCCTACAAATGCAGAATTTTCGTGACTTCCGAAGTAAAAGGCATAGAAGCTTCAAATTCGCTACATAGGTTCACCAAGGCGAACGAAAGGTGAAGGAAAAATTTTTTTTTAGCCCGCCCAATGCCACGCCCACAAATGAAGATTTTTCGTAACTTCCGAAGTAAAAGGCGTAGAAGCTTCAAATTCGCAACATAGGTTCAACAAGGCGCATGAAAGGTGTAGGAAAAAGTTTTATGTGGCCCGCCCACTTCCACGCCCACAAAATGAAGATTTTTCGTAACTTCCGAAGTAAAAGGCGTAGAAGCTTCAAATTCGCAACATAGGTTCACCAAGGCGAATTAAAGGTGTAGGGAAATAGTTTATGTGGCCCTCCCACTGCCGCGCCCATAAATAGAGAAGCAAAACATAGTGCGCTCATAACGTCGGGACGCTGGGTATTTCAATGCATTCAATTTTATAGTTGGTATGAATATGTGCACTTGTGTGCTTTTTGTATTTTAACCAATTTGTGCCTGCATCTGTTTAGCTGGGTGGGCGTTCTACTGGTTCCGGATAGTTGTTCAAAACGAATACAACTGGGGAATGATCTGAGGAGAGGTCGGATGTTGCTTTTGCAGAAATAAGCTCTCTTGCAATACCCTTAGTTGTCCCGAAATCTAAGAGGTCTGGAATTTTTTGGCCAATAAGTTGGCTATTTGGGAGATACAAAGTCTAGAGAATTGTTTTTATTGACAATTGCCTTGTATAATTGCTGACCCTTAGGATTGCACGTTCTGGAACCCCAGAAAGTGTGCTTTGCATTATAGTCTCCTGCTGCTAGGAACTTATCACCTAATGTCTTAAAGAAGTCTAAGAACATTTTTTCGGTTATGCTAAAACGATGTGGGCAATAAATCGCCGATAAAACCAGATTTTTACCTCTCACTATTACGCAAAGCGTTGTTGCCCTAAGGAAATCATAACTGTACGAGTCTAGAATAAAATGTTATATTCTTCTACGAGTAGGTAGTGCCTACTCCCGTGCCCCCATGCGCCTTGCCATCTGGGTGGTTGGTTTGACAAAAAATATACCCGGGGATTGAGAAGAAATTTTTGTTTGTTAAATATGTTTCAGAGAGAAGCATAACGTCAACTTCTTCCTGATTTAAGATATTCTGAACTTCTAGCTTATGCTTGGGTAACCCGTTCGAACTCCAGGCACAAATTCTTAGGAAATTCATATTTTAGCCAAAAGTGCTGTCATTAATTGTGTTCGCATTTGCACAATTCTGTCGAGTGAGCTTTGCATTGTTTGCATAAATTGGGACAAACTTTGAGTAAGAGGAGATATCATTACCTCAAGACTACTGTTATTGGTAGTAGGAGCAGTAATAGCGGTCGCGGGTTTTAGTGCATTTGCATAAGAAACTCCTGGAGTTACAGGGTTCAAATTAAGGTTGTGAGAGGATAATGGTACCGAAACAGTAATATTTTTTGTAGGATTACGAGCTGCTTCTTTTTCAATATTGATTCGTTTTTTCAGATCTTGATAAACTAGACAACCTCTGAAATTTGCTGAATGATTTCCATCGCAGGTACTACATTTAAGTAAATTGCGATCATTTTTGATTTTTTATCACAGACTGAGCTGTGATGGAGCTCGCCACATATTACACATACGGTGCGCAATGTACAATACGATTTTGTGTGACCAAATTCTTGGCAGTTAGCACATTGTATGGGACCATTTCTTTTATGTGGCTCTTCTATCGTTATTTTACGATGCAACAGGAACTGCAAATTGTATATCGGATGGATTTCGTTTTTTTTAAGCTTTAAGTTGTCCGGCAACAGATCCACTTTAAACATAGGCTGAGGAATTTAAGCTTTGTTAAATATATTTATAACTGATCTTGCGTGAAAACCATTCTCTTCTAGCGCACGCTTAATTTCGTTTGTCTCAACATCTGATTCAATACCTTTGATCACCACTGTAATACCTTTGCTGCTCTTCAGCTGGTATGTGTAAAAATTTTTATTCGCTCCTTCAAAGTCTTTTACAGCTTTTCGGTAACTATCTTCCGTGTTTGTTTGAATTTTAGTTTTATGGATATTACCCCTAGTTAAGGGAACTACGTAAAAGTTGCTATTGCCTAATAAATTAGCTAATTTGGCAACAAGTGCATTCGAGCTCCGCTAGCGCAAATAGATTGGGGGCGGTCTAAATACTTTTTTTGGTTGATTTTCTGCTGAATTTTCATCAGAAATTGCAGCAAGTAGAGCGAACCAATTACCAATTAGTCTTTCTTGAGAAGCAGGAGCTTCCATTTTATTAAGTTTGACCCTCTTGTCATTTTTTCCGGAAGGGCTTCTTTTCCTCTTCGTAATATTAATATAACGGTGCATACCGATTAGCAGCGCCTGCTGCTTGTTTTGCTTTTTATTCATTTCAGCAACTATTGGACTTTGTTTGGACGAATTAAGTTCAATTACATCTCTAGGAAGAGCGTCCAAAGTGGAATTCGGTAAAATACTCTTAGGAGTGTTGTTAGGGCTATTTTTTTTAACGCTAAGAGAAGTTATTTCACTGGTAGAGTTCGATATCTTTCTTTCGAACTGGATTTTTATATTTTTGAATTGGCTTATACCTGGCTGTTCACTTGTAGACTGGTCCAGATTGTCACCATATTGTGTACTTTCCCTACTGGGAATTAGTAAATATTCTCTACCGGGATGTTGATTAAGCCCAGGTTTTAACTGGTTCGTGTCGCAGCTATTGGATGGTGGACTGTGTCCGATTGGCATCACTTTCGGGCAGAGCAGCTAGCTGCTGCAGGGACCGAGTGTCTCTTTCTGTCATTCCTAGAAGTTGGACGACAACAAATAATATACGAATGTCCGTATGTATATTCACTATACTTATCTATATTTTGTGTTTCAAACACACAATTTACTGGTGGAGCGGCTCAAAAACACTGTAGTCCTTCTTTGAGAATGCTTTTGAGCTTTGCTCAAATTAATGCTGGTTGCTCAATATATACTTTTTGTTATTAAAAATTATTGTTTACGGAGCGCGAAACTATGTACGTAAGTCTTCGACAAGGGTTGCCAGATTTATCCTCAACAGTTAATGAAACCTTTTTTGAGACTGAGTGTTTTATTTTCTGTCTTCATTACTTTTATAGATCAATGAATACATTGAAGCCCTTCCTGTACCGACCATTATTTGGTGAGTCCTCTTTGTTGATGACGAGAAACCCATGCTTATCCTTCCAGCACTCTCCACAAATTTTAAAAAGTCAACAAATGACATATCAGTACCAACGTGATCATGGTAAATATGTCGTATATTCATTTCATCCTGCTTGAATAAAATAATTAAGTTTGCGTTGTCACGAATCAAATGTTTTGGTATTCGAGTGTAAGTTTGACAAAGATAGAAGCTATCAATGTTGTTATGACGCTCCATGCAGAAATAATTTCTTATATTGTTTTGTTTCTCACTTGCTACAGCATCGAAAATAAAAATAGAGTCTTGTTTAGCGTTTTCTGGAGATATAACTTCGTCATTTTCAGAGTAGGTTAAAAGTCCCATTCCTTTTATAGGATTTATAAGTTGTTTTAAATATTGATATTTAGGTTGATGTAATGATTTTGAATACAAGTATACATTTTTGAATCTAAGTCCATGAGGACTTACAATAAGACTCAACATAACGTTAGTTTTCCCACAATTAGATGGTCCAACAATTAATGCTCGTATGGTGTTTGGTAACAACGAGCTATGTCGCGGTTGTGTTGAATTAACATTTGAATTTATTTTTACATCCAAATTTTTCAGCAAAATATTCTTCTGCTGCCTTACGAATCGCATTTTTTATTTCAACTAACATTTAAACTATAAAAGATGACGCTTTTATACCTTTTCAGTTAGATTGATTTTGATCATTGTTTTGATTACATAACATTTTCAAAGAATTAGTCTATAAATGTTTGTCTACTCAAAAATGTTAATTAGTCATAAACGAAAGGTTGCTGGAAGAGGATTAATAAATAATTTTATTAATAAACTACCAATAGAACTTCATTTACCAGGCTATCAGTTTTGTGGTCCAGGCACAAAGCTCCAAAATCGATTAGCAAGAGGAGACAAAGGTATCAACCCATTGGATTCTTCCTGTAGAGAATACGATATTGCCTATTCTAAATTCAAAGACTTGGAAAATCGTCATATTGCAGATAAGAATTTAGTGGAAAGAGCTTGGGAGAGAGTTAAATCGACTGACGCGGGTGCTACAGAAAAAGCAAACGCTTGGTTTGTCACAAACGCTATGAAAGCTAAATTAAAATTTGTTGGTAGTCTTAGAAATTTTATACAAAATCGAAAGAAGAAGAATATAGTGATGAAGAAAAAGAAACCTGTAAAGAAAAAAAAGGCATGTCCTACAAAAGTTTTTAAGGCTGCAATCAAGAAAGCTACAAGAGAATTGAATACGGCAAAGCCCATTGACTTACATGATGCTATCCAAGTTGCTGAAAAATCTCTATCATCTTCACTTAAAAGACAAACCAAAAAAGCAATACCACGCATTGTCCCAGTGCCCAAAGTGGGAAGATTTTTACCATTAATACCAATTTTAGTGGGCATTTCTAAACTTGGAGGAATTATATCTGGAGGAATGTCAATTGCAAACCTGATAAAAAACGTAATATCTGCAAAGAATAAAAAGCTTCAGGAACCTGTTGCGGTAAGAAATGGCCTCTATTTAAAACCATATAGAAAAGAATATGGCTTCTTTCTTAAACCGTACACAAAAAACTAATAAAAATGCTACCAAACAGGGCTCTAACTAAAGACGATATCAGAAAATATGCTAAAAAATTACAATTCTTTAGAGGTGTTTTCATGCGAAATGCTTTACCAAAACGTTCCCATAAGAGCGAATGTGGAATTATCAATCTAGATTCATCAGATGGAGGAGGAACGCATTGGGTAGCATATATTAAAAATGATGGTTTTAAAGAATACTTTGACAGTTTTGGTAATCTACCTCTTCCAAAAGAAGTTGTGAAAAATCTTGGAGAGAAAAGCTTGAGCTATAACTATAAACAACATCAACACTACATTTCTCAAAACTGCGGTCATTTATGTTTACAATTTTTTTTATTCATATTCATAATAAACATAAATACAATAAAAAATCAAAATTTGCTATTTTTTTCTTATGTATATGTATATATATATACATTTCTCTGTCTCGCGCGATTCTTCTCGAGTCCATCCTCCTAAGGAACTGAGGAATTCAAGCTTCGTCGGGTGAGACGTATCATTTCCAAGTCGAAATCTATAAATTTTCCGAACTTCGACTTTCTCCACTCTTTCTTTCTCTTCATTTATCATTTCTCTCATTGTAGCTTTGTTCTTTCGCCAAAGCTGTCCAGAATAAATTTTTAGCCTATACAAGAACCACAATAAAGCTTTGAGCTCTGCCTATTACAGGCTAGACTCAAAGCTAGCCCCAGGGCAGTATTTAAATTTTGCATACTGGTACAACGTATGCAACGCGATAACTTAAAACTTCAGCCTGAAAGAAGGCACTCTTTTAGTGGCTCTAATGCCAGAAATGCTTATTTAATAGTGAAAGCGCCTGAAGTACCGCCCTCGCAAAATCATCCCACTGCTCACACGGAATTATCCAATACAAAAACCAACAAGACTGCGAGATCAACAACAGAGGTTGAGCTTTCTGTTAACAGCGGTTCAAAAGCTCCTGCTAATAACGTAGGTGATCCAGCAGTGCAGACAGGCATGGATCGCTACATTAAGATTAAAAGGAAACTTAGCCCACAGAAATCCAATGTGGGTAAAGCGAAAATAAATAAAACAAAATCTGACGCTAACCCATCGAACGCTTTTAGTGGAAATAGATTTGCGGCTCTAAGCACAGAGCCCACTGAGACCTCTGATACATCAAAGGATGGTGGAGAAAAATCACCAAAACCGCCTCCAGTATATCTTAGAGAGCGTAGCTCCAACAATTTGGTCACGAGCCTGACCCAGTTAATTGGAAAGGAGTCCTTCCACATCATGCCTCTTACTAGAGGAAATGTTCATGAGACCAAAATTCAGGTCTATAATGTAAATAATTACAGAATTGTCACTAAATTCCTTAACGACAACAAAAAAAACTACTACACGTATCAGCTTAAAAGCAGCAAAGGCCTTAGTGTAGTTATTAAAGGCATTGAATCAGATGTAGATCCTGTGGAAATTAAACAAGCCCTAGAAGAAAAAGGCTTTAAAATTAGGAACGTAATGAACATTTTCAATAGGAATAAAACCCCACAGCCGATGTTCAAAGTAGAACTTAGCCCGGACAACTTAAAACTAAAAAAAAATGAGACTCATCCAATCTACGGACTACAATATCTTCTCCACCGTAGAGTTGTAATAGAAGAACCTCATAAGCGTACTGGCCCTGTCCAATGTATTAATTGCCAAGAATATGGCCATACTAAGTCCTATTGTACCCTACGCATGGTCTGCGTCGTTTGCGGAGAATTTCACAACTCTGCAAATTGTAATAAAAATAAAACTGACAAAAAGTGCAGCAACTGTGGTGGAGATCACACAGCAAATTATAGGGGATGTCCAGTATATAAAGAACTAAAAAATCGTATGTCAGAAAAAAAGCAAGCCAGTCGTAATAATCCGAATCAAAATGCATTCCAAAACCCAATTTTCTCACAACCTAATAAATCCAGCGTTCCAGTGACTAATAAAATGTCCTATGCAAATGTTGCTAGCTCTGCCATAAGTGCCCATTCTGCCCCTCAACAGCAGAACACACTCCAGGAGTTACTAAGAGCACAAAACCAGTTGCTCCAAATTTTAACTGCACAAAAATGAGTTTATTTATTATATCCTCATGGAATGCAAATGGTATAAATCAGCGTAAGCTAGAATTATCACATTTCCTCTCAAACTACTCTATTGATGTGATGCTTATTTCGGAGACACATCTAACAGATAAAAATAATTTTTCGCTATCAGGCTATAAATTTTACAAAACAAACCACCCCGATGGGAAAGCACATGGAGGAACAGGTATACTGATTCGTAATAGAATTAAACATTTCCCTGTTGAACCTTTCGCAAAAAATTACTTCCAAGCAACTTCAGTTTCTATTGAATCTTGTGGTGCAAATTTCATTTTGTCAGCAATATATTGCCCTCCACGATTCTCAGTCAGCGAAAATCACTTTAATGAATTTTTCAACACCCTTGGAACTAAATTTTTAGCAGCAGGCGATTATAATGCAAAACACACCCATTGGGGCTCTCGTCTGATCTCTCCAAGGGGTAGACAATTATACAACACACTGATAAATAGCTCCAGTACTCTAGGATTTATTTCGCCCGGACATCCCACGTATTGGCCAACAGATCGAAATAAAATACCAGATCTCATAGACTTTGCCATTACAAGAGGCTTTGATAATTCGCGTATCTCAACGTCGATTTGCTACGAAATGTCCTCAGATCATTGTCCTCTACTAATACAAATTTCAGAAAACATAAGAACAACATGCCCCCCTTTTAGACTGACCACTTCAAAAACGAATTGGGTTAATTATAAAAAGTATGTTGCAACACACATACACTCCGAATATACAATATGTAATGAAAGTCAAATCGATGAAGCGGCAGCAACCCTGAATTCAATATTAACTTCAGCGGCGGAGCATTCTACCCCAAAAACCTTTGAGCCTGCCGTTAGAAATTTTCATCATACTAATAGTCATATTGAAAGATTATTGCGCGAAAAACGTAGATTGAGAAGAGAATGGCAACAACATAGGTCCCCTGGCAGTAAAGCTAGACTCAATACAGCTTCAAAGCAACTTAAAACTGCTCTTCAAAAAGACCAAGACAGGAAAAACTATAATTTCATTTCAAATCTTGCTCCTAATAGCACGTCGAAAGAGTCATTATGGCGAGCTCTCAAAATAAAAAATTCACCCATAGAACATGAATCTCCCTTAAGGAATTCAATAGGAAACTGGGCAAGAAGTGATGAAGAAAAAGCGTCAGTCTTTGCTCAACACTTGTGCTCAGTTTTTCTACCAAACCCACCGGTAACGGCCTTAGATTTCCCCTCTGCGAGGTGAACAACGAAATTATCCCTATAACATTTAATGCCAATGAAATAAAATGCATAATTAAGGAAAATTTTTGCGAGAAAAAATCTCCAGGCTATGACTATATAACCCCAAAAATGATCAAGGAATTGCCCTACATTGCTCTTACGTACGCAGCACGACTTTTTAATGCTATTGTGAGCTTCTCCTACTTCCCTGTGATATGGAAAGAATCGGTCATCATGATGATACTGAAGCCCGGAAAAGACCCGACGACAGCCAGCTCATATCGCCCAATAAGCCTTCTCCCTTGCTTATCTAAGCTCTTTGAAAAAGCTCTTCTTATAAAAATAACGCCATACATCCACGAGAATAACTTAATCCCTGCTCATCAATTTGGCTTTAGAAAAAAACATGGAACTATTGAACAGGTAAATCGAATCACTCGTGAAATTCGTAACGCCTTCGAAAAAAAAGAATATTGTTCTGCAATATTCCTAGATATCGCTCAAGCTTTCGACAAAGTGTGGCATGGGGGTCTTATTGCTAAAATAAAGTCCCTACTCCCTCAAAATTTTCACGAAATTCTTATATCATACCTCCAAAATAGATTCTTTAGAGTAAGAGTTAATGAATTTATAACGGAAAAGTTTGAAATTAAAGCTGGAGTCCCGCAAGGCAGTGTATTAGGCCCCTCTCTTTACCTTCTTCTAACAGCCGACATCCCCACTAGTGATAATATTGTAATGTCAACTTTTGCTGACGACACAGCAATATTGAGCTGCCACCGCGATCCCATGGAAGCATCAAGAATCCTACAAGAACATATGCAATTAATTGAAAATTGGCTCTCTACCTGGCGAATTAATGTAAACGAAGGTAAATGTAAACACATTACATTTACGCTTAGAAGAGGTATAAGCCCTGCTATTCTCCTTAAAGGAGTATCCATCCCCCAAGTAAATAGTGTAATCTACTTAGGAGTCCACTTAGATAAACGATTAACTTGGCGAAAGCACATCGAAGCAAAGAGGACCAATCTGAAACTTAAAGCATCAAAAATTCACTGGCTAATTAACTATCGCTCCCCTCTTAATATGGAGTATAAAGTTCTATTATATAATAGTGTATTAAAGCCAATCTGGTCTTATGGCATTGAGTTGTGGGGAAATGCCTGCGCATCCTCTATAGAAATAATCCAAAGAGCTCAATCGAAAATTCTTAGAATCATTACAGGTGCTCCATGGTACATACGTAATGAAAGCATTCACCGCGATCTGCAAGTCCCACTTATTAAGGACGAAATCGTTCGCCTAAAATCATCCTATCATGAGAAGCTAAGGAATCACTCGAATCAGCTGGCAAGAAGCCTTAACAGTACAACACGTCGAACACGGTTAAGAAGAAAGGACCTTCCGTCCGCTTCTATTATTTTGGAAACATAACACCGATACTCTGTTATCTGCACCTCGCTCGTGCATGTCAGACGTTTGGCCAATTAAGGCATCATACAGATTGAGGCACCTCGCTCGTGCACGCTCAACGCTCAATGCTCCTAACTACCATCAGAGTAGCCGTTCCAGCCAATCAATTTTACGCACCTTGCTCGTGCGCACCGTACGCTTATCCAACCAAGGATTCACTAAGCTTGACGCACCTCGCTCGTGCATGATCAAGACTCATCCTAGCAACGGACGCGGCTTAACAGTAATAAGTCCTCAGCAGCCCAGTTTCTCAAATAGAGGCCCGTTGGAATCAAAACTATTATATCTCTGTATAAATAGTTAAGTTATATTTAAAAAATAAGATTTGATTAATTACTGTTAGTTCCCACCCAAAGGAAGATACAGTAAAGAGAAGCAAAGTTTAAAAAAAAAATTTTTTTCTTATTAAATTTGAATAATGGTGCATTAGTTTGTGTGCTTTGCAGATAATAAATTTGTTGTTGAAACAAGTGCAATCATTGTATCCTTGAGAAAAGTTGTTACAGCTTGAAGGACAGCTTTGGAAATGCATTCCATATATGGATTTGACAACTCGTTTTTGTTCCATTTGCTTAGGTCGTTGCATTGCTGACCACAAAAAATTATAGTCTTCACTTGAAATATGAAGCTTAAAGTTTTTTAGAAAAAGACGAATTATTCCGCTTTCCGATGCCATGTTGTTATTAAATTGACAATAAGTAACGTAATAAATCAACCACCAACATTCATAACATTGTTAGCTGATGCTGATTGTTTAGTGTGCTGCGTCAACTGAATTTGGTTCTGTAACACCATTGACATCTGAATCATTAAGAGGTTTTACCAATGACATACTCTCTATTTCACCGAAGGCGCATCCTATTTTGAACCCTCCAAATTCACGTCTTGTTTGATACATTCCGTCATATGCCAATCCAGTCAAACAAATAGATCCACCGTCCACTTCAATTGTAACATGATCCGTCTCATTGAATGTGAAATTTTTTTCTTAGAATATGATCAGGGTTTGGACAATTTCTATACATTTTAAAGAGCAAAGTTCTAATTACATTATCTGGCGTCATATGCACACTCAACTCTTCATGTGTGACATTAATATTATATCTGTAATAGTAAATGATTTCCAAAAAGTATGACAAATACAATATTTCTCATGACCTTTTATATGTTGAATCCAAAACATTTTTTCTCTTACAATCTTCAACAGATATTTAATTCCTACCTTTCTTGGTAGCGATTGAAACTCAACTAAATTCAAAGTTCATTTGCAAAAAGTATTTATTTATAAAACAATTTTTAGTTTTTTTATACAATATTCATACTTAAAGTTTGCTTATATTTTTTAATATCTATATACTCCAAATCTGAACCTTGACGTATATCTGCTACTTTAATAGTTTCCAATTCACCATTGCTCAGAATGCGTTCATCTATTTCCTTATACTCGAAACATTGAATTGTTAGCGATCTTGCCTTATAGTCACTATTGTGTGTACATCTTACACGAAGTTGTACATTTTCGTTCTCTAATTGGAAATGTCTGTAAAACGGATGTGGACTTTCAATAATCCCAGCTATAGCAGATTCCTTCCGAATAAGTTCTTGCCTGAAAATTTCGATTGCATCCTTTACAGTGACTAATCGTGAGTCATCTGAATATATTCGGGGGGTCTCTGTTGTTGTTGTTGTTGTTGATGTATCGTTTTCTAATGTACTTACAGCACCATTAACATACGAAGGATAATCTTCACTTGGTTTCAACAAACGTAGCCTTAAGTCGACTTGAACAACATCATTGTTAGGTAAAACCATTGCAAATACCATATTTTCTTCGACATCCTGTTTTCTTGGAATGCGTATAGGAATAGGACTTGCTGCTACTGGTGCTGTATACAAATATTCCGTTAAGAATAATAAACACAGAAATAAAATTTTATTCATTTTTCTCCTGCCGATTACTTCGTTATTTCTGATTGAAATCAAAATCTCGACTGAACTATATTGCAAATTTTCCACGACTTTTATATGATTATGATGACTCACCTTTCTTGTGATATTCATAAAAAAAAAAAATTTCCATTTTAATTTTTTATTTTTTTTTTTTTTTTTATTTGCATTAATTCTTATACTAAATACATACACATATACATAAAATTTAGTCTATATCCATATGTTCACTAGTAACAATACTAAAGTGTCCCCATGCAAAATGGCATGAAACTTACTTCTAAACATATACATACTATCAAAATAGATCTTATTTTCTAACAAACATAATCGATAATCATCAATAGTTAATTTCATTAATGCAGCCTTTTTGACTCCCATAGACTTTTTTATTTCAAAATGGTCTAAAGTTTTTAATGAATACATTTTCGATCTGAGTCCAATAAACTCTTTAATTATTCTTCCAATAAGCTCATCCTTCATCATTCCCAAAACTTTTTTATTTCTAAGAGGAATTTTAAACTGATTATCTGGAGAATAGTCTGATGTATCAAAATTGTAATCGATATCATGAAAAAATGCCTTATAAAAATCAGAATTTTCAATAGTATATATGAATAAATCAGTGTCCATATAGTTTAAAGACAGATGTTTTCCAAATTTCGGTAGCATATAATCATAGTGGAAACTGTACATTTTATGTTTTGACAACTCTTATACTGCGAAACCCAAATACATGGGCTTGTCATATAAATTTTTTTCTTTTTGCAGTTCTATGGATAATTTTAATATTACGAAATTTTGGTTAAGATATGAGAGCTTTAGCACCAAGACGTTTACCCTTACTCTCCCACTCTTCTACTAATTTTATATTTCTTCTCTTTTCAATATTTTCCATAGTTTTACCGTACATTGCATTATTCAAAAGCTTAAAAAGATTTTTCTCAAAATCGTTTTTAGCATTTTGCCTACATTCAGTATAAAGGTCTATGTATTTTTGTAGCCAAGAAGACTGTTTGAATTCTAGTATTCGATGAACTTTTACCAGTTTAAGACCATGTCTTAAACACTGTTGAAGAACTCTATAATGAATGGCATAGTTATGTTTGGGAGTCAAGTCTGCTAAAAGTTTTGCAATTTTTCCGCCTGGTGGCTTCTTGTTTGCCGGACAAAATGGAAGATCATTATGTAAGTCATGAATTTCTTGTGGATATTCCAAATCAACTTCTAATATGTAGCCAAATAGTGAATCGGCTGGTATTGAGAAGACATTGAAATTTTCAATATTTTCTAACCACTTGAATCCACCATAGGGTAGATATTCGGTCATTCCATATCCATACAAATTATTTGCGTCTAAATACACAATTGTAGATGAAGGCCTACTTGCATCATAATCTTCCATCATGTATATATTGTTTGCAGTAAAATGTCTTTTGCTACATTGAACCAAACCACCACGTATACCATTTCTAATTAAATAGAGCATTTCAATGTCAGTTAAAAGCTCTAGTTCTATTTTTGTGTACTTAAGCATCGCATCCCATGATAGCGCTTGTAATGTTAAATATTGGCATGGGTCCAAATTATAAATATTTTGGGAAACTTTTCTAAAGTTTTCCATAACATCAGCTAGCAACAAAACATCTGTCTTTAAATACATAGACATATAATCACAAATCGTTGTACAATTGAAAAAATGCCAAACATTTTGAGCATGTTGTTAATCTTCAATGGTGCATGCTTTGTTTGTTAGTTAATTGAAAAAAGCTTCGCGTGGTGGTAAGCTTGTTTCTTTTAGATTTTCAAATGATTTAATGTAATCGTATGGAAATACACCTTTACGCGTTAATAAATTTTTTTCATCCTCATCGTGAAATTCTGTACTCAAAATATTACAGCTGTCTTGCTCCAGATTTCGAGCTAAGGTGTCTAAGCTGGCTGGTAGAAATCTAAATGAGTCCAGAAAACGTATTTCCGCATGTTGTTTATCTTAAGATGTAAAGTGATTTGCCAATGAAATATACTTTTCCTTATTGAATGCGACTACACTAATAGGTAATAGGTAAAAAATTTAGTTTTTTAACAAATAAATGGCAATCATATGCCGAAAAGTTATGGAAAAAAATGGGTATAAAACGACTAGCTTGAAATTCTAGATTGCATTTAGAGTGTGCTGCACCGCAAAATTCTCCTGTTAAATGACAATGATCTCTAACTTTTTTATCGTTATCGTCTAGTGGTAGCTCACAAATATGACAATTCATTGCATTATCAAAGGAAATCTGTTGGCTTCTGGAAAGCGGATTCATTTCTTTGAATTGAAAAACATTGTTTTCCAACAATGGTACACAATCCTCATAAATTATTTTGACGAATACCTCGGCTGCATCTTCATCATCTTCATTCGCTTTGACATACATTTGAAATCTATCTAGACTGGAATCAAAACTGCATTTAATAAAATAACTAAAGGCAATCGGTATGTGTATCTGAAATTTTGTTACATTTTCTGATTCTTGTTCATTTGTTGGAAGTAGCATGCATTCAAAGTCTGCATATACTACAAAAGGAACATTTAATTCCTTTTTATAATTCTTAAACTTAAGAATATCATTTTCACCTTATACTGGTAACTCTGTTACCGTTCGGTTGCAGTACTTTAAATGTTTCTCGAGGGTTTCGCTTCCCTGGAAGAACTGCACACAAAAGTTACAAATATGGATTGTGAGACCGTGTTTACCACTTTGTGTACTCAATAATCTGAAAAAAGAAGAGGAAAAAAATTTTTTTTTTGGTAAATACCAATTATGACAATGTTTTCTACATCAATAGCTATTACATAAAGCATTTAAATGCTAACCTTGAGATATTCTTTATCCATACGTAGTGGAAATGTTGTTCTTTTTCCAAAAGAAGCAGTGTTGGGGACAATCAAACTCCAACAGTGAAATTTATTTCCAAGTTATTTAGTTGCACGCTTTTATTTCTCTTTTCTGTTCAATTCACTCTAAGATATAATAAAGCGTGAGCGTATAGTGCTTAGTACTTTAAAACTATCAAATATGTAAAAATAAATGTAAATTCAGTCTTCTATCCGTTAATGACTCTTACTTGGCTATGATTGGTAACTTTAAAATCTGAGATTCCTTATCTATTCGGTGCTAATTTTGCCGCGCTCCAAAATCTTCCTTCTTCGTTCAGCTCTCAGTCAAAAAGGAAGTTGAGTTTTTTGCTTTGGACCTTTTCTTCTTTGTTTTCCGCTTTCCGCGTACAAGCAATTTCCAGAATTTAGTGTTGCTACACTGAAAATACTCGTACCGTCAGGTGCTTATGATGGTAGTAATCGGTGCGGCGCGGGTCGCCAACATCCTGGCCCCCGGTATGACGACTATGGGAGTTCATACCATTTGAAGTTTCTGTGCCGCTTTCCTTTGAGTGGCCATCTAAAACCGCAATCTTTGCAGTGGGGCGGTGGTACACACCACTTGTGGTGCGAACATAGACGCTTCGGATTAGCCCGTATTTGGCCACTACTCTGCTGGTCACTATTCCTTTGGGCCAGGTGTAGCGAGGAAGGTTGGGATCAACAATGACCACTACGTCTCCCACCTCTATCGCTTTACTTCTCTGGTGCCATTTTGCTCTGCGGGTCAAGAGCGGCAAAACTTCCGAGAGCCACCTCTTCCAAAAACAGTCAGCCAGATATTGCGAATGTCGCCACGAGCTCTTAACGAACTGATCACAGGTTTCAAATTTTCCCGGTGGCTTATGTCCGTTTGAGGTTCCCAGAAGTATTTGATTGGGTGTGAGTGCTTCTTGGTCTGCCAAAACCAGGGACACGTACGTTACGGGGCGGCTATTTATTATGCTCTCCACCTCAATCAGCGAATTTTGCAGTTTCTTTTCATTCACCTGGCGGAAGGTGTTACGATTTTGCAAAGAAAATTTTTTGCAGTGCGGATCATGCGTTCCCACGCGCCTCCCATATGAGGACTGCCAGGAGGTAAGAACGTCCACTTTGTTTCATTTGTCGTTAATTGCCCTTGTAATTTTTCAACGTCAAGATCTTGATACGCTTCTCGCAATTCTTTTTCCGCCGCGTTGAAGTTGGTGCCATTGTCGCTGTAAAGCTGGTGCGGTGTGCCTTTTCTTTCCATAAAATTCCGGATTGCAATTACACACGAATTCATAGACAATGATGTAGCTAATTTAATGTGCACTGTCCTGCAAGTTAAGCAGGTGAACATCACACCGTATCTTTTTTCCTTGCGGTGATCCACAGCTACATTGAATGGGCCAAAGAAATCCAATCCTGTATGCGTGTGATTTGGAAATACGCTACGGCTGCGTATGCTTCTGAGCTTGCATCGACGAATATATGCAAAGCCGTTACCGACTCCGCACGTTCTAATTCCACAAAATAACATCTCGGAATTCGGACCTTAGTAATGTTTTAAAAACAGCCAAGCCATTTTCGCCAAACTTCTTCCAGATCCTTCGGGATCTCGTCATCCCATTCCGTACCTCTCCTCCAAATCTCTTGCAGTCGAATTTTCACACGTACAGTGTACAGGAACAAAAACCCCAAAGGATCGAAATTGACATAATTAGTCTAAGGATCTCGCGCTTGGAAGGCACTTTTACGCCGTTTAATATTTCAGCACTAGCTTTTGTGAACCTCGTATTGGACGTTAAGGTGTCGTTTTGAGTTTGCCACCATAAACCTAAGACTTTATCGGGCTCTATTACCTGCTCAATTATTTGCTCTGCTCTACAAAATGTGCTTTGATTTTGGGAACCCTGTGCGAAATTTTATAGCTCTGCAGAGTTCGATAACCAGTTCCTAATTTCAAAATTTCCCATTTTATGTACTAATGTGACGTCCCTAACGAGATCAGTAGCCTCCGCAAGCGTGTCTACGCTGTCGAGCATGTCATCCATGTAATGGTGCTCTTAAATTGACTTTGCTGCTCGTGGGTGCGTTTCTGCATATTCTCTCGCATTTTTATTTTTCGCGCATTGAGCGATATACGGAGAGCATGTAGCTCCAAAGCTGCAAACTTGTAGGGCGTAGGTTTGGGGGGGGGGGGCTTGGAAAATTCGCCAAAGAAAGCGCTGTGAGTTTTGATCCTCTTCGTGAATTTTTACTCGATGGAACATTTCGCAGATGTCACCACAAATTCCTATTTTGCCAATTCGAAAATTGTAAAGCACTCCCACTAGAGGTCATAATAAATCAGGGCCTGATTGAAGACATTTATTTTACGACACCCCTTTACACTCCGCTGCTGCGTCCCAAACAAATCGCGTTTTGTGCGGTTTGTTTGGGTTGTATACAGAAAAAATCGGTAAATACCACTTCCGAGGATAATCTCTTTCAATTTTCCAATCATTTAACTTGCGAATGTATTGCTTTTGTTGCATTTCTTCTATAATGGTGTTCACACGGGTCATCAGATCGGTATTTTTAATGAGTTTCTTTTCGAAACAATTAAGTCTTTTTAATGCCATGAAACGGTTGTCCGGTAGAGTGACGTCATCGAATCGCCAAAACAACCTTGCAGTGAAATGATGGCCAACTCTTTTAACACGACTTTCGAATTTATGTACAGAGGAGATAGCTAATTCTGTTTCGCGACTTTCCATAGTGGACCTATCGATTTTCATGTTTTCCCTCATAAGTTTATTTAAAGCAATCTGGTCATCGCATTGACAAATGTGAAGTTGAGCAATATTACCAAAATATTCCAACAATCTTTTTCCAAGGAACCGAAAATCGTCCACCCTATCCTAGTTTTTATCGCGGCAGGTTCATTGATTTTTCCCTCCCTGAATTTTAAGGGCATGGTCGCATGTTTGTTATTTAATTCTATAATCTTACTGGGGATTATGCCTTTATAGGATTGTACAGGCAACCCTTTTAAATGACTAAATCTATTCGCAATCTCTTCCACAATCATAGTCTGGATGGGTAAGTCCAATTTCTCAACCGCATGCACATCTCGCAGCTGAATTTTCTTATCGTGCTTGCCACGGGCAGATATTTTAAAATTCAACAATTCAAAATTTGGCTCCGTTCGAATGGAACCATCAGCCCAACGTATGCACAATTCTGACTTTGTGCCTTTCAAATTAAGATCCTTCAGAAGTTTCCTTTCCACCATTGTTGGACCAGAACCGTCGTCCAACAATGCGAACACATCCAAACTATTATTGTTTCCATAAATGGTTATTGGGACAACCTTAAAAAGGATTTTGGAAGTCTTAGATACCTGCACTGCGACTTGCTGTTCGGTTGGCTCTTTTTTATTGACACTATCCCCACCCTCTTTGCTCTGAACATACTTATGCAACGCAAGATGATGTTTAGCAGTGCAGTTTCCTATTTCACATTCTTTTCGTTCTTTACATTTAGACAAGTCATGCGCCTTTAAGCAGGTGCGACAAAGACGCTCTTTTCTTATAACATCCCATTTATCTTTATAAGGAAGTTCCTTGAACTTAGTGCGCAATGCAAGCAGATGATTTTGGGAACACAAAGGACACTTGATTGATTTATCATCTTTTTGCTTTTCGTTTCCAAGATCACCACTAGTAGGGCGTGTCAATTTGGAACGCAAAAATAAAATTTTGTGATTTTTTTGAATGAGGGGGTCCGAAAATGTGCCTCTTGATGTGTACTACCCTAATATAAAATTTTTGCACTATAGATTAACATTTACCTTGGTAAATTTGCTTTTGATTATAGCTTGTTGTTGAAATTTCCGAAAAATGGTACAATTGAATATAAACATAAAGGAATTTGTTAAAAAATAATTTAAAGAACTCAAAGAATGTTTGTATTTTTTATCTCTATTATAAAGCAATTAAAGACATTGAAAAAAAATATAAAAAGTCTCAACCAATAATATTCATCAAATCTTGCTTCGATTCATTCCGAGACATCATTCTTCTGCTTGCTTCTTGGGCTCTGATGAATCCTTCTCGTTTCTCATGAGTGTACACTTTACCAGAAGCCTCTGTTACTTGTTTCACACACCTCTCTATGGATTGCCCATGACATGGCCATTTTGGGACCTGCATTGGCTCCTCCAGAAAGTTTCTTATTTCTGATAATTTCATTTTACAGGTAAGAGGAGGTTCATATACTTTTTTTGACCAGTCTATCAGTTCCAAAAGGGAAGTTGCATTTGGATTTACTGAAGGTGTTTTCCTGGGCCGAACAGATAGGTCTCCTGCTGTACCATCATCTCCATTTCTTAATTCCTCTATCTTCTGGACACCTACTGTCTTTTCTTCTTGGTCTTCCGAGCATAACAGCGTCTGAAGCACCATTTCACTAAATGTGAACCATGACGAACGTTGGACTGTTGGCAATACAATCTGCTGTACTACTTTCTTTTGAAATTTTAAGAGTTTCAATTGATAAAGAATGTGCCGAGGCCCCTCCACCCAAGAAAACTTCGATTTGATTGCAAATCAGCAGGGATAGTATACGCCAACAATGAATTCGACAATCAGTTGCAGTTTCTTCAAATTGCTGCCTTTTAGGCCATGTTCTGAAACCCATATGCGACAAATCCTATTTGCAGTTGTTAACCACCGAGAGTGACTTACGGGACCGATTTCTAATAATGCCAGGTCAGTTGGAAGCACACCTGTCCTTATGGCCTGAGTTATCCTATAACCATAAGCCTGATCTGTAGAGAGGTCTTTGACAACAATGTCACTCAATTCAACCAAAGGCTCTGGAAATGATATTGTGACAAAAGCGGGATTAACTACAAGTTCTGTTGCACTATCAAGCATGCTGCCAATCGGACCACTCCACTTGTTGTTAGAGAACGTTTTTCCATCCAATTTTATCATCAATTGCCGCAAGGGTAGCTCATTAGTATGAAGAGCACAAACCAACCAGATAACAGGTTGGCTGATAAGTCCCCGGTCTGACACATAGATGGCGTCGGTAGTATTAAGTGCATATTATTTTTATATAGTGGCAACCTTCAAATGATTCGTGTCAAAATTTGACGTCTGTAAGTCAATTAGTTTGTGAGATAGAGCGTCTTTTGTGAAGCAACTTTTGTTATTGTGAAAAAAATGGAAAAAAAGGAATTTCGTGTTTTGATAAAATACTGTTTTCTGAAGGGAAAAAATACAGTGGAAGCAAAAAGTTGGCTTGATAATGAGTTTCCGGACTCTGCCCCAGGAAAATCAACAATAATTGATTGGTATGCAAAATTCAAGCGTGGTCAAATGAGCACGGAGGACGGTGAACGCAGTGGACGCCCGAAAGAGGTGGTTACCGACGAAAACATCAAAAAAATTCACAAAATGAATTTGAATGACCGTAAAATGAAGTTGATTGAGATAGCAGAGGCCTTAAAGATATCAAAGGAACGTGTTGGTCATATCATTCATCAATATTTGGATATGAAAAAGCTCTGTGCAAAATGGGTGCCGCGCGAGCTCACATTTGACCAAAAACAACAACGTGTTGATGATTCTGAGCGGTGTTTGCAGCTGTTAACTCGCAATACACCCGAGTTTTTGCGTCGATATGTGACAATGGATGAAACATGGCTCTATCACTACACTCCTGAGTCCAATCGACAGTCGGCTGAGTGGACAGCGATCAGTGAACCGTCTCCGAAGCGTGGAAAGACTCACAAGTCCGCTGGCAAAGTAATGGCCTCTGTTTTTTGAGATGGGCATGGAATAATTTTTATCGATTATCTTGAGAAGGGAAAAACCATCAACAGTGACTATTATATGTCGTTATTGGAGCGTTTGAAGGTCGAAATCGCGGCAAAACGGCCCCATATGAAGAAGAAAAAAGTGTTGTTCCACCAAGACAACGCACCGTGCCACAAGTCATTGAGAACGATGGCAAAAATTCATGAATTAGGCTTCGAATTGCTTCCTTACCCACCGTTTTCTCCAGATCTGCCCCCAGCGACTTTTTCTTGTTCTCAGACCTCAAAAGGATGCTCGCAGGGAAAAAATTTGGCTGCAATGAAGAGGTGATCGCCGAAACTGAGGCCTATTTTGAGGCAAAACCGAAGGAGTACTACCAAAATGGTATCAAAAAATTGGAAGGTCGTTATAATCGTTGTATCGCTCTTGAAGGGAACTATGTTGAATAATAAAAACGAATTTTGACAAAAAAATGTGTTTTTCTTTGTTAGACCGGGGACTTATCAGCCAACCTGTTAAGTTTACGATTCAGTTTTTCCTCAACCCAATGCATCACTCCTCCTTCCCACCCAGTATTAACATTCGTTGAGTCACCACCAATAGCTTGCACGCTTTTGTCGATTTTGTTTTTCTTAAAGAAATCGACAATATGGTCAGCAATAACTTCTGCGGGCTTCTTTTTCGTTGAACCTTTCTCTGGAGTAAAATGGCATATATACCGTCCACCTGGCTCACTGCACACAGTGTAATGCTCTTCTTTCACAATACTTGGAAACTGATGACTTGAGTTATCTGCGTGCAAAAGAACTTTAGTGGAATCTTTGCGACCATCAAAGAAAATACATTCAATATTGCTTGTCATGCATCGAGCTTGAAATTCTTCATCAAGTGATTTCATAACTTTTTCTTGAGCCCTTTTTATTTTATTGTGATCAACTACAAGTTTTTTATCTTCTTCAGTAATTAAACCAGCATCCAGAAATGCAGCTGTTGTAATGGCAGCTGTAGCACGTAGACCGACACCATATCTTATACTTTGTAACGCAACGTTACGCAATTGTAATGTATTATAATTACTTGCACTTGATGTAGAAGGTACCTCGGAACCATCACATGGAATCTGTAAAGGATTTCCTGATTCGTCAACAGAAACATCAGTTGGATCTCCATCTTCGTCAGAGAAAATAGCTTCATTTCGCTGTAATGCTAACTCTTCCTTTCTTTTCTGCTCGTATTCAAATATTCTTCTTAATTCATCTTCTTTCCTCTTTTGCTTATTGATTTGTTTTCTGTGCTCAGGTAGGTCTGGTAATCCAATTTGATGCTTTCCAATAGATCCAACTTTCTTCCTTTGACTATGAATATATACTAGGTCTTTGACGGGGATTTTAATTTTCTTAGAGCAAGAGCAAGAGATGTGAACTTCCTGTTTACATTTAGCACCACCTGGACATGGACCTTCAATTTCTTTACAAAGTGTAATCTCACACTTGCAATTGAGTATGTCGAAGAGCTTATCTAACGTTGCTATAAAAGCCTCTTTTATTTCTAGTTTTCCTCTCCCAAGTGATATATTTTTGGCCTTTTCCCAGTTTTCTCCGATCTTCTTCAGAACTGTGACTTTCGAATTTAAAACTGGCTCCACAAAAGAAGCGTTAGCTAGCTCCCACTTTTCAATCACTTTTGGATAAACATCCTTTGCAAGAGTGGCTGCTGGGTAATTTCTGACATTCTCTCCACTCTGTTCTCTTAGTAAAATCCCATATCTAAGAACATCACGCAGAGTTGGGAGTTCAGAAGGCAGCATTTCTCGACCAGTTCCAATCAAGTTGCTCATGTGTGTAGAAGTTGTCAGTCTTGTTTTGATTTTACTATTACTAGCCATGGTTCCAAAATTTTAGGTTCTGCAAGTGGAAGAAACTACTTGTGCCTGAAAAGTAGTAACCAGAAATTCCCCTATATGGTTTTTAGTTAAATTATATGTATATTAAACATATCAATAACTTTTTGGAAGATGTGAATTATAAGAAACTTGTTTACAAGCACTTTTATTGGGACGAGTATGTTGCAAAGTTAGAAGATTTCGAATGGACTGAAATTAAGCCATGTTCCAGAAACCGATTTTGATCGAAACCTGAACAAATTTTATATGTTTATTCAATTTCGATTTCGTTCGGAAAAAGTATGTAGAATGTAGCCAATCGACTTCATAGTTTTTTTATTTAAATAAAGGCCAATTTAAAAAATTCCGTATTTTTATCTTTCGTCGTTCATATTATTATAAGTATAATTGAAACCATTATTATTTATGGCTAGTGTGAACGCGGCTTAACCAAATCAATGACTCGATGATGGTATGAACGGGGGACTTAAGCTTTGAGTATATGTATGTATATTAGGGTGGGTCGATTTGTATGGAGCGAAAAATCGGACAGAAGCTTATTGAGGAAACGTAAGCTAGATGAAATTCGAAGAAAATTTTGCCTACAAACCTAGGGTCTAAAATGAATTCCTAGCTCGCGCAAATCAACCTCAAAATATTGCTTTTGGGTTTCATGGAAAATATGTGCAATATTTTGAGGTTGATTTGCGCGAGCTAGGAATTCATTTTAGACCCTAGGTTTGTAGGAAGAAATTTTCTTCGAATTTCATCTAGTTTACGTTTCTGCTATACGCTTTTCGCAAGTTGTCCATCTGTGCCGAAAAGATGTCAAATGCTGCCACATTGTTTTAAAAAAAAAGACGCTATTTAGTACGAAATTTTATTACCTAATTATAAGATTTCTATAGGATGAGTATATTTTTAACATTAGAGCAGAAAAAATGGAAAAGTATGCTAACAAGAAAATTTTTGTAAGAAGAGAATTTGCTGTGAAGTTAATGTGAAACGTAGAAATGGTAGAAATTTTAAGTGGCTATTTACCGAGCAAAGCATTGTAGTGGACAATTCTTTTAAATATATTTGTGAACAGTAATCCAAAACTCATCTTTAAGACCCCCCTCCGTTTAAGAAAAAGAAAGTCAAAAAAATTGACACGCCCTAACCACTAGGTTCCTCATGGAAACCCACTCTCTGCGCTCTCTTTTTGTCCTCGCGCTGTGCGGTTATTCCATATGAAACGACAGAACTAGCGGCGGGAGCCATTTCAAAGAGCCATTCACTAAAATACGCCAAATTAATAACCTTTTGCCTGGCATGTAAAGTCTATTCCAAACGTTGCTGAGCCGGAAGTTTATCTAGAAGTTCAGTTAAGAGAAGCAGATTTTCTAAATGTGCTTTAAGATTGGAAGCCACCATTGTCGCCACTAAATTTTTAACTTCAAGGGCGAATGAAATCAAAGTTTCGAGCTTATTTGCATTTACGTTATTCGACGACCGTATTTCGACTAATAGACTGTTTATTATGCACTCGGGTCTACCGAAAATCATTTTAAGCGTAGCTAACACGTCCGGCACTTAGGCCGGAATAAGCAGCTGACTGCTTACCGCTTCACGAGCTTGACCTTTAGGCGCATGCTGCAGGCGTAGTAAATTTTCGTCATTACAATATCCGCACAGGCGTGTAGAGTTTTCATAGCTGCTAATGAAAGCAGGCCACTCTTCTGCTTTGACTGTAAAGGTGGAGAGTTTCTTTGGAACAACATGGCGAGCATTTATTTGCTCAGCGCGCAATTTTAATTTGTGTTCTGTAACACTGTTTACTGTTGCAATATCCGAAGCTATATAAGGAGGTTCATAACGAATTGATAGAGATATATTCTCCGCGTTCACAGGATCAGCATTGCACAAGCTTCCCCCTAAGCTACCATTTACACTCAGTTTACTGAATTCGTTTAATAATTCAGCTTTCTTTTGCATATAATAATTGTCAATACGCTCCTGTTATTCACGAAACCTAAGCTCAAACCAAAGGTCAATACTCTGGCTTTTACCATTTGCATCATCAATTCGATTTACCTGTTGCCTACCAGCAGCGGGCATCGGTTCTTCATGCCTTTTCGTATGATGCTGGACACCTTTCGAGTTGTTAATCGAACCGTTATTTTCCTTTTGTTTTTGTTGGTTAGGTTGAAGCGTGTCTGTCAAGCTTGTACTCGAAGCAGGATTTTCGTCGCCTTTCCGTTGGTTGGCTTGCTGCGTAGCCTTTGGCGTTGTGCAATCAGCGCAGTCTCAGTCCCTGTTGGTCACTTCATCAGTAACTCCAACACACTCATAATGGAACCACCTGTTGCAGTGATCGCACTAGACCATGTCGTACTATCTCGTTCTCCCGTCGAAGAATCTTCTGTAGATCCCATGGCTTTATTTACATTTAGAAACACTCGGAGCCGACACAATACTTAGTCGGTAAATACGTGTTTCAGCAGAAGTAAATTCGTAGCTGACTCGAACTTATCAGCGCTTAACTCGCAGCCAGGTTTTACTGCGTTGATGATCGCAGATATGGTTGTTGTTGTACGCTAACAGCTGGCACTTCTCTTAGCTAGCCAATTCTTCAATCCAAGCCGGCGCAATAATCGATGTTGTATGGAGCAGTCAAACCTCAGTTTCTGGCGAATACGTCTTTAAAGTTACCAATTTTAAAGCAATGTTGGGGACAATCAAACTCCAACAGTGAAATTTATTTATTTAGTTGCACGCTTTTATTTCTCTTTTCTGTTCAATTCACTCTAAGATATAATAAAGCGTGAGCGTATAGCGCTTAGTACTATAAAATATGTAAAAATAAATGTAAATTAAGTCTTCTATCCGTTAATGACTCTTACTTGGCTATAATTGGTAACTTTAAAATCTGAGATTCCTTATCTATTCGGTGCTAATTTTGCCGCGCTCCAAAATCTTCCTTCCTTCTTCGTTCAGCTCTCAGTCAAAAAGGAAGTTGAGTTTTTTGCTCTGGACCTTTTCTTCTTCGCTTTCCGCTTTCCCGCGTACAAGCAATTTCCAGAATTTAGTGCAAATACTCGTATCGTCAGCTGTTTATGATGTTAGTAATCGGTGCGGCGCGGGCTTCCAACAAGCAGGTTTAAATGAATTGGCTTCAAAGTGTTTGTCTTATAGTATGGCCCAATAATGCATCCTTTTTCCTCTTGAAACCCAAAAATATTTACACTGATAAGAGGATTAAGCTGAATTTCCAATAGCGCAGGAGGTGCGTAACGTGAATTCCTGCAAACTTTCAACACCTGAAAATATATGGAACGACGTCCAATGAACTTCCTGCATGCGTACGCACACGCAAAAGTTCGAAAATTTTAATATTTCCTGCACGTGAGCTGCAGGAGAGCTACATTTGACAGTTGTTAATATTGAAACAGATGTTCAACAGTGCTGCCGCCTTATGGTATTTTCCCATAAATTTTGGGGAATTTAGCCTCCGCGAATTTTCGATGCTTTCGATTCATTTTTTGGAGTTGTATTCATGCAACCTGCATGAGAAATTTATTCAGATGTCATTTTTGCATGATTTGCACATTACGCGGCACATTTCTTGTAGTATAGAAACGTAGGGGAACATTTTTGAAAGCAGCGTTTTTAGGGGATTTTGATTTCATTTTCAAGGGACAAACAATTTCAAGAGTGGCACCACTGCTGATAAATTTTGGAAATTTGGAAACCAAAAAAGAAACACTATCATAATAACAAGATATTTTAATACAATGAACAAATTAAACGAGGAGCAAGTGCAAAAGCTGATAGATTTTGTACAGTCCAGGCCTGCGCTCTATCACAAAGGGCATGGAGGTTATAAGAAGGTAGAACAAAAGGAGAGGATGTGGAAAGAGATCGCTTCCAATTTGTGTGCTGATGGTAAGGAAATATGACACTGTTCGCAGTCTTTCTAATTTAAATGTATTGATTTTAGGACAAGACTGCAAGGCTGCCTGGCGCTGTCTTAAGGACCAATTCGTTAGGCGATATAAGGAGTTAAAAGGGAAAACTGGCCAATCCGCTCATGAAATGAGCGCCAAATATAAGAACTTTGAGCGGCTTCTATTTTTGAAGGACTCCCTTGAGCCAAGAAAGTAATGCATTTAAATTGTTAGTGAAATCACATATTAATATGTTTCTTCAGACATTGCAGTAACTTCGACGACGAAGTCAACACCGATTTCATGGAACTGAATTCCCAAACAACATTTAAGGATTTCGATTTCTCAGAAGTGACTTCAATTCGTAGTAAGTATTTTGAATGTCAAAAGAAACATATTTTACAAAAAAATTAATGTTTATAGCGGTTCCTGTTCCGGAGATATCACCAGTTTCCACGTACAGTGGGTATATGTTTCCAGGAAACAGCGCCAGCACTTCGCGCAAAAGGAAAACATCCGTACGGTCAGAACTGCTGGATTTTGATGGTTCCGCTTGTACTTCAAACAGTAAGTGCGTGTAATATAAAGAAGTTTAAAAGTATAAGTTTATTTTGAAATTGCAGGTACGACAGTGCCAGAAGTATCGCCCACTGAAGGGAGCTATGAGGCAGATCATTTTTTTAACACTACTACCAGCAGTTCCTCCTCCAAAAGAAAGAAGGTAGACCACATAGCAGAGGAATTTTCGGGTTTCCTTAAAAAATTGAATTCCCTAGAATGTGAGGAGCCAGACAACATTGACACGTTTTTTCAATCGATAGCCAAGTCAGCGAAAGCATTCAAATTGAACCGTGTGCAAATGTCTAAGTTGATGTTGGGAACAACGGAGCTTCTTCACAATATTGTGACCGATATTGAAGAAAATCAATAATTTTTCAAATGTAATGTCATAATTTTTTTTTTTCGTTTTTATTTATAATATACTGCAATGGAGCATGTTTAAGTTTTTTAAAAATACTGCATCATTTTGTGGTCCTGAAAAGGACCGATTGGTTTTCATAATTGGGGGATCCATGCGGACTCGATTTCCAACCTACAAATGAAATTAAATTAATCATTTAAATGAGCTTAGTGTTTGGTTTTAGATACTTACATATTAGTGTGATGAAAGATAGCTCGACAACGTGTTTCGCAATCTGTATGCCTCTCGGGTAGCATTGTGACTGCGCGATGAATGCACTGAGTCAAACTTGGTGTTTTGAGTCTCACTCCTCCAATACCCCGGCTGAAGCTCTCCATTCACCACTTTATCGACATAGTTCGATGGACAGTACGATGACGACTTTTTTAGCATAAGGAAATTATGCAAAACCACTGTCGCCTTCACAATTTTATCCACGTTTTGTGGGTGCGCATGGATGTCGTTCCGCATAACCCGCCATCGTGCTGACATTACGCCAAAAGCATTTTCTATCGTCACACGTGCATGCGACAATCTTTTGTTAAAAACTTCTTCTTCCGGGGTTAAGTTGTGTCCTAAAAATAAATAAATGGAAAATATTAAAACTTGTATAACTAATTCTTATATGCGATAATATAATATTTGAACACACATGTATTACCTGCAAATGGACGCATCAAATTTTCTCCCAAGGGAAAAGCGCTATCGCCAATAAAAAAAAATGGGAACTCCTGATTGCTGCCCTCAAGAGCACATGGACGCGGAATGGGAAGCTTTCCTTGGCTCATCTTCTTCCAAAATGTCGTGTTCGCCAGTATGCCACCATCACTTTGCGATCCGAATGCTCCTATGTCTACCATTGTGAAGCAGTAGTTTGCATCACAGATGGCAAGCAGCACAATACTGTGTCGGCCTTTATAATTATAGTATTGTGAGCCAGCATTAGGCGGGCACACAATTGATATATGTTTTCCGTCAATGGCGCCAATACAATGAGGAAACTTCCACTTCTGGGCGTAGGTGTTGGCAATACTTAACCAGTCACTTTCGTTTGGTGTTGACAAATATACTGGGCTCAATTCATCCCATATGATTTGGCAGGTTTCAGCAATGATACGCCCCACTGATGTCGTCGACATCTTGAATTTGCATGCGTATATGTACCGTGGACCTCCGTGAGCCAAATACCTGTTTCAATAATTTGGAAATATATATAATTCAAAAATATTTTGTGGTTCAGTTTATACTTACATTATTGTCAACGCCAATCGACATTCAGCTGGTATGGGCTTGCGGCGAGAAGTTTTTTCTAACCGAAAGCATATGAGGTTAAATAGCGTGTCGAATTCTTCTACTCGCATGCGAGTAGCTCTGAAGAACATGTCTTCATCTTCCCGCTTAAGTTTTTTGAAAGTTGTGTCATAAAACCCATTACGCTCCCGATCCTGAAACATTGGCCGAACCCACCACCTTCTAGAACTCGCTTGTTTCAACGCCTCCTTGTATCCGATATATGCTAACATCGCGATTCTTGAAAAACATAATTACGGAATTATTAGCAACAATATAATACGTATTTACTTACTTCAATCGTCTTGCAACTTTCCTGGATAGTTTTTTCCCCATATTTATTATATTTTTTCAAAAAATCAACAAAATACTTTTCGGAAATTATTTTTTGTGTGAACCAAAATAGTGGTGTACAAACATTGAATGTTTACTACGAGGTACTTGGTACTTGTGTGAGTACTTTCGTTTGAAATATTCACAAAAAGTCTTATATAAGTCATATTTTTCTCAGTTATAGTATTTTTGTGTGATTCCCGTCCTTTCTTCACAAAGAAAATGCAATGTTCTTAGCTAAGAATTGCAAAAAAATTCCTGCGAACAAAATGTACTGAGCTGGATACCCATAAAAAAATTCTTCACTAATTGAACGCATTGCAATCATATGCTCACGCTCACGCATTATTGGAAATTGAATTTTTCCTGCACCTCCTGCAGCAGGAAATCTCCTGCAGCTCCTGCGCTATTGGAATTCAAGCTTTATTGTCTTCGAAAATTGCCACATCCTTCACAGGAAGAGGAAAACTTCGGCCATCAAGGTTTAATATGATGTTCTCCTCGTTGAGGGCAATGAAGGTTTCCTCTATGTTGACTTGATATGTGGAACATCTTGATGAGTGGTCAGGACAATTGTAAAAAGCTGATATAATTGACCATTTGAAGCAGTATGGGTCATTGTTTAGCACATTTATTACAGCTTTTATTGAGGCTAGAACTGTAGGCGTTTGTATATTTGATGATCCTCGGATCGATCTATATTGATTGACGTTAAGTTCTAGCCACAATATTTTTGAGAGTGCCCAACCGCTGTCCTTCTCCTGAAAATCTTCCATCCGTTTACATATTTCAACTATGTCTTTAGAGTATATCTCTTGAATATTGGCTTCACTCTGAGCAATTGCCATTTTTGTTTGAAACGTCTTTTGGCTAATATCAGTTGTTTCTTCTCCGTCAATGATTTTAAATTTGATATACTCGCAAAAGAGCTCCATATTAAATTTAAATAGCTTATGTTTAACAAGAGTTTTCGGTAAAAGCCTCTTGACGTGCGGTTCCACATTTGTGAAAAAATTTAACGGTATCAAATCGGCAACGTTTTTGTTTTCAATTTGAAAACATGCTATGTGATTCTTAAACAATGTTCTCATCTTCTTGACATTCTCGTTTAGGAGCGTTGACGTTTTCGCTTGATGGCTTGATTTCCGCAAATGTTTGGACCAGTTGCATATTTTTATCCACTTCGGGCAATCTCCGCATTTTCTTAGCTTCAAAAATATTTTTGGTTTGTTCGTTGTGATTGTTGATGTTGTTTTTGTTGTTAGTATTGATGTATGTTTTTTAGCTCTAAGTCGAATCAAACTAGTTTTTCGTGAAAACTCCTTATCACAAACGTTACACTTCACTTTTACTCCTTCATTATTCAACAAAATATGTCGCTTTAAGTTGCGTTTATACTTAAAAATGTTACTACAAATATTACACGTAAATGCACTCATTTTAAAAACATTTTAGAAGCTTGAGAAGAGCTCTGTTCTGCTCAGTGACAAAAAATTTTCTCGATTGATCCTCTGATTGGGCTCACTCATATCTGTTTGACCTGATAAGAGATTTTGGTTATCTAAATATTTGACCACAATTTTCAGCCACAGTCGTTTCAAAAAAACAAAAGGAACCCGTCCGGTCGAGCGTGGGAAACTATTATAAAAGATCTCTGGCAATGATAGCGATGTGCTATTGCCTTAAATTTCTAAACTTCACTTTATCACATTCTCCTGCATTGTATTTGAAATGCATCAAAAGATCCCAGATCTCTCGCAACGATAGCGATGTGCTATTGCCTTAAATTTCTTAACTTTACTTTATCACATTCTCCTGCATTGTATTTGAAATGCATCAAAAGATCTTAGATCTCTCGCAATGATAGCGATGTGCTATTGCCTTAAATTTCTTAACTTCACTTGATCACATTCTCCTGCATTGTATTTGAAATGCGTCAAAAGATCTCTATTGTAAATAGAACAAGGGATCCTATTCATCTTTTAACACCTGTTTTCCTATCGATCTTGTCAACTAGTTTTTTCAACCTCCTCACACTCACACACACATACAGACACACACATTTTGATTTTTTGTCGAACATTTTTTCCTGCTCAACATTTTCTACTCATCTTCTTGCACCACTGTTTTTTTGAACCACTTTTTGCTCCACTTTTTCTTGCGACACTTTTTTTGAACCACTTTTTGCTCCACCACTTTTTCTTACGCCACTTTTTGCTCCACCACTTTTTCTTGCGCTACTTTTTGCTCCACTTTTTCTTGCACCATTTTTGCTCCACCTTTTGCTCCATTTCCTCTGAGCTATTTGCTACAATTTTTCTTCCGACACTTTTTGCTCCAACTTTGCTTACGCCACTTTTTACTCCACCTTTTCTTGCTCCACTTTTTGCTCCATTTCCCCTTGGCCTAGAATCGGCTAATCACTCCTACTTTTTTCCTAGACCGTGAGTAGCATGCGATGGAAATTTTTGTTTAACTTTCTCTAAATCGGCTATTTGTTTTTTTCCTAACTCGTGTTGTTTAAGCATTGAAATTGGTTCGTCAGTAAAAATTTCCCAGATGGAATCCTGTATCGTATTTGCATTGCTTGGTCTAATCTGGTCCATTTCCAATAAATTTATTGTGAACGTATACCAGAAATCAATTCCGAAATAAACATCCTGCTGCAATGCAAGAACGATGCTGAATCCATTTCTTTAATTTTGCCATTCCAGTGGACTGGTAGTCTCGCAATATCTATTATAGGTGATCGCCTCCATCGGCTGTCTTTACATTTTCTTGGTTAAGTTTAGTTATTTTTATCGAAGGGTTTTTAAGTAAATTCATGCCCCCTTTACCAATGCAACTTGTTGCAGCCCCGGAATCTAATAAAGCCATGACTTAAATTCTACCTATTTTGGTCTTTGCAAATAGTCGGTTGTCTCCTTGAATTGTGCAGACGGCCGAGTTTATGTTATTTCTAAGTTTTTTATAATTTTTTTTTCTCTTAACCTACTACTGGATTTGGATTTTATTTTATTTTTTTTATTTTTTCCAACGTTTCACAAATAATTCTAGCTCTAGCTTCACCATAATTAATTTTGCGCTGGTGAAGCTACTTACGCTCTTCTGGCTTTCGCTCAGCGGCTTTATCTGAAGTGGACGATTTAAAATGGTGATGTTACCTGCATTGGATCTTGCTGGCTCGGGGCTCCGGATACCTCGCCAGTTGAGTGTTTAAATTAGAATTTATTTTAATTATACCGCCTTCATATATGCAATATGAGTCGCTTGGACCACATAGAACAAATTTCATTTCATGAAAAGCACTTTTACAACTGTTCTCATTTTAAATTTTATTATTTTTAAATAAATCCCCCATACAACATGTGAAGCATAAATTCAGGTGGAACGGAGATGGACACAAGTTGGATTTCTTTTGAAAGCTAGAAGCTGGATTGTGAACAGGTGCGTTTGGTGTTTGTTTCTGTGGAAGCAATTCACTATTAAATTTTCTATTCTCAGATCTTTGGTTAGAAAACTTGTTTGGATGCAGTGCGTCTATGCTTTATGGGAGTCATTGTTTTCTAAGTTGCTCAACCGGGCCTCTACTCTACCACATTTTTCTTGCATTTCTTTAAACATTTTTACGCAATCAGCCATGTACCTGTTGTTGGTAGACATCATAATTGCCACGTCAGTGAGTTGCTGCTGTGGCAGTGGTGCACTTGCACTCGCACTACTGTCTTCGCCAGGCTGATCTAACACTAGGTCCTGTTCGTAAACAACGTTTGTTTGATTTAATGCGCGGTTAATTGCCTCTTGTTCTTCTTTATCTGCCATTTCACAGATTCTATCGAGCATTGATGAAAAACTAAGAGATACTGATGGTTTTTCTATTTCTTTACAGGGTGGTGCTGAATTTGGATCTATTGAAAAAGGTGCTATGCTAGAAGGAGCGTTTGACGATGATAGCTGCTGCAGTCGTCTAGACTGGTCTCTGGTCAAACGTTGATCAGATGGGAAATCAATGTTATAGTTATTATTCAATTGTTTTTCCATAAAATATTATGGTTTCATTCGCACTTTTTCTAATTGTATATGAACGTGTAGATATCAATTTTTTTTTTTTTTTTTTTTTTTTTGTATTTGTATCCGTATGTAATGTTGTTTTGCCACAAAAAAAAATTTACTACTAAATTAAAAAAAAAAATATATATATATTGAAAGCAAAAAAAATGTTTCAATTATTCTTCCTCTATATATATTAGACCGTTTCACATTTTCAATTTTTTCGAAATGTAAATGGGAACATTTTTTCCTTAATCTATTAAAAAAAAAAATTATCTATACATATATATATAGATAAATGTATATTATTTTTCTTTATGCAATTATACATGTATGGTGCTGTCTTTGAAAAATAAAAAAAAATTCAAACAAAAAAACTTTCAAAGTGAAAAAGAAAAAAATAAAACTGTTTATTTATTTGTGTTAAAAAAGATTTACAGGTGTTGGAGCTATTTGCCTGGGCTACTTATGGTTAATTTTTATGTCCGTCTGTCGTGTTCGAGTAAAACTAATCCCCATCCTAATTTGTCTTGATTTTATGTTTCTCGACCCACAGTGCAAAAACTGATTGCTACTGGTTTGTCAGGTAACTTTTTCATTTTCCCCAATATGCATGTTTGTGACAAGGGGCAATTCGCTCAAATGACTAATCCCTGCTGGCGAAGCTCCCTTGTCACTGCAATATATATGTTATTATAAAAAGAAAAGAAATTTTTGTTTTCGAAAAATTTTTTTTTCACATTTTCCAGCTTTGATCTTAGAGGTTGCTGCAAAAATTTCAAAAGTTAACCCTCCCTGTATGATACTAATTTCCCTACGCGGTCTTTGCATACGAAAAAAAAAAGAGAGAGAAGAAAAAGGATTGAAAAAGAAAAAATAATAGATGATAAAAATAACTTTTAAAGAGGTTTTACGTTAAATATTGAAACGAAAAATAGGAAAATAAGATTTTACTACAAAAAAAAAATACAAAAGGAATTTATTTTTACTCTGAAAAAAAAAAAAAAAAAACAAAATAAAAAAATGTAATATAAAGAAAGAAAGCTAAAGGGTAGGAAACAATAAAAAAGAAGGAATGAAAAGATAGAGGAAAAGAAAGTATAAAAAAACCAAAAAGGATAAAAGCTATTCGTTGGGTGCCAGTGTAATTGAAATAGTAATAAGCTGATGTTGTTGTTTGCGGCGGTGAGTTGGTACGGTGGCATAGGCCTTGCCACCCTGCACAACAGCCCTTTCAATTCACGTGAAAAAATTCGTACCAGGGTTCAAAAAGGAAAGAAAAAAAGAATGGTATACAGGAAAGGAGGAAACATAGCGAAGAAGGAAAAAGAATGAAAACACCTACTGTCCATTCTACTGACTCATACTCCTAATCTTTCTTGATTTTAACCACACACTGTATATCCACACTCTTAACCCTTTCACTTCCTATACACCCTCATTAATTCTTACTTGCATTTCGCTTAACTCTAATCAGAAAAAGCCCAACCTTATTCACTCCTCCTAACCGTCCCTGTCCTAAGTCTGGAGCTGCCCTACCACACTGTGAACATCACAGACCGTGAGTGCGCTGTGGCTGCTGCTTAATTTCAGCGCACTACCCTTACTCAGTCCGTTTGTACGTTTTATTTTGTCCTAGTCTGTTTTGTCATTGTCAGTAATAAAAAGGCCTACCAGTTGCCCCTGAAAAGGCTCCACACCTGTAATCGCCTATTTAACAAGGCATATTTCTAATATTCTTCTCCATTTCTTTTAATGCAATGAAACAATTTCATTTGATCATTCTTTTTTTTTTTTGTTCTTTTATCTTTCTTTATTTAAAAAAATGTAATTTAAATACAGAAAAAATAAAAAAAATTATTTCTTAATTTATTTCGAGAATTCATTAAACTGTCACGAATTGGGCAAAAATCTCCCTTTTTACCTATAGACGACATCAAAATTGAGAACACACGTCTCCCGTTGGAGAACACCTTAATTCGAAATACTGCTGAAGGTTATGTTAGGCTACGTGTCACCTGGAAAGACGATATACAGGAATACCTATACTCAACCCTTTAAGCTCACTTTAATTGTGCGCCGAAAGTAAGGTTATGGCGAATTCCGCTGGATCCTAACCCTTTGATTGTTTTAAAGTGTCCTTCCAATATCGGAAATTGATTTTGCTTTCACAATGCTGTTTGGTGCTTCCCCAACAAATCAATAGGAACGCCAACCCTCGAAAATGCCTTCAGCAAGTCCAGCTAGGTGGATTTGCGCTGACTATGTTAAGATGAAATTATGACAGAAAGTCGACACTTTTATTTACTCACGAAATTAAATGCAAGCGTCGTCCTGCAGCCAAGTGATTTCCTCTAACTCGGATGGCTGCTCCGTTGATTGATAACTTGTTTTTTTAGGTGAAAAGGTTATGTGAACCTTGCTCTGCTACCACTGCTCACGCGGAAATTATTTTATTTCTGCGGAGTCGTGAACAATAACAAGGTTAGTGTAAAAAAAGAGCACCTGTTCTTGCTGCTTACTTCATTCGAACTAAACTTTTATTTTAAAGGAAAAACTATGCTTTCCAATAAATTTCTCTCTCAAAAATTATAATTAGTGCTTAATTATAATTTCGATTCAAAGGTTCGATAGCTAGCTATAAAAACCTTTTATTGCTATACAAAAATTCAATCGAGTTAGCTATAACTAGCTGTTATAAATTCAAATATAAATTTTGGCATTAACAGAATGAATACGAAATGAACTTATGTGAAGGTTCCTTTTCCTTCCCCAAATTAATTCAAACACGTCATAGAAGTAAGCTAACATATAAACACCTTCAGGATTTACTTCGCATCAAATGCTACTAGAATGATATAAATCTCAATTGCTTTGTTGATCATACTCCTTCTTCGCAGCATTTAATGACTTCATATATTTTCATATTCTTTAAATTTCCTTTCATTACTTTTCTTGTACCTATATATTTTTCGATAATTGAATTGAGTTTTCTTGAATTTAAATACAAATGCACTTACCAATATGCAAACGTTTCTTTATTTATTCCTTTTTTACAGCATCTGATGTTAAGCACTTCGCTTGGGAACCTTCTATTTCTTCTGGGATTGGAGAATATGCATGAATTTTTTTTATTTGCTTATTCGTTTCTACTAGTTATTGTATTAACAAATATACAAATATCAGGTCTGAAATCGAAACCATTACGAAAAAAATCAACTATTAAAATTTTAGCTCATTCAAACGCTTCCACTTTTGCGCCCTTGCTCGTGACGTCAGTTTACACTAATTCCATATCGACAGTAGATATGGAAAAATTTCGATATTCGAAGTCAGAAAATAATTTTCAGCGCCACATAAGCATTCAGTCTGACTGATCATTCACCCGTAAATTCTTAGATTCATAAAGGTATGGAGACCACTTTGAACTGTTTCGGTTTGGTGGTTCAAGGAAAAATCGAACCGCTGGTTTGATTTAAAAAAAGTATATATATATTTACCTTTTCGAACCGCGGTTTCGGATCGGTTTATACGGTTCAACGAATTGGTTTTTCTTATAAAATTAAAAACGTTTAATTAGTTAAACGTAACAATATTTCTTTAAGCTAAGTATTCTCAAGCCTAACTCAAGTCTTGGGGAAAATAACATAAAGTGTGGAGACGAAAAAGTGTTAGCATTTTCAACGATTTTTGTAACACTGAGCCAATCTAAACGAACTTAAATAAAACATTATAATTGAAAATTGAAACAATGAACCTTTTATTTCAACTCAGTTTAGACGCTCATCCCTGGACTACAACAAGTCCTCCTGTTACTTGGAATTAACGCCAAAGACCTTATCGGACCTTAAAATGGCGATAATTACAAGCTTCGGCTAAGGCCAATTTTATAGAAACCTCCAAAACTAAAAAAAAAATGCATGTAACGGAATAAAACCGAAAGCTATTGTTGTTGTTGTTATCCAAAAAACCTTTCTTATGTGCAGCTACTTTGTTGGCCATTTTTTGTTTTTCTCCTTAAGCTTTAACATATCTGTTACTGAGAAAAAATGGGTAATGCCAATTTCCTCGACATGAGTGTATGTGAACCGAACCATTTATTATAATATTTGTGTTTGGTTTCTGATTTACTCCGAAAATTTTTTTGACATTGGTTTAGTTTACGGTTCGGTTTTTTAATTCAAAAAATAAGTCAAGTTCGGTTTCCCTCCCTGTTTTTATTAGATTTTGAAGTTACATCCGCGTTTCCATTTACCCAAGACAGCAGAAACTGATCTATCGAGTAAGTGCAATCAAAAAATTCTCAATTTTTCTCAAAATGTTCGCACTTTGTTCGCCCAAAAAGTGAGAATGGATGTGAATTATTGACGAGTGTAAAATGCGTCTATCGAATAGCTATATAAATTTTTCTCCATATTTTAAGTCAAACGTACCTTGCAGCTTTTACTCCTCTGAGCTCAGCAGAAGTAAAATCCGGTTTGCAGCGAAATATGTGGCCATCATAAATACGTAAATGTTTGGGAGATTGTCGGATTGCGCTTTCACAAAACCGCTTTCAGTCATTCTCATCATTTAAAAAAAAAATTTGTTATCTCTAATTGAAAAGTTTTTTGACATACCTAGGCTATCGATTGCGATATTTTCCTATCGCCAATCGCTAGTTTCGTGTAAACTGACGTCACGTTTTGCTATAAAAAAAATGTTGCGTTTTAGAAATTTGCCCGGAAATTTAAAAACAGCCACTTTTTGATGGTTAAATTTTACTATTAAATTAAAGTTAATTTTAAAAATAATTGTATAGCGTGTTTTCAGGAGCACTAAAGATTATAAAAAAATATGTTTTATCCATATTTAAGTTACGTGCATATTCTCCATTGCTGCCGGAAATTTCCTATTTTCTTTGTTGAAGAATACTGCAAGGCCGGCGACAATGTTAAGATCGAAACTGCCACGTTAGTGTTGCCAATAATAACTGGCGACCTTCCGTCTTGCTCAATAGATAGAGCCTCGTTCGTGAGTCTGCCTAATATTTCATTAGCAGATAAAAATTTCGCTAGTAAGTCTCCCATTGACGTTTTAATTGGGGCTGATGTTCTTCCAAGTGTCTTGAAATACATTAAAATGAATATTTGTGGTTCGTTAATAGCACAAGAAACAGTCTTCGGATGGATTTTGACTGGTCCAATTCTTCACCAAAAATCCTTTTCGATTCTAACGAACGTGTGTCTTTGCGATCAGAGTTCCGTGGAAAAGCGCTTACTTGTTTTTGGGAGTTGGAGGATCTTATCTTCCTCAAAAGAGGATAGAGTCGGAAGAAGACCAATGTTGTGAAGAATTGTATAAAAGTACCACTTAAAGAGTGCGTCATGGTCGCTTTATGGTTGTTTTGCCGTTTAAGAAGAGCTTTTTTCAGGATCTGCCAATAGGATCGTCGAGAAAAATAGATTTGGCGCAAGTTTTGCGGAACGAGGCGTTGTTAAATAAAAACCCAAAGTTCAAGGTAGAATATGATTCCGTCGTCATTTACAGCTTGGGCATATGGAATGGGTTCTAAGCTCTCATATAACGGGAGTGCCTTATTTTTATTTGCCTCACCACGCGGTGATAAAAGAAGAGAGCACTACAACGAAAGTTCGGGTAGTATTTAACACCTCCAGTCTCTCTGATAATTCGGTTAGTCCTAACGACGTTCTGCATACTGGGCCTCTATTACAGTCAGATTTGGCACTTCTCCTCCTTAGATGGCCATTTTTCAAATTCGTTTTCAACGCCGATATACAAAAAATGTATAGGCAATTTTAGTTGTGCCGCATCAGACTACATTCCAAAAAATCCTATCAGGCCCCAAGAGAAGATGTGGCAGATTTTGAATTGAAGACTGTGGCATTTGGTGTCAACTGCGCCCCCTACCTCGCGATCCGAACGCTTTTACAGCTAGCGGATGATGTAGAAAATTCACTGCCGTTGGCAAGTCACATTCTGCGACGGTCCATGTATTTAGATGACGTGTTAGCTGGAGGTCATACGATCCAATCAACTATCCAAGCGCGGGACGAGTTGAAAATAGCCCAAGAGAAATCCGGAACAAACTGAGTGCAACTCTGTGTTTTTCGATATGTATCGAAGAAATGCTGCAACACTACTGTCAAATTTTGAAAAAAGCAAAGTAATCAAACAGGCAATGCTGCCACACGCAAATGAAAAATTCCCTACAAACACAAAAAATCCCCACAAATCTTTACGTTTTTCCCTACCACAAATATCGTTATATTTTTTTTAAATAATATTCCTCTTGCATACAAAAATGTATGAGTAGCCATGAATATGGTAGGCTAATAGTTTTGAGAATCTCTCAGGGTAGTCTGGAACTCCGAATCATACTAAAGTCATTTGAAAATTTTTTTATTTGTTTTTTTAAATAAAAAGTTTCTCTCAAATATTAGGTTTTTTTTTTTGTTTTGGTTCAAGTAAAAAAGTAAATTTTTAAAATTGTAGACTATCGACGCTTCGACCGAACTTTTTCACATAAACACAGATTGGCATAGTTTTTATTTTGTCTTTTTAATTTTATGACAAGCAAATCTTTACAAAATTTATTAAATATTTTGGAATACACCACAAATTCTGTACATTTGCCGATTTTAAGATATCTGTACTTTTGTCCCTGCAAGTCATTTTTGGTTAGAAAAAAATCCCTAAAAATTTTTAAGGAAGTTTCCCTACAATTGGCAGCACTACAAACAGATGAATGGCTGTCAAACCAAATCCTCTCAATGGCGCTATTGTCATGTGAACGCTTGGATTTCGATATGGATTTCACGAAATCTAAGTGCCGAAATCTCAGGATTTCTATGCTCGTCTGAATGGCATATTAGAGTGAGCAGGATTTCTTTTGAGAAAGTGAACTTCCAAATCTCAAAAAATGTTGACCGGCCTTCCATTAACCCATCTTCTTCACGAAGACTTTCTTTCGCTCGATATGTGGCTAGCGCGTATAAATTGGGATGCTCCACTTCCTTCTGCTTGCGTGACGAAATGGACAATCTTTGTAAAAAAAATTTCCTTATCTTTCTGAGCGTAAGTTTTTTCTTTTCCTTTTGTTAAGGTGAGGGAAAGTAAGAGCCAACGTACCTGTTTGTGATGGCGATGAAGGTAGCGTAGCGGTTGTGATATTCGGTTGGCGGTTGCACGGCGCGACTGATATTTTTGTTCACAATTTTGTTTGGGTTTATGGCGATGGAACAAAAGAAAATTATATTTGGCCTTCGTGGCGATTTTTATTTTGGTTTTTTTTCTTTTTCTCTTAAATGTAGATTTTCTTTTTTTTTTGTAAGTTCAGTTCACTAAAGAGATTTGGTTTTTTTGTGTTTTTCTTTTTTTTGACTTTTAAATTTTAAAAACTGCGAATTTGCGGAGCGGCGAACGTAGCGCGTTAACGATCAAAGAAGAGTGACGAACCGTCACTGGAGTTCGAGCTGTTCAACCAGAGAGAGAGCAAGGTTTCGTTAAATTAATGGCTCGTCTCCATTGCGGCTACGGCGAAAACCGAACATACTGCCCGCCTTGCGCTACGCAATAGATATTTCTTGCTTACCTGCGCCGGCTGCACAGGAACTCCCGGAACTCCTGCATCACCTCCTGGACGAGGGCCCGGTCCGCAGCTGTGGGGGCCGGCCGCTCCTAGTCGGATGGTGGAGACAGGGACGCACGGTTGAAGCGGATGGGCAAGGGGGCAAACCGGACACTCGCAGCATTTCTCCGAGCGCGACTTCTTCGGCCTGCAGGTCTGGTTGGCGAAGGACGACGAATCAGTGGCGGCGACGGCGATCGTACGGGTGTTGATGTCCGATGCTGATGGTGGGGCCGATGCCTGCCCGTGGAGTTAGCCCGACGGTGGAATGGGCTTCGCTCGTTGGTCGACAACTGGTGCCAACGACGGGATGTGTTACCGCCTTCTGACCGGTGGCGTGGATTTGAGTGATTCCGGCGCCGGCGCGATCGATGCCGACGACCTGGGGCCACTGAACCTTCCGCATCCCGGGCCCTCCGGGGCTGCCACGGGCCGGGTTCAGGAGGCGACGGCGATCGAAACCGTTGGTGGATCAAAGTGTGATGCTCTTCGTCACATATTTTGCATCCGTGTTGATTTGGGCAGTCCTTCCGCAGATGCAGTGGGGATAGACAGCGGAAACAGCATTTTTGCTGCTGGATCGTTAGCAACCGCTTCTCAACGGCCCAGCGGCGGAAGCGGCGACAGCGACTCAGACCGTGGGCCCTATCGCACACCACACATGCCCGTCGTCCTTCCATGGTACTCTGAATTGAATAGGAGACACGGATGAGCAGATGCGACATGATAAACAAAGAGAGGGGAAGAGGGGAGTGTTGCGAAGGGATGAGGAATACTAGTCATAATGTTTCTGGTAATTCGACTGGCAAGAGGCAGAGCTTTGTAATCGGCCTTGTGATGATTCCAAATTGTGCTTTGACGTCTACAATGCGCACAAGACCATCATCTCCCGGGTGCACTTGAACGATTCTTCCCTTTCTCCACTCAAATGGTGGCAGCTGATCATGCTGGAGGACGACGAAGTCGCCAACCTTTAAATTCGGTTGCGGCATCTTCCATTTATCTCTATTATGTAGATTTAGGAGGTATTCCATTTTCCACCGTTGAGCAAAGCGGTGATGTAGAATTTTTACTTTCTCCCATCGCGTAGTGAGCGGCAAATCAGCGTGTGATTCTTCAGGCCAAGCGGTAAGTGGAGCTCCTCGGAGGAAGTGCCCAGATGTCAGTGCTAATAGGTCTGAAGAATCATCTGACATTGGTGTGAGCGGACGCGAGTTCAACACTCCTTCGATTCGTGCCAACAACGTGGCGAATTCTTCAAACGAGAATTTGTTCGGACCAGCTACCTTGACGAAGTGGATCTTGAAGCTTTTGACCGCCGCCTCCCATAATCCGCCCATATGAGGTGCGTGGGGCGGGATCAGATGCCATTCGAACCCTTGCAGGGAATACTTTCGTTGAAGGTCGTCAGCAGCACTCGAAACGAATTTAGCGAGTTCGGCATCTAAAGCATTTTTGGCGCCAATGAAATTCCGGCCGTTGTCGGAGAAAATTCTCTTAGGAAGTCCCCGGCGTCCTACGATCCGATCGAATGCGGCCCGGAAAGACATAGTGGACAACTCCGAGCATAATTCGAGGTGAACCGCCTTAGTCGCGAAACACACAAATACGCAGACGTAGCCCTTGAGATATGGTGCTGTTCGAAGAGTGGAGGCTTTGATATCAAACGGTCCGGCAAAGTCGACGCCGGTATTCGTAAACGGTAGCGACAACGTTGATCTTTCAGCTGGCAGAGTGGCCATCATCTGAGTCTTCACTCGTTGCTTATGGATGGTGCACGTATGACAGCGAGTGATGCAGCTCTTTATTTTCCGTTTCAATCGCGCGATGTTAAAATTCTGTCGCACCATGCGAAACATGAGTTGAGCGCCGCCATGCCGGAGTGTTTTATGTGCGAAGTCCAAATACAAGCGGCAAAACGTGGAGGCGGCAGGTATGATGATCGGATATCTCTCATCTATCGTAAGATCTGCATGAATAAGCCGGCCATTGACGCGCCGCAGCCCATCATCGTCAAGCATAGGGTTCAGCGATAACAGTTCGCTCTTCTTTCCGAGTGGTTTTCCTTCGCTGAGATCCTGATACTCGAGTGGATAATGAAATGTTTGTGAAAATAAAATTTAACGATTTCTCACTATCGTCAGCTCATCTTGTGACAGTAGAAGTGTGTTGGGACGTGGTACCATCTCTTTTCGCGCTTGTCTGTAGAAACGCATTACGTAGCCGATGACTCGAAGCGCTCGATCATATGATGAAAATCTGGCGAGAACGTCTTCCGATTCTGTAATGACGGTGAATGCGGCCGCCTTCCGCTCTTCAAGGGGTTGTAGATGATGGGGGTTCAAACTGGGGCCATTTCTCTGGCGATTATACGAGCCATGACGGTCCTTGCCACCAAAGCGAATTTTCACAGAGATCCTGAGCTAGCATCCCTCGGGTACCCAAATCAGCTGGATTGTCTCGCGATCGCACATGGCGCCATGGAGTGTTGCCAACGTTGGTCAGAATTTGGGAAATTCGATTGGCGAAGTAAGTTTTCCATGCATTCGGAGGACGTTTCAGCCATGCCAGGACGATCGAGGCGTCTGACCATAAAACCTCTTGATGTTCGTGAATATGAAGCTGAGCGTTGATAAATTTAATTAGTCTGGACAGAAGAACGGCGGCGCAGAGCTCGAGGCGCCGTAGGCTGACAGTTTGCAACGGAGCCACCTTAGATTTCGCCGTAAGCAAGTTAGCATAAACTTGGTTGGGACTCCCGATGCGGAGGTAGAGTGCTGCACAATATGCTCGCTCTGATGCATCGCAGAATCCGTGGAGCTTAACTGTGACCGTAGGATCGTAGTGCACCTATCTCGGAATTTGAATCTGCTCGATGAATGCCAAATCAATGACGAAAGCGTTCCAGCGTTCTAAAGCCTCATTCGACACCCGCTGATCCGATTCCGTGCCTTCGAGCCACAGCTGTTGCATAAGAACCTTAGCGCGGATGATGATCGGCGTAAGACATCCTGCTGGGTCGGATAGTTTTGCGATATCAGACAAGATCTGTCGCTTGGTCGTCGATGATGCGGCAGAATGAGTGCTCAATTTATATGAAAAACGATCAGCAATGGCATTCCAGCGGATCCCCAACATTTTAGCGTCGCTGGCAGATTTAAATTTCAAAAATTCGGCATCCAGCAGGTGTGAAAATGCGACATCCTTTAATAATTCGGCATGATTCGCGGTCATCTTCTTCAACGGAAATCCCGCAGAGCCGAGCGTTCTAATGAGTTGCGTTTTTGCTGTACATGCCGCTTCGAGTGTATGGCCGCCTGATAGGACGTCGTCGACGTACGTTTCATTCTTCAAAATAAATCCTGCTTGAGGAGCGTCGTGCGCAGAGTCGTTTGCTAATTGATGAAGCGTTCGAATGGCCAAATATGGAGCACAGTTGACTCCAAACGTCACAGTTTTCAATTCGTAATCCTTGACCGGTCCAGTCTCTTCCTCGCGAAATAGGATGCGTTGAAATGCTCGATCCTCTTCATGCACCTGTATCTGTCGATACATCTTCTCTATGTCGCCGTTAAACACGAATCGATAGAGCCTCCAGTTAAGCAAAAGGATGACCAAATCCGCTTGGAGCACCGGTCCGACATGAAGCACATCGTTCAACGATAAGGATGAAGAGGTTTCCTGTGACGCATTGAAAACGACGCGCTTTGGTGGAGGTACTCTCTGGCTTCATCACTGCATGATGGGGAAGATAAAAAGAAAGGAAATTATTGTCGTGTATAATTTCAGAATTGGAGCATGGCTCCATGTGATCATATTTTAGATACTCTGCTAACACGGAATTATAAGTGTCGCGCATAAGAGGCTGCTTCGCAAGTCTTCTCTCCAAGCTCTGGTATTGTGTCAGCGCTCCGAATCGCGATGCAACTAAGCGTAAGGCGGATTTGGAAAATTCGACCTTAAATGGTAGACGTACGACATATCTACCTTCGGAATTCTTAACGGTGGTTTGAGCATAAAGCTCTTCACAATAAACGTCCTCTGAAAGCGGCGGGGGGGAATGTGGAACCTCTTCTTGTTCCCAAAACGATTTGAGTAGCTCGGAGAGCGACTCATGGTTGTCTCCGGCGGAGACCTGCGTCGTAAACGCTTCGGTGGATTCGCTGGCGATGGGCCCACTCAAATACCACCCGAACACTGAATTTTGTGCTACGAGACTCCCTCCGACATTCATTTTGACTCCAGGTCGTAGTAATTTAAGCATAATATCGGGGCCGATGACCATTGTCATGGATAACGGCCACACAAGCAGACAACCAATAAATTTCACTGTTAAGCGATGTCAAAATATTGACAAACATTTGGTTGCAATAAATAAGAAACCTTCGACCCAAATCTAGACCACTTCAAAAATGTGCAAAGCACATGCTCAATGCATTTAGCATCGAGCATGACGCATAAATTCCAATGCACTTCAAAAGGGTTCGAATTGCATACCGAACGCTCAGCGACTCAGAGCGGTACGGTCAAAGCGTTCTTTGTTCCAACAAAACAAAAGCGACAATGACTTTGCCAAAGAAGTGGAAAGTTTAGCATTACAATTGGAACAAGCATACATAGCAGGCGGCTTGACGACTGTTCTAGCGCGAGACTACTCCACTCAACAGGCAGTAAAAACAATAAAAGAAAATCATGAAGCTATCGCAATTTCATTGATAAAAACTAAATTAACCCATACAGCAAGTAGATTTCTAACAAACGAAAATACCATTCAAACAATCAAAAGCACATTGCTCGCAAATGTGAAATGCGAAACCCCACAAAGCCTCACTGCCAAGCTAACTGCAGTCAAACAACTACCAAAATAATAACAACAACAATAATCGCAATTCCAACAACTATAGCAACAGAAATAATAATAATTCTAACCACTTTAACAACAGAGGTAGAAACAATTTTAATAACAATTTCAACAGCAATGTCAGGTACACAGAAGCATCGGAAAACTCGGAAGCCCCCCAGACTGCCCACCTGGGGAGTGCACAAAACTAATACCAGCCAAAATATTAAATATTAATTTGTCATTTAGCAACTTCATTACACTTCGGTCCTCATTAAATAATTCAACGTCAACATTTTTGTTAGACACGGGATCAGAAATAAGTCTCTTCAAACTTCAGACAAATGACAATATAAATATAAATCCTAACCAGACTTACAATTTAAAAGGTATAGGAGACGGCACCATTAAAACAATAGGTGTTCATAAAACAACTTTGTATTTAAATAACTTCAAATTATACCACAATTTTCAAATAGTTAATGACTCATTTCCAATACCATGCGATGGAATAATTGGTCTTGATTTCATTAAGACATATAACTGCATTTTAGACTACAACTATCATGGTCCAAGTCTATTTATAATAAGACCAAATTCATTAAAAGGACAATTTGAAGTAACAATATCAGAATCACCATCACTACACACACTTTCATTACCAGCAAGAGCAGAAGTCATCAGAAAAATAAAAGTTTGTGCATCCGAAGAAGAGATTTTAATTCCAAATCAAGAAATTCAACAAGGAGTAATTATAGCTAATACCTTAATTAACACGAAAAATCCTTACGTTAGAATTCTCAATACAACCGATAAAAATCTTTTTATTCAAAATTACAATATTGAGTTTGAACATCTTAAGGACTACAATGTAGTTAACATTCACAAAATTCAACATGACGAAACTAGGAAAAACAATATTCTTAGTAAACTTTCACAAAATTGCCCGTTACTTCATCGAGAAAAACTCCATCAATTGTGCTCAGATTACACCGACGTGTTTGCCCTAGATACAGACCCATGCACCTTTAACAATTTTTATAAACAAAAATTGCACCTAAAGGACGAAACTCCTGTCTACATCAAAAACTATAGGCTACCACACAATCACAAACCTGAAATTGATAAGCATATAGAAAAACTTATTGCAGATGATATTGTTGAACCATCAGTATCAGAATATAACAGTCCTATTCTGCTCGTGCCCAAAAAATCTTTGCCTAATTCAAATGAGAAAAAATGGAGATTAGTAATTGATTATAGGCAAGTAAATAAAAAATTGGCCTCAGATAAATATCCATTACCTAGAATAGATGATATTTTAGATCAACTGGGCCGCGCTAAATATTTTTCATGTCTGGATTTAATTTCAGGGTTCCATCAAATACAATTAGAGGAAGATTCCAGAAATATAACGTCGTTCTCATCAGATAAAGGTTCATATAGATTCAAACGCTTACCATTCGGTTTAAAGATAGCCCCCAATTCCTTCCAGAGAATGATGAATCTCGCTTTCTCCGGTTTAGGACCAAACAAAACTTTCGTGTATATGGATGATTTAATAGTGATTGGATGCTCTGAAACACACATGCTAAAAAAATCTAAAATCAGTATTTGAAATCTGCAGACGGACAAACCTTAAACTTCACCCAGACAAATGCAAATTTTTCGACTCTCAGGTTACATTTTTAGGCCATAAATGCACAAATCAAGGCATTTTACCCGACGAATCCAAATATGAAAAAATTCAATCATACCCAAAACCGAAAAACGCTGAAGAATGCAAAAGATTCATAGCATTTGTAAACTATTACAGACGATTTATCCCAAATTTTTCACACAATGCTGTGCATATCACTAAATTAACAAGAAAAAACGTCCCCTTCGATTGGAACACAGATTGTGAAAACGCATTTAATTATTTTAAAAATTCCTTAATCTCACCAAAAATTCTAAAATATCCTGATTTTGATAAACTTTTTTGCATAACCACTGATGCTAGCAAAATAGCATGCGGCGCAGTACTAAGCCAAGACTACAATGGTACACAACTGCCAATAGCATTCGCATCGAGAACTTTTACACCAGGTGAAAGCAATAAATCTGTAATTGAGCAAGAACTCACTGCCATTCACTGGGCAATAATTTTTTTCAAACCATACATATATGGCACAAAATTCTTAATAAAAAGCGATCACAAGCCTTTAACCTACCTTTTTGCGATGAAAAATCCATCGTCAAAACTTACCAGAATGAGACTAGACCTTGAAGAATTCGATTTCGAAGTCGAATATATCAAAGGAAAAGATAATTGTGGCGCAGAAGCTTTATCACGTCTTGATTTCGGGCAAATCAGACAACTTAAAGAAACTAACACTGCCACCATCCAAGTAGTCACAAGATCTAAATCTAAAACCCAACCGGTCTTAACTAACACCAGCCCCCAAACTAAAGAAAAAATTGTAAAACAACAAGTTTACAATACAATTAATAATCACGAAGTAAAAAAGTTACCACGCCTCAAATTAATTACAAATAGGTGCACCGAAGAAAAATTAAATGAATCCTCACACTTAACATTGTTCCATGGAAAGCGAAGAGTACTCAAATTAAATGTTAAAGATTTCATTGCTCATGGGAAAATTGCACTAGCGCAATTATTTTCCAAACTTGAAACAGCAGTTGGCAATAATTTCTTTGATAAAATCAAAATCGCAATAGACGATAATTTATTTAAATATGTCGACATAGAGGAATTCAAAGAGGTAGGCAATAAATTACTAAAAAAGGTAACAATTTCTATAACTCCCAAAATATATGAAATTACTTCAGACACTCAAAAACTCGACATCCTCAAAAAATATCACGATGACCCTGCATTTGGAGGCCACCTAGGGATCACGAGATCATTAGCAAAAATTAGAAGAACATATTATTGGAAAAACATGACAAAAGATGTCAAAAGTTTTATCCGCAAATGTCAAAAATGCAAACAAAACAAGTCAGGAATAAACAATGTAGAACCTTTAGTTAAAACCCAAACACCAGCTAAAGCTTTCGATTGTGTTCAAATTGACACCGTAGGTCCACTACCTAAATCATTTAATGGAAACGAATACGCACTAACAATCATCTGTAATTTAACCAAATTTCTAATTACAATAGCTATTCCAAATAAATCCGCTAACATAGTAGCAAAATCAATCGTAGAAAATTGCATTTTGATTCACGGACCTATACAAGAAATTTTAACAGATATGGGAACTGAATATAAAAATCAAGTTTTTATAGAAATTTGCAAACTTCTAAATATAAAATATAAAAATTCAACAGCTTATCACCACCAAACCTTGGGTACCGTTGAACGTTCACATAGAACATTCAATGAATACATAAGATCATATATATCTAGCGATAAGCTTGATTGGGACCAATGGCTAAAATATTTTACGTATTGCTACAATACGACACCAGCTACCACCCATAACTACACACCTTTCGAACTAGTATATGGAAAAACCCCCGTTCCATATGATTTTATGCTTAACAACAAAGTAAATCCGGTTTACAATTTTGAAAATTACAAAAATGAACTAAAATTCAAACTACAAATAGCACAGAAAAAAGCAATTGAATTGTTAGAAAAAGAAAAAATTAGAACAAAACAAAATTTTGATAAAAATGCTAAACCGCAAACCATTAAACCAAGCGATATGGTCTATTTGGAAGATGAAGCAAACCATAAGCTGGAGAGTGTTTTTAAAGGCCCCTACAAGGTGATTGAAACCGACATTTTTGGAAATTGCAAAATCGATACGAAACCAAAAGAAACTATTGTACATAAAAATAGACTAAAATTATCATAAGAAACAAGTAAACATAATTAAAATATCTTTTAATCATCAATTCTAATTCCTATAATTTAAGCTGTCGACAGTTAGCATTAAAACACTTAGCATTAAAACAGTTAGTATTAAAACATCTAGTATTAAAATAAAACATTTAAACAGCTAACACTAAAATATTGCAATAAGAATCTTAACATGTGAAGAAAAAAAAAAAAAAAAAAATTTTTTTTTAAGAAAGAAAAAAAATTTTTTTTTCCCAAAAAGGGAAGGTGTCATGGATAACGGCCACACAAGCAGACAACCAATAAATTTCACTGTTAAGCGATGTCAAAATATTGACAAACATTTGGTTGCAATAAATAAGAAACCTTCGACCCAAATCTAGACCACTTCAAAAATGTGCAAAGCACATGCTCAATGCATTTAGCATCGAGCATGACGCATAAATTCCAATGCACTTCAAAAGGGTTCGAATTGCATACCGAACGCTCAGCGACTCAGAGCGGTACGGTCAAAGCGTTCTTTGTTCCATTTGCCGCTTCATGTAATGTGACCGTCAGGTCAGAACGGTCCCTGTTCTAATTTTAACTGCAAGATATTTGACCGTCGGAATCATAGTCCAACTCTATGCGCGTGCATCACATGTGTCATGCAGCCCTTGTTGTCGCCCTTATCCATTGCTATCCATTTCTATTCATTTTCATATAAATATAAGTCATAACTCTAAGAAGCAAGAAGTTCAGTGTAAAAGACACAAGCACTCGGGCCCATACTAGCTAATGCCGTATACGCCGAGCTGTTTTAAAATATTATGAAATAAAAGTCTAAATAAAAGGAACAAGTTTTAATAAAAAGTCAAAATAAAAATAACAAGTTTTTAATAATATAACACCATATCGATGCGGCCTGGATTCATGAAGTGGGGGTCGGCGAGCTCAAGCGATGAAAGCTCTTGGGGATCCATGTTAGAGACCCGTTTGGCTGGAAGCCAAGTCTTCGGTGGCGCGGAAGCCTGCGCCGGATGGCTCGTCGGAGACGGGCCGTCAGCCTGAAAAGGGGTTGGTGTGGTTGAAGATCCTTGACCTTTTTGTGTAGCCGTTGGATTCGGAAAATGAAGAAGCGTATGATGCGATTTTCTGCACTTTGCGCAACGGAAGGTACTATTACTTTTTGCCTTTTGATGACCAGTCGAAAGGCAGTTGAGACATCGATGGTGCTGCGAAACAGCTTGGACACGTTCGTCGACCGACATATTGAGAAACACATCACATTGGCGTAGAGGATGGTTGCCGCGATAGAGGACGCAGACTCCATTGGTCCGCTCTTGGGCGAGAAACACGTTCGTCGAAGGCACTTCGGGTTTTACAGCGGGATGGGGAGCCTCCAATGCATTAAAGCTGGAAAGGCGTTCAACAACTTCATATCGCTTAGTCAAAAAGGCATTCATTTGTGGACACGTTGGAACCTCTCGATGTGACGCCAATGACTGTTCCCAATGTGCGATCGTTTGCGCCAGAAGACGCCTGGAACAGAAATGAACGAGCAGGGCATCCAAAATATCCACGACTTCATGACTCTTCTGCATCTTGAGGCAATCGTTGACGGTTGTTTGTATGCGCAGGATTCCTTCCGGCGTTTCATCTTGGATAGCAGGCAGGTCGACTAAATTTTTTAATTGATGATCGACCAGGATGCGTTTGTTCTCATATCGCGCCTTAAGAGCCTCCCACGCATTCGTAAAGTTGTTGCCACACAGCGGATAGCCTTTAATGATAGCACCCGCTGCTCCCGTCGTCTTGCTGCGCAGATGGTATAACTATTGCACTGGTGGCAGCCGAGGGTGGTTGACGTAAACCGCGGTGAACATGTCTCGAAATGCTGGCAATTCACTATAGCCACCAGCAAAAACTTCAGTATCACACGGTGGTACCCTGATGAAATTGTCTTCTCCATGAAAGTCGTTAGGTGGAGGAGTTACCCGAGTGCTCGTCAGCGGTGGATGCTGGGGGGTGATTTCTCGTAACAGCTCTTGAAGCTTAGCTCTAGCTATCATCTGAAGATCGCGACACTCGTGATAACTAATTTCCGCTGAATCGGCCGCCTCTGGACTCCAGGCTCCTTTATCGACCGCTGCTCGATACGTTTGACGCACTTCATTCCAGTCGTACATCAGTTGTTCGATTTTCATCTCCAGCAATTGCTCGCTTTGATTCATTGGATCGCTGTTCATGGCTGCATCGCACATGTTCTTGAGCTCAGCTACCGCGGAGTGAAAATGCCGTAAGGGATCCATATTGTTTACGGATGTTGATCACGAAACCCGATTCTGATAAGATAACTGTCCGAAGAATTCAATGCAAGCTCGATCAATTCACCGTAAAAATGAGAGCAAACTTAAATTATCGCCGGCCTTTGATGTGAGCTGCATGCCTGTTTTGAAAAAGAGATAAAAGCCTCGGCCGAAAAAGAACAATACAAGTTATAGAACGGCAACCGCAGTGCGTATATGCGACCAATGCCTACCGTAGCGTACCTCAAATTTGTTTACCTTAACCTTCGCAACACTCCACAATTTTCCTGCAACCCCAAATTCAATTAAAGAAAACCAAATCGTATAATGATTGTCAATGAAATATAAATAGAATTCGATGAGTTCGATTTGTTAAAAGTTTGTTTTTCCAACCAGTTTGCAAAGTTCCGATCATGCATCAAATCGAAAGCAGAGCGCGGACAGAGCGCAGGCAGAGAGACTGAACGTATATGAAACCTGGTGTTCGAATTGCGGTCACACACGTTCGTTCGAACAGGCGATGCGATCAACTTCTATGTTCGAAGTTCGATGCAACGCACAACGTTAGAACTGACCTACGCAACACAATGCACGTAAGCCCGATGTGTTATACAGATTGCCTGGCTCGCTGTCTGTTAGCCTTGAATTCGTATGGACTTGCAATGGAAAAAACCCAAACGATTTCTATGCGTGTTCCGCAAGCGAAAACCCAACGCAATAACAGAAAAGAAGAAAGAAACCGCAATTCGTTCTCACAGGGAACGAGAAACCCAAATGCTGCTTGCCAAGCCGCTATGTGCTGGTTGTTTCGCAATATCGACTGTGCACAAAAACCACCACCAAAGGCGACACGGATGTGCGAGCAAGATAGATGATACGAATATGAAGAGAAAGGATGAGTCGAAACGGCGATATGTGTCACATGCTTGGATCATGTTGTCCTTGACTTTTCTGGAGGGCAAATAGCGGTAAAGGGTGACGCACACGTGGCCTACTTTCTCGATTCCCACTAAGATTGGTCCACCGGAACCGATGCCAGGCTCCTGGCACGGGATCGCCAAATGTTAAGGTGCGGGAAAGTAAGAGCCAACGGACCTGTTTGTGATGACGATGAAGGTTCTCGTAGCGGTTGTGATGTTCGGTTGGCGGTTGCACGGCGCGACTGATATTTTTGTTGGAACAAAAGAAAATTATATTTGGCCTTCGTGGCGATTTTGATTTTGGTTTTTTTTCTTTTTCTCTTAAATGTAGATTTTCTTTTTTTTTTGTAAGTTCAGTTCACTAAAGAGATTTGGTTTTTTTGTGTTTTTCTTTTTTTTGACTTTTAAATTTTAAAAACTGCGAATTTGCGGAGCGGCGAACGTAGCGCGTTAACGATCAAAGAAGAGTGACGAACCGTCACTGGAGTTCGAGCTGTTCAACCAGAGAGAGAGCAAGGTTTCGTTAAATTAATGGCTCGTCTCCATTGCGGCTACGGCGAAAACCGAACACCTTTTTTTTATCTTATATCTTATTTCCCCTGGGACAAGATCAACTTTTGCGAGATTTTACTGTATCAATGATATTAGGGTGCCGCATTGGGTTACATTTAAACGAAATTGTGACTTCGAACTTCACGATTTTTCTGACGCCTCCGAAAAGGCATACAGAGCTGTACTATATATGCGCATAGCAAACGGAGATTGGGTGACAACTGTTATGTGGCGCACCTGCAAAAAGGAGAGAAAGGAGAGAATAAGTGAATGTAGGGAGAGAACTGGAGAGGAATGAAGTTGAGTTTTTGTAAGAGAGGGGGGAAGGAAAACAAAAATAAAATATTATAAATATACAGTAGAATCTTGCAAAAGATACCGCTCGAATGAGTTAAACGCTTGGTTAAGTTAATCGAATTTCAGCGCCCACGTAGCTTTCTAAAATGTTAATTTTGGCGTTAACTTTTCTAAGCGTAATTTTTTTTCTTTTCCTTTATTTTATTAACTCACCCCGTTTTCGTGTGTATTACGTGGAAAAGCGAAGAAAAACAAACGAAGACAGCGCAAGTTATAACGGTAACAGTTAAAAGTGACAAATAACATCGAAGCGTGCAGCCTTATCGTGAAATAGGAGTTGTGCGCGAGTGGATCTTGTGCATGTAAAACAAAAATAAATATGGTTTTAAACAAAAGCTTTAAATAAAACAAGCATGTTATGTTTGCAAAAATATTTTTTTATGCATGTAGTCTCGATTTCTTTAATTTTTTCGATTTTGAAAGACATTTGGAAAAGTTAATAATTCGTAAATATTGATTACCCCTGGGACAAATTGATTAACTTTTGCGAGATTCTACTGTATTTATAGCTAAATCCTCCTTTTTTGTGGTGATGCATGTCCAGACGAAGCTTTAGACAAAGTGATTTTCCGCACAAAAGTTGCAGTAGCAGTTACCGCGAAGCCCGCTACGCGAACTACGCGAAAAAAAGGGGATTGGAACCCTTGGACAGGGCAAAAACTAAAGGAAAAGCAGTAGCAGTAACAATCCTGTCCAAGGGTTCCAATCCCCTTTTTTCCGCGTAGTCCGCGTAGCGGGCTTCGCGGTAACTGCTACTGCAACTTTTGTGCGGAACACTTTAAGGTCGTGTGCATCTTTTAAAGCACAATAGTAAAACGTTTTCCCTTAGTTTTTGCCCTGTCCAAGGGTTCCAATCCCCTTTTTCCGCGTAGTCCGCGTAGCGGGTTTCGCGGTAACTGCTACTGCAACTTTTGTGCAGAAAACTTTAAAGTCGTGTGCATCTTTTAAAGCACAATAGTAAAAGGTTTTCCCTTAGTTTTTGCCCTGTCCAAGGGTTCCAATCCCCTTTTTTCTGCGTAGTCCGCGTAGCGGATTGTCAGAAATAAAAATAGTATAAGAGAAATCATAATGATTGCTGGGATTTATACATACATCCATTTGTATAAGGGTTTTGCATTTTAAATAAATATATATCTAAAAGTATATGCCTAATATTGCCTTTTGCTTTTATAAAAACTTCGCTTTCAGTAAATGCGAGTTAAAAATCAAAATATCATGCAATTGGAAACGTAAAACACTCATATGGCCCTATTTTTCATTTTTATATGGCCTTATTGCACTGAGGTACACTGTGATTTTGGAAATAAGGCCATATGGTGTTATTGCACTTTTTTTTGGAAATAAGGCCATATGGCGTTATTGCCGCTGGCCTTAATGCACGGCACCCTTCATGTCACTTGTCCGTCTGTGTCTATCGTCGTCGTTCCAAAAGCTCTGAGCTTTCGTTCACTTGTCAACTTGTATCGAATATTGTCGTCGCCCAAATGTTCTCGGTTTCATGTTTCAATGGGTCGTATGCATAACAATGAGATTAAACTCTGAGTTGAGTCGATCGAGCTTAAGCTCGGCTACCTGAGATCAACCGTTTGCTCTTGCTTGAACTCAATTTCGTATGCAATAAATTGAGTTTGAGCTCACCACAAAGAACTCAAAAACTTTGAGATGAAGCCGAAAGCTCTTTTCTCTTAGTATGTAGATTTGTTGTTGCAACGCACATTTTATGCATCATTTAACAGTAAAAATTATTAAGAGTGCAAGTGTTTTTTTTGCATATTATTGATAATGAGTTCGGCCGAAGAGGACAGCGTTGAGGAGAACGCAGAGAACGTTCAAGGCGACATTATTTTATTTTTAACCGAGAAAATTAAACATAACATAAACACAGCTTTCCTAGCTGATCGTCTACTCGGTGGGTGCACTCCATGCACCCTTTCAATCCACGCACAGCCTAGCTGCTTAAAATCTTCGTTTCCGCACCGTCAATATTACACGTGTTTCTTCACACATCATCAAAGCCTAGTTTTCGGTATCCAAGGCCCGCAATGAACTAATTACTTAGTCATAAACTTTTCAATTTAGAAAATACTTTGTGATTTATAATATTGTCAAATTAGGTGTAAGATTTAAAAACTTAATGCTAGACTCCTATCTTAGAGGAGTGATCCAATAAATAATAAAACGTTTAAAAAAAAAAAATTAAAGAGCACAAAATATTGTTAGAAAATGTCAGCTTCCAGTATTGCGAATTAAAAAAGAAGAAAAGAAAACTGTGATCTGATGTTCTCCAATGGTATTACCAATTCCTACTTGAAATGCAGGGTCCCCCACAAATCTTAAATAAATTCGCATTTTATTAAGTTTGCTTAATCCTCCACCTCGGGTTTCATTTACATCATCGAGAAAATTCTGAGCTAGCCACTCTACATTTTTACTTCCGAACCGGTATAGTCTTTGAATGTTGTCATTTTCAAGAATGGATGAACGTTGTTTATATATTTTTTGCTTTTCTCTTAGGAAATATTCAGCCATTTTCACTGATTGCGATTTTTAGTTAAACTAAGTAAAAGCCTACCAGTCTCACCAAAATAGGAGTTTGATCTCAAGGAATCGAGCTGAAGGTGGTTTTTATGCATACAAGTATTAGCTCGGACTCAGAGAAAGCTTTATATATTAAGCAATTGCTCAGCACTGAGATCAATCTCAAAACATGAGATTGAGCTCATGAGTAATTGCTTTGTTATGCATGCGAAAGTGAGCAATTGCTCAAAAACTTGAGAAAAAGTTTAGAACTCATTATAATGCATACGACCCAATGACTTGCCTTCTCGTTTTGGTGATCGCGGCTGAGTTCTATTGCATAGCGTTTTCAGATCTGAATTCATTCATGCTGCGTTTCGGTGCTTATGTTTGTTGTTGCGCCATTTCGTAGAACGAGAATTGGGATAGGGAATATTTGTGCGGTTGTGACTCAGAACACTGGATTAGATATACGAAACTTAGTAGACTGGGTAAATGCCCACCTTATAGCGCTTAAGTCATTAGGTATGACAGAACCAGTTGCTCTGTGTATTTTTGTATCAAAAAATATATTCAAAAATCGAGAAATCTCTTGAGAATAGGGAGTTAAATAGTCGATGTTCAACTCACGACGATAAGTCAAAGAAAGCTAAGCCAGTTTCGTTGAATACTAATCACAACAAAGAGACATGCCCTAAATGCAAGCGCAGTCATTCCTATTGTCCGTGTTTTTTGAACCTTTCACCTCTTCAGCGATAAGCAGAAGCGAAAAAGATTCCTGTGTAAGATGTTTAGTAAGCGCCCACCTAATGAAAAATTTCAAGGCTGAGCACTGCAATTACTGCAACGGCAAGCATCATTCGCTTCTTCATAGAGGGAAAAAGGCAACCACAGAAGGGCCAGTAAAACTAGAAAGGAAAATAACGAAACTTCTTTCACAGACCAACAGCTCAAATATAAGCCAGAATTGGAAATGTCAATAATTCGCGGAATCGGATATTAAGGGAAAAAACGTTAGGGAAAACTAAGGTCATGATTCATTCAAGAGTCAGAAATTTTCACACTTCAGCACAGTTTGCAATAATACCGTTCATTACTCAATATTATGCGAATATCTCAATCGACAAAAACAATTGTACGTTGCCCAAAAATATAGAGTTAGCGGACCCGAAATTCAATGAAACAAGGAAAATTAACGTCCTCTTAGGCGTGTCTATATTTTTTAACCTTTTGTCTGTAGGCCGAATAAGGCTTGGGAAAAACATTCCAATTTTACAAAAGTCTTTACTATCCTTGATACTTGCTGGTGAATATAATTAGCCTAATTGCACTTCCCCGTTAACAAGTCACAGCGCAGTTGCTCAAATAAGCAGCATAGATGTAGAAAAGTTGGATTTAGTGAAGTTAGAACTAAGCTTTTGGAGGTGCGAGGATGAAACTGCCACTCATTCTCACCTAACACTCGAAAAGCAAGAATGTGAATCCTAATTTTTAGAAACTATTCAGAGAACTCTTTCGGGACTTTTACTATCGGTGTGCCTTTCAAACGACCATTGAAACGAGTGGTACATTCAAATGATATAGCTCTAAGACGAGCCCAGTATAAAAAACGAGTATGTTAAATTCATAAGAGAATATCATAAGTTAGGCCACTTAGAGTAGCTTCAAGAAAGAACACAACGGGAAAAATGTTATTTTATGCCTCATCACGCAGTCTTGCGTCCAGAGAGTACGTCTACAAAAGTTCGAGTAGCTTTTGACGCCTCTTCAAAAGATAGCAATGGGTTGTCATTAAATTACAATGTACTTGTATGTCCAATGGTGCAGTCAGATTTATTCGACAAACTTGTTCGCTTTGGCCTCCATAAGTTTGTACTAACAGCAGAGACTTCGAAAATGTATCGCCAAATATAAGTTCAGGAAGCAGAATGCAACCGGCAGTAAATTTTATGACGGCAAAAAGAAACGGATAGCATTCAGGTGCTACGGTTGAAGACTGTGACGTACGTAACTAGTTGTGCTCCTTACTTAGCCGTTCGCTGTTTAAAATTCGTGGCAGAGCAATACAAAGCAGAGTACTTACACAAAACTTTTACGTAGACGATATTTTGGCTGGGGCAGACTGTATAAATCAGATAGTGGCTTTGAACCGAGAAATAGTTGAGCTGTTTAACCTGAGTCGGTTTGAATAACACAAATGGAGAACAAACTATGTTCCTGATGATAGCTCGCTAAGCAATATAGAGCACACACCTCTCCGCATCGCATCTTGGGGGTGTTCAAAAGCTTAAGGAATTACATGGGATTCATATGAAACAACCTTTCAAATAAGATAACGAAAAGAAATGTATTGTCTCGCGCATGTTTCGGAAATTAAGGTCCCAAGATATTTATGGTCAGACGTTAGGGATTTCATAGAGCTTCATAGCTTTTCGGACACCGCGAATCGAGCTTATGGATGTGCAATTTATGTGGGAACTAGAAGAAGCAGTGGTGAAATATTTTAAGTTTCCTTACAGCGAAATCGCGAATTGCGCCTTTAAAGACAATCTATTTACCGCGTCTAGAATTGCAAGATGCTGTGCTCTTAGCAAAATTAATGAATAGAATAGCGCCCTTATTGTTCAAGAGCCCGAGTCAAATTTATCTTTGGACGGATTCGATGATTGTTCTTAGTTGGTTGGCAACTCATGCGTCTCACTGTTAACCCTTTATTGCTTATTCAAGAATTCACAGCTGGTTCCAAGTCGCTTAAGGTCGAGTCAAAACATAATCCTGCTGATATAATATCTCGAGGTATGCTACCCAGCATATTAATAGAAAATTCCCTGTGGTTTCATGGCCCAAAGTATTTCGCTTTAAATAACTCAGAGTGGCCTAAACCGAAAAAGACAACTTGTCTATTTGAAGCAATTAACGCTGAAGAATGAAAAGTCCTCTCGATCCTTGTGTCTAACGTATCTCCTTATGAAGATCCGACCACTTTGTGTAAATTTTCGAATGATTGTCCCAAGCTCAATCGAGTCTTCGAATACATGTTTCGGTGGGTAAACAAGATCCGCAACAAACATTTTATTGGGCAAGAAAGGTCGTACCCGATTTCGCTTTCTGTAATGGTGCTTCGCCAGGGAGAAACTTTCATGATTTGTAATGTTCAGCAAGCAACCTTTATGCAAGAAATTCAAGCATTGAGAGAAAATAAAGTTCTTACTTCGTCTAAAATGCAAAGGCTTAATCCATTTATTGATAGTAGCATCAACATTCCGTTACTGCGGGTAGGTGGGGAAATAGCAAAGGCTAATCTTCAATTGAGAACCAAACACTAATGGGTAACTTCCCGGCGGATCGTGTTTGTGGACATGCACATCCGTTTCAGAAAGCTGGAATGGACTTCGCTGGTCCAATTTCAATGCATTTTAAACTGCGGGGCAAAAGATCTATCAAGACTTGACGATTACCCATCGCTGATCTAATGCTTTACCTTTAAATTCCTCACAGTCCGATACCTTATGTCCCGATTCTTTGCATACTGTTGTGAGTTACAACATTCGTGTACTCACTGTACGACCTAGCGTGAATCAAGCAGCCAATCGTTTTCGCAAGAACAGCGAATAACAGACAGAAGCAAACAAAAGAAATGCAACGATCGAAGACAATGGCACAATATCGTAACCAAAGCAGAACTAGAACTGGAACGCTGAAGTAGGTCAGCGGTAATGAGAACAACGACTACGTCAGCACCAGCTATTATACGAAGTGATGGAGAAAAGCGAAATTGGGCAATAGGCGATTGCACAGCAGCAGTTCGTCATTTGCGGAAGTGTTCCAGATTTGGCGAGAAAGTGCAGCCTAAGCACTTTCTCCTTATAAAAGGGAAGAATCAACATCGACAAGGGGACTCTTGATTCAGTATTCAAAGTCTCAACTCCGATGCACGTACTCACCCAAGGGCCACGACAACGGAGCGTAGACTTAAGTGTTAGACAGGGAATTAGGGAAGTCCATCGAGTCAATTAGGAGCTAGAGTAGGATCCAAACATTGTAATTAAAATAATAAGTAAATTAATAAAAGGACTTAAATGAATTATCTGTGTCCGGAGTATTATTTAAAAGGGATAATAAGGTCTGGGTATTAGTCTGGAGGAGCCAGACTGATACATTCCCCTAATAATCACAACATTTTTGGCGCAGCCGGTATTCGACCGACTTTCGGTTGGATTCGAATCAAGGATAAGAATTTTTAAGAAACTATTCTAATGCGTTTGTGCGGTGTGGCATATGAAAATAAGAGTTGAGTGAAGCGGAACCTTTTTTGGTTTTAAAACCTGACAAAATCAGACCCGGTTGAACGAAGCTCTAAAATTCATGTGTCTAGCGGCGCAGGCGTATGCGGTAGTTAAATCGAAGTAGCTATTTAGGAGTAACGTTTGATCGTGCTCTGCCAGTACTCCTTTGAGAAAAATTGTTATCCTGTGAAAAAAAAAATTTTTTGTATGTAATTTTTTTTTTAAGAACGGAACAGTGAGATTCATGAGTCCAAAAGCATAAAAAAAAAAAAAATAAATAAATAAATAAAAATAAAAAATAAAATCAACGGTAGCAGATTCATCGCTGACGAGGGAATACATTGAAAAAAAAAATGGTAGCAAACAGAAGAATGAAAATGGTGAGTACAGATTTTTAACTAACATATTTAACTAACATATTTAAAATTTTTGAGAAAATTTCCTATGGAACAGGAATTAGAAAAACTTAGACAGACTTTACATCAGTCAGAAATAGATGCGAAATCAATTGTAGCAGATACGTGGGAATTAGTATAGGAGGTAAATTTGAATAAAGAAATCTCGCAACTAATTAAAGATCAAGCCGTGTTAGGCCAATTTACAAAACTTGAAGAAGCGAGTTTCCTGATTAACAAAGTAAAGGATACAGTAGGTCATTTAAGTCAGGTATCAAAAGATAAAGTTAAAAAATTAGAAGAAACTATAACACTCCTTGACAGAAACTGTAAGAAGTTAAGAAAGCAAATTGAAGAAAAGGATAATTTAATTAAAGTATCGGAGGAGCAGAACGACACTCTCAGGGAAAGATTAAAACGGGCTGTAGGAAAAGAAACAGCAGAGGTGATCAAGCAGGATAGAGCAAGTCTGAAAGCAAGTGAAGAAGAAGTAAGTTATTTGAAACAAGAAGTTAAAAAATTGAAAAACAACTTAAGGACAGTCTGTGCCACTTCTCCCACTCCAAATTCGACACGAAAAATACGAACGACAAGTACAAATACAGTAAATATTGAATCTTCACCTGTTGCGTTCACAAGCACAGCCCCACACCAAAATAACATTACACCGGTGACGGTGTCAAAGACAAACCCTTCAATAAAAATTATTAAACCTTACAGTGACACACCTAATTTTCAATCTGAACCCTTTGTTGCGAGCAGTTTGCCTTCAGTAAGAATGACAATGAATAATCCTGTACAAGTAGATGAGCTAATGAAAAAGGTAACTCGCCTTGTGCCTTACTTCTCAGGATCAAATAATCCAGAATTAAGCCTGGAAGTGGACAAATTTGTAACAGGAATAGAATTATTAAAAAGCGTAGTAAATGGTAGCGATATAAGGGACATTATTAAATGCATAAAAAATTGACTATCTGGCGTAGCTTATGTGAAAATTAATCAGCGGACAATTAATAGCCTGGATGAGCTTTGTGACATAATAAAAAGGGAGTTCTTAAAACGTAGGAGTCTCGAAACGATTAGATCAGAAATAGCAGGAGCAGCGTAACAGGATACCGAGAGAGCGTCAGCATTTGGGGGAAAATTGGAGTTTTTATTGAATGAGGCAGAAGAGATTATCAATAAGTCGTGGAATTCCACAGAAGCAGTATCCGCACTAAACGAATATAGAAAACTGGCCACAAACAAGTTCATTTTTGGTGTTAGGGATCCCAATATGCAAATAAGACTCGAAACAAATAAGGATAAGCCGATTTCTGATTTAATCAAATTGGCAGAAGAGTCTGAAGATCTTCACATTGAATATAATTCCAACCATTTTGTGAGTCAATGCCTGCCCGCATCCCCTAAGCCAATCATTTGTTCTTTTTGCAAGACAGTAGGGCATACTTGGGACATATGCCAGCAGAGAAGGAATACCCCTTACTGCGAGTTTTGTGCTGAATATGGGCATCAATATAGCAGAAAATGCAATTTAATTGATAGCAAGACCACACGCTCGGATGCACAAACTTGCACTTATTGTGGAAGGAGAGGCCATGTAGATAGTATTTGTTTCGGCAGACTTAGGAATCTATTTTGCAATATATGTCAAACAAATGGCCACGAAAGTAACAAATTTTGTAAAAGAAGGCAAGAAAATTTTAATATGCAAGAAATTCAGCTCCTGAATAGAGCACCGTTTAGAAGAGACGAAATTCAAAACACGACAGAAAATTTTAATCATAACCACTCGTACAATCATCAGTTTTCACCACATAGTGGGTCGAATAGTTTCATAAAGGATTTCCCTGAAAATAGTCGCACTGATATACAGTGCTACAAATGCTCTCAATTTGGGCATACAGCAAGATTTTGTAAGCAACAGCAAGGAGATAGTAGTCAGGGAAACTCCCAGCGGCCCGGTCAAGGCCAGTAGACCGGAATGCCACAGTAAAGTTCAAAGTTCAAAGGCCATACCTAGTTCATAATAAGGAATATTTAAGAAAGAATAACGAAAAAGAAGGAAAATATTAGGTGTAGTAAAAATTTTTTTTGCATTAAATTGAGGGTTTATTTAAGATAGTTAGAATGACCCAATTTAGGTCAAATATGCGCCGTTTTGTTCGATAACTTGTTGCCATTTTAAAGGTTATTTCATTATGCCCCTCTCATAGAAGCCCTCGTTCCTATTAGCAAAAAATTGAGACCGTCGAATTTCAGAAGCCTCTCTTGAAGCGAATGTTTCACCAGCAAAATTGTTCGCCATGGACAGGAACAGATGGTAATCACTTGGTGCCAGGTCCGGACTATAAGGTGGATGCAGAAGAACCTCCCAACCAAACTCCCGGAGCTTCTGGCGAGTCACTATCGATGTGTGTGGCCTGGCGTTGTCCTGATGGAACACAATTCCTCTCCTATTGGCCAAAGCTGGCCGCTTATGGGCGATTGCTTCCTTCAGACGGTCCAATTGTTGACAGTAGAGTTCCGAGTTAAGAGTTTTTCCGTATGGGAGCAGCTCATAGTAGATAATTCCCTGCCAATCCCACCAAACACACAGCAAAACCTTCCTGGCCGTCAATCCTGGCTTGGCCACCGTTTCCGCCGGTTCACCGTGTTTCGACCACGACCGTTTTCGCTTGACGTTGTCGTAAGTGTCCCACTTTTCATCACCAGTCACCAACCGCTTCAGAAATGGGTCGATTTTGTTGCGGTTCAGCAGCGGTTCGCAGATGGAAATTCGGTCTATGAGGTTTTTTTGCGTTAACTCGTGTGGCACCCATACATCGAGCTTCTTTGTGTATCCAGCCTTATTCAAATGGTTCCAAACGGTTTTTTGTGCAATCTTTAGCTCTTTTGCAATCGAAACAGTGCTAACATGACGGTCGGACTCGATAATTTCCATGATTTTATCGGCATTTTCGACAATTGGCCTTCCAGTGCGTGGTGCATCCTTGACATCGAAGTTACCGGAACGGAATCGACGAAACCAAAATTGCGCATGATTGGCTGTTACAGTATCAGGTCCATAAACGCTATTTACATTTTCAGCCGCCTGGCTTGCGTTTTCTCCCTTATCGAAGAAAAACTGTAAAATGTAGCGAATTTTCTCTTTGCTGATGTCCATCTTTGACAAGCTCTCAAACAAAACTGAATCAATCAATCAAAAAAGTGTCAAAGAAGCTTTTTTAGTAGGAGCTGTCATCTTTCTAACGCCCCCTAGCGAAACACGATCGGACTTATACAACGCGAGATGCAGATAAATAACGCCATCTATTGAAAAAATAATTTCTTTTTACTACACCTAATATAAAGAGAAACCAACAGATTTAAAGGAATTAGATATGAATGAAATGTTCCTCGATGAGTTAAATGAACAAGATATTTGCAGAAAGACAAGCAATATAGTGAGAAAAAATGGAAATTTGTTTAATAATAATAGTCTCGGGAAAAAGAAGGTCCGCTTTAATGACAAAATCGTTGTGCATTTTATCGAAAGTGAAGATTCAGTATTAGAAACCGAATCTCAAGAAGATATTGCAGAAGAAAAGTTAGTTATACAATACCAGAAATCAGAAAAGAGGCAAAAGGAGAATTTTTTAGGCAAAGATATGCCTAGAGAGCAGTCAATAATAAATAATATCAGTAAAGATATATCTTTCTACAACAATGATAGACAAGTTGCATCACTACCAATTCTGGTTTCCAATTTTAGCGATGGGATTTGTAGTGCAGAGACAGTCACGGTCCAAGCTAATGAAGCAAGAGTAGTAGCAACTTGTGCCAAAAAATTGTTACGAGATAAAGGAGAACATAAAGAGGGAATTATGCCTGATTTGATAAGCAAATTGCCTAAGAATATTGGCGGAAAAGGAGTTGCACCTATTTTTAACAGCAGTGAGGTTGAAGTAAATAGAGAGTCAGGTAGTAAAGAAGATTATAAACTCGACGAGAAAGTCGATAGAAATCGTTATGGTAGTTTAATGAACATAAAAGATGATGTGTCAGTTAAAGAAGAAAATTCAAAGGAAATTTTCAAAGACAACCCACTGAGTAGGCTACACAATTCCGCAATAATGGTACCAGCTTTAACCTCGCAGGAAAATAAAGAAAGAGTAAAATATCATGAAACGATAAAATTAATTAAAAAATTAGATTTCAGTAACATGTCAGTTATTTTAAATAATCCAATTATATATAGAGAAGTATTAAAAAAATTCGTTGATACAAGGAAAGCAGTTTATACGAGTTTTTTAAAAACCTTTGCTCTCATACAAAATATTTTTAAATGGGATGGCATGAACCGCAACATAAAATCAAATTGGAGCGAAATTTCAACTTCAAAAACGAATCCGTTAAACAAAACATTTGCGTACAATTTTAAAGTGCCGTAAAGAGTTATTTAATGTAAAAAATCAATCGAAAAACAAAGATTTTTATCACGTTAAGTGAGGTCTTACTGTTTTTAAACTTAATTATGACTGTCTGATTTCAGACTAAAGAGGACGTACCTGGTACTCCGCTGCTGACCCTGGGGGATGCCGGGTACGTCGATTTATATGTCGGTTTGCGCGACGATATTTCGGATTATGTACTTAGTTTTTATTTAAAAAAGTAAAGGTTTTTTGTTTTTTATTTTGTTTTAGCTTCAAATTATATTTTGGTTTTATTTTTGATTTCAACTCCAATCACTTAACGTTTTGATTTTTTATTACTTTTTAAGTTGCGATTTTTTTTCCTTTAATTTAAACGTTTTTGCCGACGCGTGAGCGAGCTGTTTACGCGAAGAGAACTTTTTCGACAGTGGAGAGTGCAGCGCGCAGTCCTCCCAGGCAGCGCTGCCGGTTAGCGCAGTCGAACGCGAAAAGGGTACTCACTAAGTTTGGTTATTTCGCCTTTCTTTAAAGTCCCGGCCTCAAAGTGGCTACGGCGAAAAACCAACATACTGCCCGCCTTGCGCTACGCAACTATAATTTCTCAATCCAGTTCGCGTATGCTAGACGATTGGTTTGGGCCGTGGCGACGTTGGTAGGAGAAGGCGGAGGCGATATTGTTGAGAAAATAGTGAACAATAAATGAAAAGGGGGAGGGGGAGGTGTTGCGATCAGGAGCAGCGGCGTGAGGTGGAAAACTCGCGTCGACACCTCGATAGCGAAAATCCAGGAGGAAAATCCTCCTGGATCGAACTGCTGGATGACGAATGCACAGCTGATCATACGAAAGACCAGATACGCTTGCAGCACCGCTCCAACATAAAGCACATCGTTCAGCGATAAGGAGGAAGAGGTCTTTTGGATAGCGTTGAAAACGATTCGTATCTTCCTGGATGTACTCTCGGGCTTGATCACTGAATTAAAGGTGTCGCGCATAATTGGCTGCCGTGCGAGCTTTTTCTTCAAGCTCCTGTATTGCGTCAGCGCTCCAAATCGCGACGAGTCCAAGCAAGGAGCGGCTTTAGAAAATTCGATCTTAAACGGTGGACGCACAACGGGCCTACCATCCGAATTTCTAGATGTGATTTGCGAATATATTTTTTCGCAATAGATGTCCTCTGGAAGAGGGAGAGGCGAGGCTGAAACTTCCTCTTGTTCTGGAAATGATTTGAGTGACTCGTGAAGTGACTTCTGGTGGTCTCCGGAGGAGACTTGCGTCGTAAACGCTTCGATGGATTCGTTGGCGATTGGCCCACTCAAATACCATCCGAATATTGAATTTTGGGCAATAAGGCTTCCTCCGACATTCATCTTGACGCGCGGCCGCAGTAATTTCGGCATGATATCAGACCCGATGACCATATCGATGCGGGCTGGATTCAAAAACCGGGGATCGGCGAGCTCCAACGATGAGATCTCGTGGGGATCCAAATTGGAGACCCTTTTGGCCGGAAGCCAATTGGTCAATTTCGGCAACACCACGGCGTCGATTTCTTCCTTGAACGAAGAACGAGGCGAGTCGAGCGTGATGGTGCATTTCTTTTTTGCGATTTGGGTGCATTGGCCACCCATGCCAGAGACGTTGCAGATTTTATGAGTCGTTGGCAAATTCAAATACAGCTGCAGTCGATCAGTAAGAAATTTCCTCTGCGAAGCTTGATCTAAAAGCGCCCGAACCGTTGGCAAAAGCGCCTGAGTCTGGCTGATGGAGACGTCTGCGGGTGCCTGTGACGGGGAGGGGATGCTCACGGAGCTCGAAGCCTCTGGTTGCGCACGAAAATGCGGCGGTTGGCTCGTCGGAAACGGGCCCATCTCCGGAGGAGGTGTCAAAGAGGGGGTAGAGACTTTCGTGTCCGGTGTTGCAGCCGCGCTCGAAACATGCAACAAAGTGTGATGTCGTTGTTGGCACTTCGCACAGTTGTGTTGACTGGTGCAATTGGATCGTTGGTGACTGGAAGCGAGACAATTGAAGCAACGCTTTGGTTCTGTGATAATTTGAAAACGTTCCGCGACTGGAATCTTCAAAAATTGAGAACATTGGCGTAGAGGGTGATTTCCATTGCACAAGGAACACAATCCTGGTATTTGCTCTTGTGTGTGGAACAAGTAGGTCGATGAAGTTGGCTGGTTTGCTGATAGAACCGGCGCTTTTACCTTCGTGAAGCTCGAAAGGCGTTCGCCGACCTCATAGCGGTTGCTGAGAAGTTCGTTCATCTGTCTCCAAGTCGGCAGCTCTCGATGCGATGAAAGCGAATTCTCCCAATGTGCGATCGTAGAGGCTGGCAGGCGGCTGGAGCAAATATGGACGAGCATGGCATCAAAAAAATCGGCAACTCCTTGACTTTTCATCAGGGTGATACAACCGTTGACCGTCGTTTGTATTTTCAAAATTCCCTCGCTGGTTTCGTTTTCAATAGGCGGCAGATCGAACAAGGTTTTTAATTGATGATCGATTAAAATACGCTTGTTCTCGTAGCGCGTCTTGAGAGCCTCCCAGGCATGGATAAAATTCGAGCCGCATAATGGATATCTTTTAACAATCGCAGCTGCGGCGCCTGTCGTTTTGTAATGCAGATAGTAGAGCTTATGTACGGGTGGCAACCTTGGATTGTTGATGTATAAGGCAATGAACATATCACGAAACGCTGGCCACTCATTGTACCCTCCGGAAAAATTCGCGACCTCACAAGGGGGAACTCGAATAAAATTATCTTCTGGCGGCATCTCAGCATATTGGGGAGGCGCTCGTGAGCTGGATAATGGTTGATGTGCGTGGGAATGCATCCGTAACATATCCTTCAGCTGCGCTCGAGCAGTAACATGGAGATCGCAACATTCATTATAAGTCACTAGAGCAATGGCGGCAACCTCAGCAGTCCATTCGTCATGTGCGAGAGCGCGGCTGTAAGTCTCTTGAACACGTTGCCAACAAGAGTCAGTTTCCTCAATTTTAACTTCGATGAGCGACTCGGTTTGATTAAAGGGATTGGAGCGCATAATCACATCGCAGTAGCTCTTAAGCTGCTCCACCGCATCATTGAATAGTAAATTGAAAGCCATTTTGGAAGCGAACATGAAACGTTAACACAGAGCTCAAGCAACGCGATTCCGGAGTGAAAAAACGAAAAAATATTTAATAATATTTCAGTAAAATTAACGAATATGCTCGCCCACGCTTGAATTTAATTTTACCAAACGCAAAATTGTCGATGGCAATCTGGATGTACTAGGCTTTGTCGGGTGCGGAAGAGATCGGTCGTAGGGCACGGTGATGATCGATGTCGTCTGAGCACCTTCAAGTCAGCCGTGATAAAGAAATAAACAAACTGGAGAAAATATATGCAACCGTGGCAGCGAATCCTCAATAATTCCTGCGCTTCGCAACACCTCCACAAGACTCCTGATACTCCGAATCCAATGTTAAAAAATTCCAAATTATTTAAGAAATTCCAGTAAGAAAATATAGGTAAAATTCAATTGATTTGTTAGAAATTCAAGTTTTTTAACCAATTCGCAAAGTCGAGGTGATGCACGTAAATCAAAAACAGCGTGCAGGCAGAGCGCAGGCAGAGCGACGGATCGTATGTATGAGGCCGTGTGTTCTAATTGAGTTCACCCACGTTCGCTCGAACAGACAATACGCGATCAACTTCTATGTTCGAAGTTCGATGCAACGCACAGCGTTAGAACTGACCTACGCAACACAATGCACGTATGTCCTATACGTTTATGGCTCGCTGTCTGCTGGCCTTGAATTCGTATGAAATTCCGATGAAAAAACCAAAGTCGATACACGGTTTCGCTGCGTGTCCAGAAACCAAAAGCAACAAAAGAAAAGAGAAAAAACTGCAACTCGTCCTCAAAGGGGAACGAGAAAACCAAATGCTGCTATGTGTTTGTTGTTTTGCACTATCGGCTGTGCACAAAAACCACCACCAAACGACACACGGGTGTGCGACTGAGACAGATGATTGATGTCGAGGAGGAAAGAGTTTGTCCCGCCGTTACGTTGTAATGCGTGACACGCGCTTTGATCTTGTCGTGTCCTTGAATTTGCACTAGGGCAAACAGAGGTCAAAGGCGACGTGCACGTGCCGGACTTTTTCGACCCATTCTAACTATTATGGTCCACCAGAACCTATTCTAGGCTCCTGGCAGGATCGCCAAAATGTCTGATTTCAGACTAAAGAGGACGTACCTGGTACTCCGCTGCTGACCCTGGGGGATGCCGGGTACGTCGATTTATATGTCGGTTTGCGCGACGATATTTCGGATTTATGTACTTAGTTTTTATTTAAAAAAGTAAAGGTTTTTTGTTTTTTATTTTGTTTTAGCTTCAAATTATATTTTGGTTTTATTTTTGATTTCAACTCCAATCACTTAACGTTTTGATTTTTTATTACTTTTTAAGTTGCGATTTTTTTTCCTTTAATTTAAACGTTTTTGCCGACGCGTGAGCGAGCTGTTTACGCGAAGAGAACTTTTTCGACAGTGGAGAGTGCAGCGCGCAGTCCTCCCAGGCAGCGCTGCCGGTTAGCGCAGTCGAACGCGAAAAGGGTACTCACTAAGTTTGGTTATTTCGCCTTTCTTTAAAGTCCCGGCCTCAAAGTGGCTACGGCGAAAAACCAACAATGACTATGAATTTCTTTTAAACATCGCTTAAGGCGATGTATAAATAAGAATGCCCTATCGAAACTTATAAAAGTTAGATATCTCGAAAACTATTTTGGAGTCTTACGGTCACGAAGATTTTGAACAAGCCCCGGTATACGTTTCAATTGAACTAAAATCTTCAAAATCAAATGCATTATCAAATAAAACTGAGAATGCAGTAGGGACTCGAGAACCGTAATTTGTGTTTTTTTTATATTTTTTTTTTAGACAAGCTTAGGCACAAGATGTACTTGGTGAAAATAAAACTGGCCCGACCAGAAGAACGAGTGGGAAGAATAACAACAAAAACAGAAAAAAAAATTGGTAAGTATTAAAAAGTATAAATAGAGATTTACTAAATATCTGTATATATTCAAGAAAAAGTACATAGAAGACAATACCTTGAAAAAATAACTATTTTTGACATATTGAAATCACTGTTAACCATTTTAGTAAGATAAACAAAAAAAAAATTTTTTTTTAATAAATAAAAAGAAATGGAGAAAATAATAGTTAAAAGGATACCCTATACTAAATTTGTATAAAAATAAAGAGTAAAAAAAAAAAAAAAAAAAAAAAAAAGTACCTACAAAGAGATTAAAAAGTCAAAAGCATAAATTAAAAAAAAAAAAAGAGAAAAGAGAAAAGAAAAAAATGCAAATTGAAAACATACATTGAAAATAACACACAAAAACAAACAAAAAAAACAAAAATTTCAATTCAATAAGAATATTATTGCATGTCTAAGTTGAGAGTTAAAAAAAATAATAATAAAAATTATAATAAGCACTCCATAATTATAATATTTGCCTATGGTTGTATAAAATCTTAAGAAGAACAAATAAATCACTATATATATTAGAACGGAGCAAAAAGAATATAACATATAAATTTCAAAACAATTATGTTCACAATAATGTTCTACAATATTGTATAGTTAACTTGGTTTTTAGCAAACAATGGTATTCTAAAATTTTTTATAATTAGTTAAAGAAAGTCTTTTTGGTTTAAGACAGTTAATTCGTTAGCAAAGAATGATATTCTAAAATATTGATTTTAAGACAGTTAATTAGCAAGCAAAGAATGGTAGTTTACAAATGAGAATGACTAATATTTTTAAGTAAACATCGGCAGCCGCTCTGGTACATCAACATGCCTCATCAACATAACAACCAAAGCACATCATGAGGCAACCGTCTAAATTGCCCAGCAACAACTTCCGGCACCAAAGAACAAAGTAAATCAGTATAAAACGCAGCCACCCCAATGTCTCGTAGTACAACAGCAAAGACTTTGACAGAACCGTTTCACAGTCACGATGCTCGCGACTCCGTTAAGAGGGGAGAGTTGGCAGTCAATATAGACTCACGAGCTACTGGTCGACAAAAAACTACAATCTACGAGCATACATCAGACATCCACACATGGCCATTGTCAAGGTCGAATCATAATTGCTTCATCAGAGTGTTTTGGGAATAACAACAAAACAAATTTTACCCAGCTGCATTTATTTACAATTTTCAAGGCCGAATCAGAACTGCTGCACCAGCGGTTTTTGGAAAAGTATCAACGAAAAATCAACAGAACCTATTCGACATTAAGTCAATAGCGTATGCATTCGAGAGGAGTACACAAACACACAAAAAAAAGGGGGAACAAAACAACACCAAGGCATAATCAAGATATATCGTCTTGAGGGCACAAAAACAACACCTTACTACCCTGAGGACTAATGCCGTAACGATAAACGCGACTTCTTCAAAAGGAGGAGGGATGTTGTGAGTTACAACATTCGTGTACTCACTGTACGACCTAGCGTGAATCAAGCAGCCAATCGTTTTCGCAAGAACAGCGAATAACAGACAGAAGCAAACAAAAGAAATGCAACGATCGAAGACAATGACACAATATCGTCACCAAAGCAGAACTAGAACTGGAACGCAGAAGTAGGTCAGCGGTAATGAGAACAACGACTACGTCAGCACCAGCTATTATACGAAGTGATGGAGAAAAGCGAAATTGGGCAATAGGCGATTGCACAGCAGCAGTTCGTTATTTGCGGAAGTGTTCCAGATTTGGCGAGAAAGTGCAGCCTAAGCACTTTCTCCTTATAAAAGGGAAGAATCAACATCGCCAAGGGGACTCTTGATTCAGTATTCAAAGTCTCAACTCCGATGCACGTACTCACCCAAGGGCCACGACAACGGAGCGTAGACTTAAGTGTTAGACAGGGAATTACGGAAGTCCATCGAGTCAATTAGGAGCTAGAGTAGGATCCAAACATTGTAATTAAAATAATAAGTAAATTAATAAAAGGACTTAAATGAATTATCTGTGTCCGGAGTATTATTTAAAAGGGATAATTAGGTCTGGGTATTAGTCTGGAGGAGCCAGACTGATACATTCCCCTAAAATCACAACAATACGCTGCAATGCGATATAGCGTCCCCTTGGGTATGATGATGAACGGCTCTGGAATTAGATTGAATAGGTGATGTGACTGATGCAGCTGCTTCCGCTATTTTGTAAAGCCAGTCGCTGAAACATTTTATAGCTGGGGCGGAGTTTTCTCGCGTGTGCATGGCCCAGTTTAGCTTGTGCGTGTTGGGTAGGCTATCCACCAGTTCCTTCATCAGCATTGGGTTGTTCAGATGATCGTTCATGTGACACGCCTCCATTGTTGTGCATATGCCTCGCACCATTAAAGCATAGTCGATAATTGATTCGAGCTTGTCCTTAGGAGCGGCTGTTTTGCGTAGTTTTTCTAGCATCCTTTCGATTATGTGTTCGGGTCGACCGAAGAACATTTTGAGTGTAGCCATAACCTTGGGCACCATGGACGGTATGATGAGTTTGTCTTTTACCATTTCCTTGGCCTTACCTTTTAGGCACCTTTGAAGGCGTAGCATATTTTCTATGTCGGTCAGACCTGCAATTCTCGTACTACTTTCAAACGAACAGAGAAAGGCAGGCCACTCTTCTGGATCGCCTCCGAAGTTAGGCAAGTCTTTTGGTATGGTTTGCCTTGCCGCGATTTGTAAAGCGGAAGGCATACTGCTGTTTTGTAAATAGAATTGACTTGCCGCATTGTTATCGATATCGGCGGTTTGAGTTAGTATTGCGTATTTTCTCTCGATATATCCTTGCTGAGCTTCTCTTTCCTCTTCTAACATAGCCAACTTCAGATCTCTGCTGGCAACTTCTGGGGGTGCAACGATTTTATCGATATGCTCATATCGATCATTCGCCTTTTGATTGTTGATACTTATTCGAGTTGGCTCCTGATGGCTACCGTGGACAGGAAAATTCCTTCTTGAGGTCGTCTCGTTGGTGGCTAATGGCGCATTTTTATCCGTTGTAGAGGGTGGCCTCTGCTGCTTTTCGCTTCTGCTTTTCGGATTATCGGATGTCTTCTTAGTGGGCGTTGAAGTGTTCGCTGGTTTATCGCTTATCTCGTTCTCTCTATTGGACTCTTTTGCTCGTTCGCAAGATTCACAACACCAAGTTCGATTGACTATGTCTCCATCCACTCCTACGCACTGGAAGTGGTACCAGTTGTCGCATCTGTCGCACTGTACCCAATCATTCTCCTCCTTTTCTTGCGTTCCGAAGCATGCACTACATGTAGCGCTCTCTTCCATGTTGGTCTCCATCTCGTTTCTTTTTCACGATTAAGATTAACGACGTTTTTTTTTATATAGCGGAATTATAACGGGACCGTTGTTCTTGCGGTTTTTCTTTGCTTCTACGTTCGCCGATGAATCACGAGAACAGAACCGTTACACGAATTTTCTTTGTCCTTATTTCCGCGTTTTCAACCACGTTTTTTAACTTAGAATTTTTAATTTTTTGTTCGAATTATTGGGACCGTTGTCCACGAAATTTTCAGTTTGTTTCTTTTTTTTTACGATTATGATTTCAGCATAAAAGCCTTTTAACTTGTTAGTGCAACGGCGATATGAATAGAGGTTTTAAATTTCCGAGTTCCGTTTCAATCAAAACGCGATACTTTTCAATCATAAATGTTTTTTCTTTTAATTATAACAATTATTATATCTGTTTTTCAACTCTTCTTAAACCTTATGATTTAGAATAAAAATTTATAATTTACAATGATTCGCAGTTTTTTAAGAACGAACTAGACAGTCTTAAAAGGCTTCTATACGCCTCGCGGGTTGCGTTTGCACTCACTTTTCTTTAGCTCCTTTTCTTCCTTTAGCTGTCGTGCACCCTACGTTCAGTCTGTTACGTTGGCAACACAAACCTTTCATGTGTGACAATATTTACAAAGAGTCACTACGTCATGAATGTGAGAGATGGTACCGCTTCTTTAGGTTATACCTAGAGGCAGAAGAGATAACCTCATAAACAAAGAAAAAGAGTAAGTTGTTGCATTTAGTTTGCCCGCAGTTGCAGGACGTCGGGGGCACTTGTCGATCAAGACGAGAATCCCGAGAGAGACGTGTTTGTGGTATTAGTTGGGAAGCTAAATGAATATTTTTCGCCTAAACGCAACACAACACTCGCAAGACATCTATATAGGGGAATAAAACACACTGAGGGAGAACAGGTCAAGAGATATCTAGTGCGGCTACACCAACAAATGTCCAGGTGCTCTTTCGGATTTACAAAGAGCGAGGTCGAAGAGATTTGCCTGAAGGACAAAATAATCGACTCTTGGTCCCCATTGGAATTGCGGAAGAGACTTCTAGAAAGGGAACTAAGTCTGGAGGGGGTCATCGAGGCATGCAAAGTGTTTGAGGAAATAAACAAGCACTCGAAAAGGCTGAGGATGAACCAGGTAAAATTAACAAAATATCGACTAAGTACGTAAAGACGCCGAGATTTAGTGGGGAATGTGACAGGTGCGGTCTCGAAGATCACATTGGCACAGACCAAAATTGCCGATCTAGAAACGCTACGTGCCACAAGTGTTCAGCGGTAGGGCACTATGCACGAAAATTTAAGTCGCAGGATTTACCACAACGGGAATCCTTTCACGAAGCGTCGTAAATACAAGACAGCAAGAGTACGAGCAGTACACGACGAATCTGAGAACAAAGAAGAGGACGAAGGAGTGGATTGTTTTAAAATCGACAGCGATTCACAGGATGGGACAATTGTAGGTCAAATCGGTGGGCAAAGTATTAGTATGGTTATCGATTCCGGCTCACAATACAACTTACTAAGCGAAAAGTATGGGGTGGCACTTCGCGAAAACGGGGCCATACTATGGAACGTGCGCACTCAACTACCCACCCTTTGGAGATCCATTATGTTTGCGATGCCCCTATCAAGGTCCCAAACCGTCCAGAGACGATCGCAACGCTATATGTGGTCTTAAACGGAAGCCAGTCATTACTAGGCCGCGACACAGCAATCAAGCTCAAGGTTTTGAAACTAGGACTCAACTCTTGCAACCGCCTCGCATTGTTGAACCCCTTGCCAAAGATGAAAGACGTAAAGGTTAAATTAACCATCGACCCAAGGGTAAGGCCCATTCAACAACCATTAAGACGAATCCCAATAGCATTGGAACGGAAAGTCATTATGATTTTTCATTCAGACCTCGAACTTAGTGAACTTTGAGAACTTTTTAAACAGCCGTAAAAGCTTCCATGTATTTTGAAAGTTAACGCAAAGGAGTTCTCAGACTTCACTCCTTCGAGGGTTTGAATGAATTCCCATATTGACAGAACTAACGAGGCGATTCAGAAAGACATCATTGAGCTGGTTGAGGGGCCAAGTTCGTGGATATCACCGATAGTGATTGCATTCAAGGCTCGCCGTTCGCTCTGGTTCTGTGTGGACATGCGGCAAGCGAATACGGCAATAAAGAGGGAAAACTACCCATTACCAGCCTTTGATGGAATAATGACGAAACTACGGGACTCTAAATTCTTCTCAAGATTAGACTTTAAAGATGCGTACCACCAGTTGGAGCTGGATGAAGCAAGTCGTGAGATAACCTCGTTCACAACACAAAAGGGTCTCTTTCGATATAAAAGGTTGATGTTTGGAGTGAACTCGGCACCTGAGATATTCCAGCGGACGTTAGCAAGAATTTTGGCACCACGCAGCAACGCTGTAAACTACTTGGACGATGTCATCATATTTACGCGAATAGAATCAAACCACGACAAAGCCTTGAAAAAAGTTTAAGAGATTTTCACAACAAACAATATCCTGCTAAACAAGGAGAAATGCGTGTGGAAAGCTAAAGAACTTAAATTCCTCGGGCACATCCTCTCGGACAAGGGTATTACAGCAGACCCAGAGAAGGTGAGATCCATCCTGATTTTAAGACATCGTAGCAGTAAAGAAGAAGTAAGAAGTTTCCTCGGACTGGTCACAAATGTGGGCAAATTCATTCCGGATCTGTCAAATTTAACGGAACCACTTAGAGGCCTAATAAACACGAGACTAAATTTACATGGGAAAAGGGTCAAAAGGACAATTTTCAGACACTCAAGGAAAGACTATTAGAAATCCCTAAGTTGTCTTACTTTGACGCAAGAGAAAGGACGCGAGATATCACGGATGCGAGTCCAGTGGCACTGGATGCAATATTAATACAATTCGAAGCAAGTAAAGAACCACAGATTATTGCATTTGCCAGCAAAAGCCTCGCGGACGTAGAGCGGCGATACTCACAGACCGAGAAGGAGAGCCTGGCATTCGTTTGGTCCGTGGAAGGTTCTACTTTTACTTAGCGGGCCTGGAGTTTGAGCTCGTAACCGATCGCAAGCCTTTAGAAGCAATCTTTAAGCTAACGTCAAAACCTCCAGCACGAATCGAACGTTGGCTTCTCAGACTACAAGCGTACAAATTCAAAGTTATCTACCGTCCGGGCAAGGAGAATATAGCGGACTCGGTATCTAGGCTGTGCAGAGATGACAAAAGGGACTCATTTAATGAAGGCGTCGACACACATATACTCCAGATCGTGGTGAATAGCACACCATCATCGCTTACGATAACACAGATAGCGAACGAGAGTGCGAATGACCAAGAAATTACCGTGGTGTTGTGTGTCACAACCGCACAAACAGTTCTTATACCTTATTTCGATATGCGATAAAGTACAACAACGAAAACACCGGCGTTCAGAATCAATAAAACATTAACGCTGACGTTAACAATCAAGCCAATGATCGCAAATACTAAGAACATCAGACGATTGGATCGGGCGATTGAGCGGCAAGACGAAATGGCCGAAACAGCTAGTCAGCAATTATGTCGCATAAGCTATGCACAAGAAGTTCATCGTCTTAAATACTGACCTGCTCCAATAATAATAACAACAACAACACGTAGCAGGTGAAGACTGGAATAAAGCTGACGCTAGAAGTATTAAGCAACAGCAGCACGCAACAACAACAATCGGGATGACCCAGAAGAGTGTCGCAACAACCGATATTGCTAGAACAGCAATATCTCTTGATGACTGGAATAAAGCTGACGCTAGAAGTATTAAGCAACAGCAGCACGCAACAACAACAATCGAGATGACCCGGAAGAGTGTCGCAACAACCGATATTGCTAGAACAGCAATATCTCTTTATTTAAACTGAGATTCGTGCACTGGAGGAGGACTACGATCAGAACCGTGAACCGAAGTATTCAGTAAATCTCAACTTTAACGCACCTACTCACGAGCCAGGACGTTGAAGTGTGGATCTCCGTGTTAGCTAGGGAATAGCTCATAAAAGTTAGTTAGCTTAAGGATTTAATGTTACGCCTTAAAGTAAATCAATAAATGTTACATTCAAGATTAAACGGTCTCGAGTAATTCCTTGCGTTAAGCTACTTAGACGCGCTCCCTAGACGACACAACATTTATGGCGCAGCCGGTTTTCGACTAAAGTAAGTCGGGAAGGAACTACGATCCGTGCGGTTTTCAAAGAACGACAATCCTGATAATGGGTTTAAGTTGGTGAATATTCCACTTATTTTCGAACCAGTTGCTATAAACTGTTGGAGAGCGGTGATACCAAATCCAACAGGGTCCGGGAGAGTTGATAACTCCAAAGGACACCTTAGTAAAAATGGCGCGAAGTGGGCGGAATAACACCGATGATTTTTATGTTAACCTTATTTAAGTTGTACTGTTATAAACTGTTGGAGAGCGGTGATACCAAATCCAACAGGGTCTGGGAGAGTTGATAACTCCAAAGGACACCTTAGCAATACGGCTTATTAAGAGTTTTATAAGAAAATCCAAGATTAGTCGAAAATTGTATAATAAAATAGAGTAAAAAGACAGAGCTGAAGACCAAAGACATAATCGGAAGGCGGAAGGCAGAAAATCGACAGAGCATAAGAACGCATAAACATATGGTGAGTTAAAAAAAAAAAAAACTTGAATAAAATATTTTTTTTTTTGCCCAGAGTCCTTACTGTTAACAAGTTTACAATGAATTCCAATATTTTGGTTAGATTCACTTGTTTATTCACGTCCGAGGCTCAGAATAATAATTGCACAGTTTTTTACATATATGTTAGAACCATGAGTTATATTGAGAATAAACGGCATAACAAATTTAAAAAACGGTTTTGCAATCACAGCCAAAATGTAGTCCGAAGCGAAAAACCACTTAGCAACGCTAATTTGAATCCGAACTAATAGAAATACAATAATGCCATCCTTTAAAAATTTAACCACGGGAAAGATCTTCTTCGAAGATTTAGATAGGCCCGGGATATTTAATAGAGTAATAAATATAGAAAGTAAAAAGGAAAATCTATTGAAAATTAAAAAAGATTTTCGAAATATTGGAGTTGAAGATGAAATTAACTTTGAGTTGGTTAGAAAAGTAAAACATATTGAGAGTAAAAAAGAAAATATTTTGAAATGTAGAAAGAGCAGGAACTCGCACGAAGAGAAAAAGCAAGGTTACGAATATGGGCTTCCATCAAAATCAGATAAAAGCGTACATTTAATAACATGTTTTCAATCCGAACGAATAGAAACATTAAATGATACATTACGGCAAGACTTTCAAGATGATGAATACAGTATAAATAAAGACGAAGATAGAATCAGCATGTTTCAATTGTTCTGGATTTTGATAGTAGATTTATTTATAATCTTTGCTAAAAACATAACCGTAAGATTTTATCGTTTTCACAAAAATCGTAGTAGTAGAGAAAAAGTAGTTATTTCATTTGGAAAATTAAATGATCTTGAGACAACTCTCAAAACGAACGAATCAGATTTAATGTCATACAACGCAGTAAGTCCGTTAGTTGGCACTAAAATTTATACAAAATTTATTAAGCGAGAATTTTTAGGAAAATTTTCTGACAACGATAATCACTTTGAAGGACTGGACATACTTTTCAAGGAAACTGATAGCAAGAGTCAAATAGATGACCCTGTTGGAAAAATTGAACAGGAAAATAACCTCACATATAGCAAAAATAATGAAAAAACTAGACATGTAGCATCACTCTCACTTCCGATAGCCAACGTTAGCGAAAGTATTTGTACTGCAGAGACAGTGACGATCAAAGCTAAGGCAATAGGAGTGGAGACAATTGATGTAGAAAACCTTTCCAAGGGAAAAATTTTGCGCAAGGGAAAAGTCAGGCAGAAAAAAGAATTTGTTAACAAGACATCGAGCATGAAAATATTTAATCAACTCGAAGAAGAGCGTAAAGAAATTATATTGCAGAAGATTTTTAAGAGAAACGTTATTGCAGAGAAGAATTCAATTAAAGACAATGTGTGGATCGAATTACCCTGCAACAAGGCTATCGATTACACCATATCTCGTTTGGTTGATTCAGGAGCAGAAACGTATTTGTTTGAAGATATGGCAACGGACACCAAGAATAAAAAATGTTTACGAATATTATTGAAAAATGAGACTTGTAAAAGGTTTACCGATAGGACTGACGGAAACCGGATGAAATTATTAGAACGAGGGCATAGGATTCGTACAGAAAAGACTGTAACAGTTCCACCCTCTGAGACGAGAATAATCCCGAACGAAACCGGGCTACTCGAGCACAAGATAAACGTGGAAATCGGACACGGAGTCCGTAAGAATAAGCAAAAGTATAGAGATCTGAACAAAGCATATTATTGGAAACACGACAGGTATAGATATGTTCTCAGCAGCAACATTTTTGAATGGAATGACATCCAGCACAATATAAGAACTCTCATTAGCAAAATCGTTACTTCTCTTCTAGACAAAGTTTTCGCGCACAATTTCTGTGTACCTTAAAATGCTTCACTCAATAAATGATAAACGAAAAAACAATGGCTAGTTTCAAGTAAAGATACAAATAATTTTGGTTTTTAAGACATTAAACAAGATTTTCTAAAGCAACATACAAGCTAATGCATTTTTTTTAAATAAAAATTAGTATTGAATAAATAAAATAAAATTTTAACAGTTCGCACTCAGGGCACATTAACCTATACGTTTTTTTTTTTACTATTTTTTCAAGAGCAGCTTTTCAACAAAAATCGCAAACCTAAGCAAGAAGTGGTCTTCCAACTTTAAAAAAAAAAGGGAATAATATTGCGAAGGTAAAAGGGTCACTAATCATGCCTAAATTTTTCAAGCAAATGTGCACATACTTCTTGATGAAAAAAAAAAAAAAAAATAATAAGTAAATCGAATAGTATATGCACACTTATATTTACAGATCCAAAAGTATTTGCATGGATGGCAAATATATACATGCACATACTTCAGAGATGACGACATAAGTACCTACATATATCTGAAGTTTTTTTTTTTACGCGATCAAAATTTAACAAAATGAAATGCACACAGATATGTTTTCCGTTTGTGAGATTTCAGCTATCTTGCAAGCACTGTGCATTCAAAATAATACATTTTTTTTTTAAGTTTTCAAATCTTAAACTTTTTTAAGAGGGGGAAGGGTCTATTATGGTCTATTATGGTCTATTATAATTACAAATTGAAGAAAAAGACAAAAAATGCATTTCCATATTGTCTATACTTAAAATGAGAAAAGTGTTTGCATGGATGGTCGTTCATGCATGCACATGCTTACAATTTAAGACATAAGTATATCAAATGTTAAGAGCTTATGTCGCACGATCAAAGTCGAATTATCAAGTGAAGTTAATAAGCAAGCATATAGCAAGCTTCATTCGCATTCATACAATCATGCATACATACATATAGCAAGCTTCATCCAAACTCATTCAAACTCAGAACATAAAATCACTCATGGCTCACAAATATGAAAACTAAGGGCTCATTTACACTTTTGACGTTTAACATCAAATTGACTGAAAATTTTAAAATAATATCTCGATTCAAAAAACGATTTTGACGTAAAAATTCTTACGATTGTTTTGAATAAGATTTTACAAATATATAAATTGCCCCCTAATATATAAAAAAAAAAATAATAAAATAAAAATAAAAAAAAAATTAATAAAAAATAAAAATATATGCAGAATTTCGAGAAGCTTTACAGTATATATGTTAGTAAAATCGTTAGAAAATATAATTTTGCTTCAACCTAAAAACTGATGGAAATATATGTTTAAAATGTAATACAGAGAGAATACAAATGAATATATAAAAGAAATTTTTAAACTTAGAATAAGTAAATTGTTGGATTGTAATAGTAACTTTTTAAATACTAGAGTTAAGAAATATCAGTTTAAAGCTTTTATTCAACACGGAGATCACACACCATGAAACGAAAAGATGTGGATGACCAGAAAGCGGCATATCCCACACCAAACAACAACACGGCAGCACAACAACAGCGCGAGAGACCAATGAAACTCGCAATACAACACCAGACACTTCAAAAGGCAGTACAACAACTATGGTATAATCAACCACACCAATTTCAGCTACTATAGCATAACCGATGACATTGCTGGGTCTACAAACAACGGCGGAATTAACTAAATTTCAACGCAGCCATGCAGCAAGCACTTTAACTCGAAAAGTCGTTTCACCACACGGAGGTCACAACAAGTAATGACTTCATGAAAAGTCACGATGCTCGTGACTTTGCTGAAGGAGGGGAGGAATGTTGTGTGTCACAACCGCACAAACAGTTCTTATACCTTATTTCGATATGCGATAAAGTACAACAACGAAAACACCGGCGTTCAGAATCAATAAAACATTAACGCTGACGTTAACAATCAAGCCAATGATCGCAAATACTAAGAACATCAGACGATTGGATCGGGCGATTGAGCGGCAAGACGAAATGGCCGAAACAGCTAGTCAGCAATTATGTCGCATAAGCTATGCACAAGAAGTTCATCGTCTTAAATACTGACCTGCTCCAATAATAATAACAACAACAACACGTAGCAGGTGAAGACTGGAATAAAGCTGACGCTAGAAGTATTAAGCAACAGCAGCACGCAACAACAACAATCGGGATGACCCAGAAGAGTGTCGCAACAACCGATATTGCTAGAACAGCAATATCTCTTTATTTAAACTGAGATTCGTGCACTGGAGGAGGACTACGATCAGAACCGTGAACCGAAGTATTCAGTAGATCTCAACTTTAACGCACCTACTCACGAGCCAGGACGTTGAAGTGTGGATCTCCGTGTTAGCTAGGGAATAGCTCATAAAAGTTAGTTAGCTTAAGGATTTAATGTTACGCCTTAAAGTAAATCAATAAATGTTACATTCAAGATTAAACGGTCTCGAGTAATTCCTTGAGTTAAGCTACTTAGACGCGCTCCCTAGACGACACAACAGTGGCAATCGAACAAGTGAACAACGGAACGTGGGCCGCAAACTCTACCAAAACCCTGTACGCATTTCGCAACGAATTTTCAGCAATCGGGTTAATCCTCCTTCGGGGTAATCGTATCGTCAACCCTAAAGCGTGATGACAACAAACTCTTCAGCTGGCTCATGAAGGACATTTGGGCAGCAATGAAGCGTTGGGTTCGCGCCAAAGTCTGGTGGCCATACATCGGCCGTGATGTCGAGCAACACGTCAAAGCTTGTCGGGACTGTATACTGGTATCCCAAGCGGTGAGACCACCACCAATGCATAGGCACGCCTTCACGAACGGGCCGTGGGAATACTTAGCAACAGATTTGATGGGGCCACTACCGACTGGTGAGCATGTTTTGGTAGTAATTGATTATTTTTTCTCGTTACCAGGATTGTTTCTTTATTTGTTCAAGAATAAAATAAGTAAAAAACCAAAAATCGGAAAACAGCATACACTGAAAAAAATTTTTTTGAAAAAATATTGCTCCATAACAAAAAATTTTTTTTTCAGTGTATGCTGTTTTCCGATTTTTGGTTTTTTACTTATTTTATTCTTGAACAAATAAAGAAACAATATTTCAATTATCTCAAGTCGTTTCCGAGATATAAAATTATAAATAAAAGAGAAATATTGAAATGTTCCAAATTTTCGATTTTCAAATTGCAACAACAACAACAATTGAGGGAATTTTTCTCTTATATTTTATGGACATTTATATATAGCCATCACCTTTCGATATAAGGTCTAAAGACAAAAATTCCAAACCCACTATGTCCACTGCGTCCACGTTTCTCGAGATCAGACCACTCTGTATGGATTTATGGGGGTTACATGGGGGTGTAGAGAAAAAATGGCGCGGTAAAATTTTTTTTTTTTGCCAAATTCGGTTTCAGCACATCAAAATACATAGGAAATGATATATTTTATTCCAAAGACAGCACACTTTTTTCTTTTTGTCGGCCAGTGTTATTATCTCTTTCGTTTATCGAACTTATCGATGGCTGGGGGCAATTTTCTGACATTTATTTTATTCGTTTTCGTTGTTAGTGGATACAACATCGCCTGCTATTTTATGTTATTACTTATTTTTCGTGATCAATATTTTAGGATCTTAAATTCTTGTATGGACCGAAAACTTTACATCGAAGTCTTATTTTTGTTATAAGAAATGAAGAAAAATATGATGAATATAATTAAAATTTAAGGCAAAACTCCATAAACGGCGGAAAAACGGTTGTTTCGGTATACGCGACAAAGGTGAAAATATTTGAGCTGCTCCCATTGAATCAATGTATTGAAATGTATTTAAATGGATGCAGCTACATTTCTTTTGGCTCAAATGCCTGTAATGTGCCGTCGTTTATGGAGTTTTGCTATATTCTTTTAACAATATGTAAAGCGCCTAGATAGTGTACTCCTGCAAATTATATATAAGAATATATTTTCAAACAGAACAATTTAACAGCTACTCACTAAATATTGTGTTTTCCAAAAGATTAGCATTAATTCAAGCATTTTAAAATACTCCTTGGCATTAATAATTAAATTCATTAAAACAAAATAGGTAGTGCTCTATTTATGTTTCTGCTATCAACCCTTAACCAGAGATACAAAATTTATTTTGCTAATATTTGATAAAATATCACCCCTGTGTCGAAGAGGAAAATGTTAAAAAAAAGGCATCCATATTAGTGATGCCACGAATATTCGGCCACTATTCGGTATTCGGCCTATTCGGCGTCATTTTTCAGTATTCGGTATTCGGCCGAATAGTTAAAATATTCGGCCGAATACCGAATAGTAGAAATAACTTATTAAAAAAATCAGCAGTAACTACAAATTAAGTTTTTCTCACAATAACGTAAAAAAAATTTAATTAACGAGATCTAAAAATACAGCAGATTTGCTTTTTATTCTTTAGAAATATTAAATGTACGCTAGCTTCTTCTAAATTTTCTTCGAAAACGTTATAAACAGTGGGCAAATTTTTCAGCGGTAGCTTTTGCCTTGACTCTAGCTAGTCGCGAGTAGGCTCAAGCTGTCTTTACTACGTGCCGAATATTCGGTTGCCGAATATTCGTTATTCGGCCGAGAGGTTGACCGAATATTCGGTATTCGGTATTCGGCCAAATCCACTATTCGTGGCATCACTAATCCATATTATGAATTGACGATAAATCCTTTCGAGTAAATGTAAAAGCGATTGCAACGGACTTTCACTCTCAATAATAGTCTAGCACTTTGAGCTATCAAAAAATTGCTTTTATTTGTTGAACTCTTGGACATTTCTCAATACTTTAGAACCATAAAGAAGTAAATTAACTTTGTTAGTACTCACTGGCATGGGAAATTTTCAAAAATGTGATATTTGTCACATACAAGTGTATTCGTGGCTCCGCTTCAATTGACTAATGTAAAAGGCCTCAAGCTCAAATTTCGATATATTAATATCGGTATAGATATCGCCCTTCCCTATCGTTTGCATCCCTTTATGGAACGGGAAAGACAAAATAAAAATTCCAGAAACTTTCATAACTTATGACTCATAAGCATTAAGGTCATAAGTTAAATTAGGTCATAAGTTAAATGTGTTCGCTTGTTTTATTTAGTGAATCTCTTGAACAAATTTGGGATGGATGAAGATGAGGACTATATGTCCGAACATTTCATTGCCAAAATGAACGACATTCGTCCTAGCTTAATACAGGATCGTAAAAAACGACGCTTGTTAGATGTTGAGCTCAAAAGTAAGAAGTACACACTCAAGTAATATTTAAAATATGTATTCTAATAGATAATACCATTGCAACAGAAATAGCGAGTAGGAAAAAACAAAGATTGGAATTCCCATCGCCGAGTGAACGTTTGCAAGAATCTTTAAAGAAACCCATTGCCGAAGATAATAAAGGATTCCAATTGCTAAGCAAAATGGGATATAACCCAGGAGAAACCCTCGGAAAGCAAACAAACATTTCCCCAGACAACGAAGTCAAGTCGTCTGCATTGAGAGAACCCATTTCTGTTGTTATTAAAGGCGATCGAAGTGGGCTAGGTCTGACAGAACTTAAGGGAAAATCGCAGCAACGGCTGTTATTAGATTCTGCAGAGTCACTTAACTCTACAGAATTCCGTAAAAAGATTACAGAACGAGCTGACGAGCGCTTCGCCGTGTCTTCTTTGAAGTATGAAAGTGTGTCTTATGAAAGGAATTTAAATATTATATACATAAATTTATTTTAGAAAATGTCAGATAATATGCGAGAATTTGGATAGCGTTGCGAACATACGTGAGCCGGAAATGATTTGGTTCTGGACGGGGTGTGCAGAAGACCTGCTAATGGAGGAACACGGCCTTTCAAACAAAGTCACCGAAACTGGAACAACCTCGCAATATTCGTCTATCGATAAACTAGAAATACTTATCAAATATTTACGAACAACTTACCTTTATTGTTACTGGTGTGGAGTTAAATATGATGATGTAAAGGATTTAAACAGGAACTGTCCTGGACCAAAACGAGACGAACATTAATTTTTAACAAATAAATATGCATCCCTAAATAATATGCATCCCATGCCAGAAAAGCGGATATCCATTAAAGAGCTGCACGAATGCGCTTGAAACGTATTTCAAAACACTATTTTTTAAAGAATTTTTTTCATTATTTTTGCTTAAACTAAATCAAAAGCAGAAATATTTTATTTTTGAAATTAAAATTCAAATCTTTCCAGCCAATTTCAAAACATTAAGCCCAAAATCCAATATTGCGAGAGCATGCGAAACGAAAGTCAAATGCGATTTGAAGGGCAATCGGAACTCGGTTGCTCTTTCGAATTTACTTTCATAAAACTTCACGAAAAGAAGCAACACTCGTCTCGAAATTTCAAAACTATGCAAACTGCTGTCAAAAAAAGGCAAGTGGGAGTGAATGAGAAGTAAACTTGTATTTGTTGCTATCGTTTTGCATGTTAAATTTGGGCAATTCCACGCAAAACACTTTAAAGGTCACATCCGTTACAGCCAAGTATTACAGTATGGGAAAGCCTGTCAAAATGCTATATGGCTCCAAATGGTGTGGTGAAGTTGAGTAAAAATCAGCTGACTGTCAAAAATAAGTCGAAGAATTTGCGATTTTTAAACATGCCGTAAAATTATATTATGACCCTATTTTAGGTAAAATTGAAGTTGGAAACACCAAAGTAGAGATGCTCCTTCATTTTAGAGTACATTTGAGTATCTGCGACCCCCGCAATTCAGTATTCAATATTGCATTTAAATTGAACGACTTCGTCAGCGATGCACAAATACTATAAGCGCAAAGCTTTTATCGATACTGAACCGAGTACTCAAAAGAGTTCTTAAAACATAATATGTTATCTAATATATAAAATTCTCGTGTCACGATGTTTAAGACCGAACTCCTCCGAAACGGCTGGACCGATTTTGATGAAATTTGGTGTGCATACTTGGTAGGGATGAGAAAAGGATTTAAGGTATATTTCATGACGCTATGTGAGGTAGTACTCGAAAAATTTGCAAATTTTAAACCTTTTATGCTAAAGTTGTGAAATGGGTATCGTTGGAAAGCTGTTAATGCGTAGATATATGTACGGTATAATTTTGAAAGAATAACTTTACCACAAACCACAAAAATTGCAAATTAACAAAAAAAATTTAATTAAATGGGCAGTGAGAAGAAAAATTGGCAAATTTTAAACCACTTATGCTGAAATTGGAAATGGGTATCTTTGGAAAGCTGTTACCGCGTAACTATATGTACGGTATAACTTTGAAAGACTGACCTCACCAAAAAAGTGCTCTATTACGGTTATAATTTGACCATGACCACCATTTGAGAAATTCGCAAAACTTTATTTTTCACTATTTGAAATCGTGCATTTATCAGCCAACTATAGTGATCATTAGGGTTAAACTTTGACCATAGTTACCATTCGCGAAATTTTGCAAAATTTAAATTTTACTATTGAACCGATGGATGGATGGATGGATGGATGAATGGATGGATGGATGGATGGATGGATGGATGAATGGATGAATGGATGGATGAATGGATGAATGGATGGATGGATGGATGGATGGATGGATAGGTGACAGATAGATAACAGAGTTTCCGTAAAAGTCTATGGGGATTATTTTAAAAGTCTACATCGTGTTGATAGGTAGTTGACAAATATCTACATTCTGATACGATATGGAGCCGCGGAAACGCACGGATGGTACAGCTGGAAGAATGACTTCACCAAAAAAGTGCTCTATTACAACTTTAATTTTCATTATTTGAAATCGTGCATTCATCAGCCAAATATAGCTCTATTACGGTTAAACTTTGACCATGGCTACCATTAGCGAAATTTTACTACATTTTAATTAAAATTAAAACCATAAGAGAGAATATGTATGACTGCTACATTCACAATTCAAAATGGTGAAATTTTAATTTTGCAAATTTCGCGAATGGTACCAGGTTCAAAGTTTAAGCCAAATAGAGCACTATATTTGGTTGCTAAGCGGACGATTAAAAATAGTGATATTTAAATTGTGCAAAATTTCGCGAACGGTGCCCATGGTCAAATTTTAACCCTAATAGAGCACTATATTTGGCTGCTAAACACACGATTTCAAATAGTGAAAACTACAATTTCGCGAATGGTGGTCATGGTCCAATTTGAACCCTAACTGAGCCAAAACAGCATAGTTCCTGAACCGTTTTTCTTCATTTTTAATTTTCTCCCTTCTGCATTGTACGGGCATCGGAGGTTATGCAATTTACTTCTGTAGCATCAATCCTACTTTCAAATATCAGAACAAATCAACATAAAATTTTTTCGATTTTTTCGATTTTTTCGACAAAATGATTTTTTTTTTTCTTATTTGGAAACAAAAGTTTGAGAAAAATTTTGTTCCTAATTTGTTTTTTGATCTGTAATCAAAAAATTCTGAACATAATATATTCCTATACAAGTAATCCATTTGAGTGTGTGTGTTTGAGTGAATAATGCCAGCAAGGCGCAGGGGGGCTAATTTGGGTCGACGAACAATAAGAGCAACAACGCAACGAAATGGTAGAACAGAAAGAAACGTCGCACAAATCCAAGGAGGAAACGAAACTATGCGTGAGAGGATGTCGCGATTGCGAGCATCTCAATCACAAGAGGCACGAGCTCACAGAAGTGAACAACAACAATTGTAACGGAGACAATCGCGCCGGTTCATTGTTAATATACGTAGAGAAAATGACCGACAACGCCAACAAGTACATCGAGCATTTACATCTGCTTCGTTCCTTCGTCTAGCATTTGAGTACGAGCCAGACATTGAATAATCCGCACATCCGAAAGTGGTCATTGGTGCTATGGACAAAGAATGTCTCCATTGTCATGCACTTAAATTCAAACATGAGTCAGTCGGGATGTGCTGCGCATCAGGAAAAGTGCAACTACCAGAAATGGAGACACCACCAGAACCATTGAACAGCCTGCTCATTGGCACAGACCCAGATTCAAAGCTGTTCCTGAAGTCCATTCGTAAATTCAATTCATGCTTCCAAATGAGTTCGTTCGGAGCAACAGAAATAGTTCGCAATACTGCGACAAATGGTCAAGAATTTAATTCAACATTCAAAATCAAAGGCCAAGTTTACCACCAAGTAGGCTCATTGCTGCCAATGCCAAACGAATCACCTAAATTTTTACAAATATATTTTATGGGCGGTGAGGATATCAATCGTGTGGATGCACGTTGCAGTTATAATAACCTCAATTCGCCTAATGCCAGGCGCATCGTCGGCGAACTGGACGCCCTATTGAATGAGTACAATGAGTTATTGAAAGTCTTCAAATCACACATGCACGAATTGCAAATCAGGTAAGGTAAAATAACTTATGTGTTTGTAAACTTTTAATCCTTTTATTTAGATTCAAAAAGGACGTAATAGAATAAAATAAATAAATATATAATTGGGAGGCTATGACTTACTATTATAAAACAATGCTTTTTGTAAAGCGTAATAAAATGAAATAAGAATAATTTTAATGAATTTGTGATCGTTTATTATAGATATGGACGGGAAAGCTAGGATCAGGATCATTTTTAAAATTTGTAATCCTGTTATTCAGATATTTAAAAAAAAAAAAATTAAAAATTATAACCCACAGCAAAGTGCGGACTGGCGGACACCCATGATTTTCTTTTTAATTCCATTTCAATTTGAGGCGTGGCAACGCACGCCGGGTACAGCTAGTAAGTAATAAAAATAAATAAATAAAAAAGTCAAAACACAAAGTAAAAGTTTTCTTTTTTCTCAGTCGCTGGTGCTTGGCCGTTTGCCAAATGCTATAGCAGGGAGTAGCTATATTTTATATCTGTAGATATTATGTGCATATAGCAAAAACAATGAGGAATTGCAGCGTACACTGATATTGGTGTAGCACGGGTTATATTAAATTATAGCAATGTGCCTTTTTACATTAGGGCAATTATTGCCGGCATTTTTTATAAAATTTTCGTTTTAAGTTGCCCTAACTTTTACACGTATGAAAAAATTGCCTGGCAATTTTTATTTTCTCTTATCTGTTTTTGACGTTTGCCCCGTTCGTGCAGGGTTGATTCTTATAATACATAACTACAATTAATTATGCATCCCTGATCTATGTTTGATTTTAAGAACATTTTATATCTACATCAAAAAAAAAAACTTAAATGATTGAGTTCATTTCATTAAAAAAAAAATTAAAAAATTAATCTTCGAAATTTTTAATTTCATACTTCCCGAACAAATTCCCCGTCTTAACACGCCGAAAGAAGAAAGCGAATAAAGCAAATGTCAAAAATCTACTCGCATCCAACTTCATGTTTCACACAATGAAAGAGCAAAACGGAATTGACGAGTACGGGCAAATCTAAAATGAGCAAATTTTCTCTACCCCCGCGCTTCGTCTCTCCATAAAAAAAAAAAGCCGGCAATAATTGCCCTAATGTAAAAGGGCACAATAGCAGCTATTAAAGTTTCGTATAAAATATAGGAGCCCAGCCGGAAATTTCACTACTTCTGCAGTACTTCCGAAGTGGTGAAAATTCAAACTGCGACTACTCGCATTACTAACCCTTGCTTGTAATGAAATTTGTTAGGAGATGGCCGCTATTTTCAGTACTTCAAAATTCATGTGTTATTCATTAGGTAAAGGGGTTTATGGCCCTAAATCGCATGAAAGCTGCATTTGAGAAAGAAGTACATGCTGGCTGGCTGAAATGGATCCAACGTGCATGATTATTTCTTTTGAAAATAGAGTATATGATGCTAATACGAATGAAAATTTCATTTAAAACAAGTAAACGCTACTGGGATCTGGAAGGGAAAGAAACAAAAATATTTTTTATGTTTAAATTTTTTAATTTTGTATTTCCATTTCGGTTGAAAGCACTTCATTGAATATGTTATAATTTAACGGTAGCTCCTAACATAAAACGTTACTGATACTATCACAATTGCTTAGTTTTAAATGCACTTCAATGAAACGCCGAAAGTTAAACTTGCTCAAAAAATTTTTAAAACATCATCAGCAGACATCTTCAAAATAGGCAAAACACTGTTTTCATGAAAATTTCATAAGATCTTCATTAAAAAAGTAGTAATCAACCATTTTTCAAATGAAAATTTCGTTCGAAGAGGGATCTCTTGTAACGAACTCTTGCTTCCATGAAATTTTCACTAGAAAATCATTCGAAACAGCACCAATTAGTCTATTTACAAATGATACAAATGAATTCTTCAATACTTCTGCATCGATGATTTTGTCATGCATGCGATAAAATCCGGCTGGGAGATGCAGTTACAAAAATCAACTATCCCATTTTCCACTATGGTTATAGCCAAGTATTTCATTATGGGAAAGCCTGTCAAAATGCTATATGGCTCCAAATGGTGTGGTGAAGTTGAGTAAAAATCAGCTGGCTGTCAAAAACAAGACGAAGAATTTGCGATTTTTAAACAAGCCGTAAAATTATATTATGACCCTATTTTAGGTAAAATTGAAGTTGGAAACACCAAAGTAGAGATGCTCCGTCATTTTAGGGTACATTTGAGCATCTGCGGCCCTCGCAAATTAGTATTCAATATTGCATTTAAATTGAATGATTTCGTTAGCGATGCACAAATACTCTAAGCGCAAAGCTTTTATCGATACTGAACCGGGTTTTCAAAATAATTCTTAAAACAAAATAAAACCAAATCAAAAGCAATTTTAATTGTTTAAAGCAAGATAGTTTAACATTAAACGATTTTATAGATTTTTAAAATGCACGTTTCAAAATGAAGAAAAGAAAGGGTGTTAGAGTAAAGCGAACCCGACCATAGAATACCCTACACAGAAAAACAGCTACCTATATTTTTTAATCGGAGACTACAACAAATCTCAAATTCCTCATTCCACAAAAATATATCGAATTGTGACTTTACACAATTCAGATGGTTTTTGAGGCAGACCCTAGTGCTGGAGGTACCGTTAAAAATCGTCCGATTAAGTCAAATTCTTAAGAGGATTATAAAAGAAGTACGTATGCTGTCTTTGGTGCAAGCACCATCTGAAATTTAGGTATAAAATCAATTTTCGAATAACGCCTTTTGGCGCGGTCACTTTTCTAATATTTGGAATCTACATTTTATGCCTTTAAATAAGTCAAAATAAATAATTCCACGAAGTATTTCAAAAACATGTGGTTTACATTCGATATTTCGCCTTTGATTTATATATGTGAAAAATCGTTTTTCTGGCTTTAGGCCCCCAAAAGAAAATAAAAACAATTTTATTTTCGTTTTTGGAGCAACATTTATGATTTTTATAACAAACCCTACAACGAAGAGATACCTTTGAAAATCAGACAGGCAGAAAGTCTCATTTCTAAAAGCTAAACGTTGAAATTGTAGTCGGTAACTATTTTCACCATCGAATTTGTAAGACATACTTTTATTTTATTATTCGCAGTTTAAATTAACGACAAATACTTATATTTTGAGTTCTCGATAACTTAAAGAGACGTCCGCGTTCAATCTCTCTTGTGTAAAGTTTGAATCTGTCGGCCTCTCTTGTTCACAGTTGCCACTTAATTATTTTTAGAAGAATATGATAAAACGATAAATTATATCAGCTGCTGTAAACAAAGCTGCCATCTATTGAAATAAGAAAACTACTTGCGTAACGATAGCTTATGGTTACTTATTATTCAACTTATACTTATTAGTACCTATCCTAGGGCTTACAGCTCGGCCAACCTGACATAGTGATCGACCACGATCACTTAAAATTATTCTTAAAGTCTTGTTCTTAGGGTTAACCAGAGTGCTGCAATTGTACATCAACGACTTCCTCGTCAGTTAATAACCATTTTCTCATTCGATTTGCCTCGATAACTCCATTATATGGGAGTTGGGTAAGCTAGCAGTTTTCCAAGTCTTTCACGACGTACCTATCATTTCCCAGAGATTTGTGAACTAGAAAAGGTCCTCTATAAGTAGGTATAAATTTTTTGTTTGATCCAACACTAGTGTCTATATTCCGAATAACTACTAGTTCTCCTTCGGTATAATTTTTTGCTGGTCGGCTATGTTTGAGAAAATAATCAGCATTATACTCTTGGGATTTTATTATATTGTTGCTAGCTTCCTCTCGGAGAGCATCGATGTTTCGTTCTTCCTCATTGATATTTTTAGACAAAAAGTATTCTGTCAATTCGTCAACTATATAACCTCTTTGTTCAGTTCCAAACAAAAGTATACTAGGAGTCATTTTGGTTGAACTGTGTACAGAATTGTTTATTGCATATTCAACGTGTAAGAGCTTAGAATTCCAGTCTGCATGGTCAATGGGTTCGCTTAATTTTCCTAACATTTTCTTTAAGACACGATTAACTCGCTCCACTTGCCCATTTGCCTGTGGAGAGGCAGTAGCAACTTTAATATGAGCAATGTTATTCTTTGCCAAAAAGCTCCCAAATACCAAGGAAGTAAAACAAGTTCCTCTGTCAGAAACAATCCTATTTGGCCGAGAGTAATAATTGAAATATTTTTCCAACGAAGCAATGACCTCCTTTGTACTTGTTGAGTTAACGGGGAAAAGCTTGACAAACTTCGTGAAAGCGTCAACTATTATATTACCAGAATATGTTTGCGTTTTGAATTTATTGACGGCAAGGGACCGAAGTGGTCAACATGCAATGTATCAAATGGGATTGGTGCTTTAGGGATGCTATGGAAGTTTCGTTCTGTTGATCTCAAAGGTTCCGCATACATAAGACACTTAAGGCATTTCTTAATGAATATTTCAATTTTGCTCTTGGCTGCAGGAAACCAGTAGTACTTTATGAGATTTCCGTAAGTCTTGTCAGTGGATTGATGACCCACCTTTTCATGAATTAATCGAATCAGACTGTCCTCCATTTCTGATGGCACATAAAACAACTTACGACCTTTCTCACTTACAGTCGAACTTCCGTATAGTGAACGTCTATACAATGAAGTTCTCCCTACTATGAAATAATTTCAAACGCACAGCTTTTTCGTTCCACTTTCAGTGTACGTGTAAATAATTTCTGTAAAATGAAATTTCTATATAATGAAGTGATTTTCTGGTCCCGTGCGACTTCATTATAAGGAAGTTCGACTGTATCTTATAAATTAGTCCGTCAATCAACTCAAACCCTTTCACATCCTCCTCCTCAAGTCGATCACGCAATGTCCGCAGAATTTCATTACGTTCTTGAGCTATTTGAATTTGAAATTCAGCTTCTTGAGAACTCATAATTGTGCACACCTGGCAACGGCTAAGTGCATCAGCATGACTCATCAGAGAGCCGCCTCTATGCTGAATTTTGTAATTAAAATTTTCAAGTTCAAGTGCCCACCTAGCTATTCGAGGGTTAACCTGCTTTCTTTCTAATGTTAACGTCAATGAACTGCAGTCTGTTACTATTTTAAACGGAATTTCTTCTAAATATACTCGCCAACGTCGTAAAGCGTATATTATAGCTAAAGTTTCTAATTCGAAGCTATGATATTTTGATTCGGTAGGTGTAGTCTTTTTTGAGAAATAGCAAACTGGGTGGAGCTTATGATCAGATTGACGTTGCATCAAAACAGCACCAAAACCTAAGGAGCTCGCATCGCAATGAACTTCGGTCTCTTTATTTGGATTGTATATAGCAAGAATCGGTGCTGAAATCAATTTTTCTTTCAGTTCTTCGAATGCGTTTGCACATTGGTCATTAAAAGTGAAACACCCCTTAATTTTTAATGCGTCTTGTAAAGGTTTAGCTATTTTAGAAAATGACGGAATGAAACGGCGAAAGTAAGAAAAAAGTCCCAAACACGATTGAAGTTGTTTCAAATTGGTCGGCATAGGATATTTTTTAATTGAGTTTACGTGAGAAGTGCTAGGTTTTATTCCTTCTCTTGTTACTAATATAGCCTAAGTATTCAATTTCATTGTATCCAAATTTACATTTCGCTATGTTCAGTTTTAATCCTCTCAAAGTAATTATTTTCAATAATTTAATATGTTCTCCAAATTCGGCAGTGGCTATTAAAATATCATCCATGTAAACAACTATTTTATGTGAGTCGATAAGGTCACGAAAAATATTATTAATAAAACGCTGGAAGACAGCAGGAGCATTTTTTAATCCGAACGGCATTTTTAAGTATTCATATTGACCGTCCGGAGTAACAAACGCAGTGTATTGAACTGCATCAGTCGCCATTCTAACCTGGTGGAATCCACTCTTCAAATCCAGCAATGAAAAAAATTGGTTTCCTTCCAAATACTCTACACAGTCTTCGATAAGCGGCAAAGGGAAATTATCTCGAACAGTGATTTTGTTTAATGCTCGGAAATCAATACATATCCTCGAATCGCCATTTCTCTTAGTGCACAGAACTATGGCCGAAGCATATGGGGAATCACTGGGCCGTATTGTTCCTTCTTTCTCTAGTTCAGATATCATAGTTCTAACTTTATTTGTTTCCGAATACGATAATCGTCTAGGTGCACAGTGAAATGGGACATCTGTAGTTAAATGAATCTTCATTTCGTAGTCGTAAGGAACATACGATATGTTTTTTGGTGAAATATAAGTATTATTAATTAGCTTTTTAATTTGGAAAACTTCAGCTTTTCCCAACGTTAAATCAATGTCTAAGTCATATTCGTCATTACTAATGTCAACATTTAATATTATATTTCATGAATTTCGTTACTTATTTCATTTCGCGAGTTTTTAGTGATTTCTATTTGTTCGTCAGCTTCACTATTCTGACTTTTAGGTAATTTTCGGGAAGAATTAAACTGATTCTGGAGGAGATCGTGACTTACAATTTTATTTAAAACATCGCTCGATAACAAAGTGCAAAAAGAATTATTATATTTCAAAGAAAGTAATTTATTTTTAGAGTATTTGTTGTAACAAAAATGCCTTAAATGAATTCCGAAGGCATTCAAAAAATCTTGGCCAAGGATAAGAGGAACTAACATCGCATTATTGGGTAAAACATAAAGCAAAATTCTTTTAATACATCCTCCGAATTGTATGTGACATTTCACTTTTCCGAGTAAATTGATTTTAAAACCTCCCACAGCTGTAAATGTTTGTGCTACTTCGGTTTTTTGCCACGGAACTGGGAGATGTTGTTGCATTATGAAACTAGCGGGGCTACCGGTATCGAAAATAGAAAATAGAGCCTTAAAATCTGCACTTTTTATCGAGCCATGCTCAATTGCAACACTCACCATATTATAAAAATTTATTCTTTCTCCAACGTCAGCCTCGTTGCGTTTACCATCGTCTTTTTTGGTGTCCTGAGTATAGGCTACCTGCAGCTCATCCTTCGGAAGTATTTTCCTGGGATTTGGGCACGAACGGTATTCATGTCCCATCTGCCAGCATTTAAAGCATGAACCGTCCGGTCGTATGGGGTAAGGACAGTTCGGTTTGATGTGGCCTCTTTGCGAGCAGTTGAAACACAATGAGTCATTAATACCGATTCCAGGGCGTCCGGTTGAATTAGGTTTCTTCTCTTTCGGAATGAGATATTTTTGTCCAAATCGATTGACGGCACGCTTCAATTCGTCAATACAGCTTGCGTGCATAAGAAGGTGAACATTGTTAAGCTGATCTCCGATACCATCAAGGATGATTGCCACAAGTTCGCTTTCCTCCACATCAGATCGGCGACCAATTGCTTGCATATGAAGAATGTATGCGTGCAGTGATTCATCCTTTTGCTTCCACTTACGCTTTGACAAAAGCTGGTACACGCTTTGTCGCGTCATCGGCTTGTCGAACTCTTTGATCAGTAATTGCTTCAGCTCCTCATAACTAGAAGCAAGTGTGGTTGTAAGAAAGAGTTTGGTGGTACCCGTAAGCGAGCGTCGAAGGCTCAAAAACTTGGAGCGGCTGTCAGCATTCGCCATTGTCATTATTTCTTCCAGATCCCGGAAAAAAATGTTTATATCGCTTGCGTCGTCATCACCAGAAAATTTATTGATAGCGTGCTCCACCTCGGAAAAATCAAATTTACGTTCAAAGCTGGAGAGTTGAGGCAAATGATCGTCTACAAATTCAATAGAGCGTTGTAGCTGTTGAATTTCGGCACGTTTTTTCAGCATACGTAATGTACGGTCTAGGTCCTCTTCCTCATCAAAAGCACTTGCTGCATTAATTTTATTAGCGGCATTTCCTGAGAATTTGTTGTTTTCGGCGAAAAAGACGTCGACGTCAACTTCAGCAAACTTAACGGCAGGATTTCTACGAACGGCAGCGGCAGCTTCGTCGGCGACCGACGCGGCATCGGCAGAGCGAACCGACGCGGCGTCGGCAGAATTAACGGCACATTTATTATTGAGAATTGAGTGATCTTCCTTACCAGCAGTACAAATCATTTTATCCTGGCCACCGGCGGCTTGATTATCCTTCATAACCTCGGTTTCTCCAGGACTCAGTTCATCCAATTGGCTGTTGGACGAAATGTGCATCTCATTATACATGCGTCTTAGTTGCGAAATCGTAGCTGTAACGGGGGGATCGACACCCATTCCACGCAGTACGGCAAAAATTTCACCAATGTCAGGTTTATCGATTAGATTTTGGGGATCCAACCCCACACCTGAGGTGTAAGACATACTTTTATTTTATTATTCGCAGTTTAAATTAACGACAAATACTTATATTTTGAGTTCTCGGTAACTTAAAGAGACGTCCGCGTTCAATCTCTCTTGTGTAAAGTTTGAATCTGTCGGCCTCTCTTGTTCACAGTTGCCACTTAATTATTTTTAGAAGAATATGATAAAACGATAAATTATATCAGCTGCTGTAAACAAAGCTGCCATCTATTGAAATAAGAAAACTACTTGCGTAACGATAGCTTATGGTTACTTATTATTCAACTTATACTTATTAATACCTATCCTAGGGCTTACAAATTGCACTATTGACTCGTTCCATTTGGCACCATCTGTTCTCCATGGATGCCACACTCACGTCTATATTAAACCAGACCAAAAACTCGGAAATCAGTTTTTTGTATTACGTGAATTTTTCTAATACTTAAAAGAAGAAATAAACGTTAAAAGACATTATACAGTTAAATTGGTATCATCATTGTTAAAAAACTACGCAATATCTGATTTTCTCCGCTTATAAATGAAGAAAAAATCCCTCAAAAAACTAACTGCTCGTACGTGCCCAATTTCCAGAGACGACAACAATGCCCAAAGTGGAATCGTGGTGGATTGCCTGGTATGCCGTGTAGTTGTTGTTGCCTTTGGTGAATTGCCTATTAGCTTTGTTGAAATGCCTATTAGCTCGTTTCTCATAATGTAAGACTTGGTTATAGCATTTAACGCTTACAATATATAGCACATGGTCAGTGCTGCCAATAATTTGGCGCAGGTTTCACCTTTAGATAATTTATAAAAATCTCTTTCCCTTCCTAGGAAAATGCTTAGAGGCCTCTTACGAAAAATCCATTTCAAAATGTTATCGAAAAAGTCCCTCAAAAACAGAAAAACCGCTCATATTTGCAGCACTAAAAAAGGAAAAATATTATAAGTAAATAGTGACATTAAAGTATCGATACCGCGTAAACATTTGGTGGGAAGTATTAAGTACAGAATATAGTCAGTATTAGAGGTGCGCGCGTGCCGTGATTTTTGACCGTGTCATGCGTGACACGTCGTGTCACGACCAGGATTGGAACCTGGCGAAGAAGAAAGTGCAGCAGTTTTAACAAAAAAGGGCAGTAGATTTGAATTTTGCGCAGTAAAAATAAAAATCATTACAAATCTTCTTTTTATAACAAAAATATATTTTATTCTTTTCAAATAAAAAGAAAAAATATACAAAAAGTACATTTCATGTAAATATTTCCCCATATTGCGCGTCTTCCAATTTGAAGCGAAGATTTTTGGCAAGATTTTTTTCGGTTATATCAGCTGTCAAACTGTTAATATCGCGACATATAAGCTTCAATGGAAAATCCAAGATGTTAAACAAGGACAACAATAGTATCTTTGTTACAAATAGAATAGCGGTGTTGATAATGTATAGCCAAAATTGGTACTTTTTGGTAGTTATCGTTAGGAGTTTGGTTTGCAAAAAAAAAATTGAGTGACACCAGGGACGAAAATCGCAGTAGATTTTAAGCTTTTCACAGTTCGCAGTAGATGTCAAAAATTTCAACAAAAAAACGCAGTAGATCTACTGCAGTTGCAGTAAAGTTCCAACCCTGGTCACGACGTGAGCTTGAGTGGAAATCGATTTTCGTGCGTGATTGGTGCGTAACCGTGATTTAAAATTTATGTGTCGTGCGTGACCGTGCGTGAATAGCAAACTTCCCTACTCACGAAGTTGTTGCTATTGTAAATAAATATTTTTTTACTAAAATATGAGCCAACATTATCTACAAAACTGTGTTTGGGCATCTCAAACTTAGTGAACTTAGAGAACTTTTTAAACTACAGTCAAAGCATCCATGTATTTTGACAGTTAACGCAAAAAAGTTCTCACAGTTTACTCCGTCGAGGGTTCGAATGTATTCCCATAATATCGGCTCTAGAGACGGTTGAACATTTGTTAAGCGTTACACAAACGTTCAGTATTGAATGAAGTCCTGAATGATGAAAAGTAAGCGTTTGCGGTTATACCGGCATTAATTAACGCATATTTCATTCCTCTTCCGTCGTATCTTACAATCTTTTTTTTTTAAACGCAAACGAAATACAAAAATGGTTGATTAACTTTTTAAAATACAATCAAATTCCTGTAATCTTAAGCATATTTGGCCGGATATACATCCCGCTAAACTTTTTTTTGAGCCTGAAAATTTAAGAGTCTAAAAAGAGTATTATTTATACTGATTTTAAAGTCCTCATAAATAAGAGTCTTAAAAAAGTATAAAAGAATTATACATTTGGCCGTTTTTTACTGTATTATTTTTGAGTATAAAAACACTCTTAACAGACTTTAAATTCAAAACGCTCAATATGATGGAGTTTAAAAAGAATCTAAATTTATATTGTTTTTAAATCCCTCATAATTAAGATTCAAAAATAAGAATTATAAATTTGAGTGTTTTTTGATTGTTATATTACTTGTTCTAAAAACAGTCTTAATGGGCTTTAAATTCAAAGTGCGTAATATATTGCATATTAATTACAACCGTGAGCGATGATTTGATTGTAAATGCTATATATATATTTATATATCTCGAAGAAAACAGGTGCGGCAGTTTTTCGCAAGTGAACGGGGATTACTGCGACAATACCGAAAACATACCACCAGAAGAAAACAAAGTCAGCGATGTTGACCATGAATCAAATGAGAATGGTAAAAATTCATAACACTGCTTAACTCTGTTTTTTATATTCATATTTATATTTATATATGTGTTACTACATACGTAAATTAGAGACAATAGCAAAATATGTACAAGAAAATCGTACGACGCTGAATGAGTTTACTGTGGAGATGAAATCAATAGAGAAGGTGCAGCAGCGGATTCTGCAGGAATTGATAGCCATTAGAAAACAAGTTGCGTGCTCGAAGCAAGAAAATTCCATGCCGATGAAGCCATTCAAAACTGAGCGTGCCTTTTAGGATTTCGAAACGAGACGAGATACTGGAAGAAAATAAAAAATTACGTGAAAAAAACTATGATTTTAATTTCAATGAAAGGAAGAAAAAGGGGCAAAAATAGTGCTAAAAAGGCGAGTTGATTTACGTCTCATTTAGACTGCAAAAAGACTAATTTCTTACTTTAAAAAATGGCATAAAAAACTTTAAAAAGAGTGCAATAATACTTTAAAAAGCGGATTTTAAAAGTCTAAAAAGTGTCCAAATGTATCCTAGGAAGAGTATAACAAAAGTCTAAAAATAGTATAATAAAATTTAAAAAACACAGTTCGATTATACTTATTTTACACTCTTATTTTAAACTCTAAACGTGTGTCCCTTTTCAAACAAAAACACACTCTTTTTATATGCCTGCCACACGTAGATTGAAATTGAGCAATTTCAAAAAATTTCAGAACAAATTTGACATTTGAAATTGAGGCAATTTCAATTTTGTTCTGAAATTGAGCAATTTCGATCTACGTGTGGCAGGCATATTAGAGTCTTGTTGAAGCTCAATTTAGACTGTTTTGCTCAAAATTTAGAGTCTAAAAGTAGTCTAAAAAGAGTGTAAATGTTTGCTGGGATATGTAATATGTTATTATTTAATTATGTTCTATTTTGTTCTTTACTGATGCAACGACATTGTGAAATTTATGGTTTCTAATTCGTTTAATTCGGAATTTTTGAAAATTGTGAGTATTGTGCGTGAGTTCAAAATGGTTCTCGTGACCGTGCGTGAACGTGAGCAAGTCATTTTTGAACCATGCGTGAGAATGCATGCACGAAAATTTTGGTACCGCGAGCGTGCGTGATCGTGAATCAAAAGTAACTCACGCGCGCATCTCTAGTGAGTATCGACTAAAAGTATTCGATATCAAGTAGTACTTATAGGGCCCATACACTACACCATCAAGTGATTGTGCCAGCTGATTGAGCGTGTATGGGGCTGTGGTGCGATTGTACCAGCTGCTGGTGCAACATCAAAAAGATATTGATATTTTCATGATTGTACCAGCATGCTGTTGTAGTGTATGGTGGAAATTGCTCAATTGAAAGATAGCGTCGAAGAGGAATTTTCGGACATCGGAGGAAATATACGACATTTCTTAAAGATTTGAATGTCCTCTTTTTAGCGCATTTATTTGGAAATTTTAAAGATTTTTTTTTCATTGCTTTTAGTGTTCGTTTTACCTTTTAAAGGCATTTTTTCAGCCGTACCCATGATGCTATAAACAGAATAAGGGCGTCAGCGAATATTCGCTCGACGTCGTTGCTTAAAATACACTCGGTTATACGAAGTTGCCCACAACACAGCGAACTTCGCCGCGTCAAAACGCCGCAATAGCTCTAATTGTAATGGTAGCGCCGGCGGCTGGCGAATCGCAGAATTTACACATCAAAAAACATATGCATTTGTATAAAATCTTTGAGATTTTGTTTCGAAAATGAGGGTTTGTACTTTCTGCTGGCAATGACTTATATTTTCAATCATAGTTTTTCGAAATTCTGAAAACAACATGAGTTCGCCATTCGCTGTCATTGTGTTTACCCGCGCGAATTCTTCGGCGTATTCGCCTGGCGAATATTCGCTTACGCCCTTATTCTGTTTATAGCATGACAAAATTTGGAAACAAATGAGGCCTTTTACACTAGGCAATTATCGCCGGCAATTTTTTTTATTTGTTGGCGTGTCGCAGAGCGGGGGGGGGGGGGGGGGGGTAGAGAAAAATTTCTCGGTTCAGAATTGCCCGTACTCGGCAATTCCGTTTTGCTCTCATTCGTTTTGTCAAATGTGAAGTTGGCTGTGAGCTGGTTTTTGACGTTTGCTTCATTTGCTTTCTACTTTCGAGGTGTTAACAACTGAGATTTTTCGGGAAATATAAAATTTAAAGTTTCAAATGTCGGGGAAGTGGCCGCGCGAATGCATAGAAAAGCTAATTGTGCTAATGCAACAAAATCCGTGCATATATTATATTAAATCGCCGGAATATGCCCGAACGCATCTTTTTAATCTTAAAATCAACCCTAAATCAGGGATACTTTATTATGTTATTTTAATTTATTCCAAAAGTCAACCCTGCGCGAACGGTGCAAATGTTAAAAACAGACAAAAAAATGAAAATTGCTCGGCTATTTTTTTATACGTGTAAAAGCGAAGGCAACTCCAAAAGAGAATTTGGAAAATATTTCCGGCGATAATTGCCCTAGTGTAAAAGGCCTCAATGAATACTGTACCAGCATGTTGGTGTGTTATGTGTTGCGAGCATGCTGGCCCAATCACTTGATGGTGCCAGCATGCTGGTGTAGTGTATGGGCCCTATTACCCATTTTGTTTCAACACTATCGATACTCGATAGGATCGCAAGGATATCGCCCATCGTTAACGTATCTGTTAAGCAAATATTATATATGCTCTTAAGCCATGTGTTTGATTATTTAGACTTATTTGGGTGATTAATTCTATATATATATTTAATACTTAAGCATGGGCACGGTAAGAAAATTAATTGTCAAGTGAATTGAATGTTTCCTTTTTGACAATATCTAATTTTATCTTTAACGTTGCTGTTGACAGAAAAAGTTGAAAATCAGTTCCGTTAAGCGATCAGGACATTTACGGAATAAAAGAATACCTTTAACCAAGCAAAAACAACAGAGATTAGCTCAGAATGCATCAAAAGGAAAGGTGCAAAATATATTTCTCGAAAAAACTAGAAAACGAGATAACTTAGTACAAAAAAAGAAGCAGTCTAAAACACATGTTAATGTGGATAGCGATGACGACTTTGATACCAAAGAAATTCTAGAAAACGTAGCTGATATGTTGGAGTTCGAGGATCTTGCATTTTTGCAAGCGCAACGCATTCGAAAACAAAAAGGTGAAGAATCCGCTTTTGATGAAGGAATAGTTTCAGTTGAAAGGGTCTATAAAGTGGAAAGCGCAAAAGAAGATTCAAGCAAAATTAAGATAGATCTCTTGCCAATTAAAAGTCGAGAAGGTGAGATCATAGCACGTTCAATTGAAGTTGACCATAGACCCAGATACAAATTAGACATGACAAAAAACTCAGGTGTTGGAATCGAAGAAAACGAGGTAGATGAATGTGCTGATGTTGTAGATTACGAGGACAGCGATGATGATATTTTGAATGATGAGGAATCCAAAAATAATGTCATGCCAAAGGAACCTAGAAAGAAGCTTATATCAACAACAGATCTTTTAATAGCACGTCACCAGGAAATCGAACGTCAAAAGTTTCGTATTGGTATCATATGTTCAGGTATTTTGGAGAAGCCGGAGGATAAAATGCGTAATTTTAACGCTCTCTACGAGCTTATGGATGAAAAAAATTCTTCTGGAACATTTAATTTATTAACTGTACGACGGGTAGCAATTTTGTCGATAACTGAATTATTTAAAGATGTTTTACCGGAATATCGAGTCGGACAGGTGGATACTAAAATGCAAACAGGTTGGTTAAAATCACATTATCAGGTGTGTGGTTGGATTCCCGGGAATTCATTTCCCCAGGAAATTGAAATAAATACTCGGGAATTTAAATATGTTCGTGTTTTTTAATTCGAAAATTTTATCGTATAGCCGCTCTTTTGTTTTTGACAATGCCATTTCATTCAAAATTGCCATACATTCTTCAAAATATTGGAGGAACGAAATTCCCTTTCCCCAAAATTTGGGGAAAGGGAATCCAATCACATGCCCGTATACCACCCTAATTCAGAAATAAATTTCTTCGAAATCCGGTTTACAGTTCGAAATTCTACATTGGCTCGAGTTACGTTCGAAAACTCTTTGATTCAGCAATTCAAGAAATTTTTACAGAAATTAGAACAGTTGACAGCAGTCGTAACAAAACGCGGACATGGGCGCATAACAGCTCAATCCATTCAAATGGCCGAAGTGGCGGTGCAAAGTATGTGTGACATTCTGATTGCCCATCCTTATTTTAATTACGTGCAAAACATTGCACAGTTACTGGTATACATGCTGAATAGTAACTTAAGGCGAATTCGTGAATCGGTACACAAATGCTTCCGAACACTCTTTGCCGTTGATAAGCGACTCGATATAACATATTTTATAGTACGCCGAATAAATAGCTTGATTAAAACAAAGCAACAAAATGTGCATTTAGAGTGCGTAACTTGTTTATTGGCTTTGAAAATTAAAAATGTAAATTTGGATGTCGAAAAAGAAAACGAGTTAAAGCAAAAAAAGCTTGAAGCGCACCGTCAACGGATTTTGAATTTATCGAAGAAAGAAAGAAAACGTCGAAAAAAACTGGCTGAATTAAACCAACAACTTGAAGAGACACGCGCAGAGGAAAATAAAAAATCGAAGCATTACAAGATAACAGAAATCTTTAAAATGGTTTTTACCATTTTTTTTCGCATTTTGAAAAACGATCCTACGTCAAAATTGCTGAGTGCTGTTCTGGAGGGATTAGCTGAGTAAGCAAATTATTTTTGTATAATTATTCAAAACTAAAGGATTCTCTCTCTACCCCCTTTGAATTCACAACATTGGTGACGAATAGCTTACTCTTTTTACATTTCTCGCTAGAAAAGACTCTTGCCGACTCAGGAAGGCAATCGGCCCAATGAAAGGGATTTTAAGGTTTTGTTGATTTTTGAATACATATTACCGTAACACACTGTAAGTACCGATTTTTAGGTTTCTATTGCCAGTGTCCTTGAAATATCCTTAAAACCCCTTCTTTATTAAGCCCTTTTTGAAAAATTTATATCTCAAAAACGAATTAAAACAAAAAGATGAAACAAATGGCCGCTGATAGCTTATAAATCGGAAAATTTAAAGAACATTTTTTAAATTTTACACTGAAAAACTTTCACAACAAAGTAAATAAAAAATAAAAAACAATTTTCAGTGTATTCCCGTTTTCGCGCCACTTTCTCGCTAATTCTAAAAAATACCTCTGAGTATGACCTTTAACTAAAAAATTTATTTTATTTATTTATTTATTAGTTCATAGGCACAATATAAAATATTATGACTATTAAGGGGCACTGCACTAGCCAGCGGCCTTCGGCAATCAACTAAAAAAATTGTATTCAAAGTTTTAGGAGATATTAACAAAAACGTAAGACACTCTCAGTACTGCTATGCTGCACTAGGCATGCGTATGCAGAGGCATCACTTAGGCTGAGAACACACCAGATCAAACGAAACGAAATAAAACGTTTTCGTTTCGTTAGTCAAGAAAACACCCTTTTCTTTCTTATTCAAAACCGTTTCGTTTTGACTAATCTGGTATGTTCGCTCTCATTAGACACAATGTTCTATTGCTTTTGAAAACGATTTTTATCGGTTTCGTTTCGTTTGATCTGGTGTGTTCTCAGCCTTATACGGCATGTTGGACGTAATTCAAATATTCACTTTTGCGCGGGCTCATTTATATTTTGTAGAGTAAATGGCTCACAATTAACTATTATTCAGATTGAGTATTTTTTTCAAGAAAGCAAGTAAAGGGTAGGCTAGACGATATGGTTAGTAACCAAATTTTGGATGTTTTTGAGTAATTTTTTGTCCCAATCCAGTCCAAACCGTGTAACCGCCAACCATACGTATGGTCAAATGTCATTTGGTTACGTTTGTTCATGCTGCAGCCAAACGTTTGGATGCCAAGCTAGCCATATCGTGTAACACCCCTTTGGGAAAACACGGACAAATTTGTTTAACAAATGGGACGAATTTGCGCTGATTTGTCATTTGGTCAAGCTCGAAAAAGACCCATGACCAAATGGCAAAAGTTTGTGTCGAAACTTAATATAAATTCAAGGGGTTTTTTAAAAGAAGTGGTTTTATATATTTATTTCTACAGAAATCTAAAATTTTTTGAAAGAAATCGATATTCAACGTATCGATGTTTTCAAAATGAGCCTTTCACAAGCCGAAATGCTTTTTCGCATAATTGTATCCTTTTTGGGTGAAACCAACGAAAGCAGATTTTCGAACTGAGCTTTCGTCGTTCGAAGAAAATTGTTGTACAATTCGGCCTTTTTTTCTTCCAGCTCTTTGTACAACTTTGCGCAAAACCCTTCTTGGTCCCGACGAGTAACCCAATTCCTTACCCAAACTCGGGGACGTATACGAGACATTTCAAACACAGTTCGGTCCGAATCGTCGTCAAAAATATAGCTGGCCAATACGACGGCAAGAATTCTTTTTTTTGCATTTAGCGACATTTTTTTAAAAATTTTATTAAAACATTCTCTGGCCGATGTGTTCACTCTATGCACAACAATATTATTTAGCGTCAATTGACAGTTGGCCATAATATAATTTGGTCACTACCGTGCATATCGTGTAACACCCAAGCAAACCGAAAAAGCAGTTTGAGACCGAACAATATTTGGACACTATCTAGAATTGGTGGTGAGCAAACGTTTTGGGACAAAATGTGCATATCGTGCAACCGCTAAACAAATGTCTTGCTGACAGATGAGCATACAAGCCAAAATTTAACCAAATGATTTCAACCAAACATTTGGTCATTAACCATATCGTCTAACCGTCACTTAAGGATTCCGCTTGCCAACATATCTTATATATTATTAGGCGAGCACAAAAAAAAATTTAATGCTTCTAACTTCAGTTATATACTATATTTTGAGCTGAAATTTTTACAGATGGTAGATATTATCAAAATCTATTGCAGGGAGTATAAATGGGCTATATCTGACTTCTATATCTACTTTTAACGGCGATAGAGTTTTTCGATAAACACATTTTTGCACTTTCCGTGCTCTTATTTTCATGGGCGAATTTCAGCGTTGTTTTTGTATCATAGCACGACGTTGCTTTCGTGCTCGGTACGTTAAGAGTAAAAGACAAATAGAATAGAATATCACAAACAATTATAATCAGTGTTGCCAACTCCTCAGAAGCAAAATACGCTAAAACTTAGTGATTCCTGATTTTTAATTTGAAAAAACGCTAAATCAACAAAAAAATTTTTTTTTAAATAGAACATAAGTGAGTTTCTTTGTAATGCACTG
>CM035808.1:89447090-89469590 GCA_020466095.1 Chlorops oryzae | reverse complement strand
TGTTAATAACAGAAGTGTTTATAAAATAATATATATGGAAAAGGTAGGCAAAACATGCCAGGAAAAACAAAACTTGCAATATTCATACAAATTTACTCTTGAGAAGGTTAAAAGGAGTATGTGTATATAAACAAATATTTTTTTTTTTTGCACTCTACCCGAAATTTTTTCATTATATTAAATTTCAATTGTGATAATTTTTTTTCGTAATTTTTCTCGATGACAAATGTTACACAAAACATCAAATACTCTTGACTACGGCCATATATCAAACGAAAACTACTAAGATTCCGTTAGTCAATGCAATGCTTATTTGGATTTCGGTTTTGTTTTAAATACAGGACTTTTCATCTGGCAAGGCAAAAATTATTAACTTCTGCGTCCATATATGGCTTCGTATGAGAGAAGGGGTTAAATCCGAGTTTTAAAAATAAAATACAAAAAAAAAAAAAAAAAGCGGAAAATAATAAAAGAAGAAAGAAGAAGACATATGTGCTACTGCTAGCACCTTATTAGATACACCTTGGATGGGAATTAGCACATTGCCCATAAAGCAGAATGTTATTCAAAAGTGGCCAAGTCCAACCAAGTCATATTTTAAAGATAATAACAACAGAATATCAGATTTTTCGATGGTTGAAGGTATTTAGTAGATGTTTCAATTGCTTTTGAGTTTTAGAAGGGTTTTACACGATTAAAGGTGTTCCAAAACTGATTTTCGCTCCTAGTAAAGTATACTCCTGGAAAAGTTAATCGATTTGTCCCGAGTGTTGTTAACTTTTCTTAAATAGGTAGTGAGTGGGAAAAATTATGAATTTTGGTAGATGGTTTATTGGGATTGTGGTCAAGAACTCTAGAAAATATATTTCATATCTTTCCAATAAGTTCATGGCTGTTGAGGCATTCCATAATATCAGGCTTATGTAATTTTTAAAAGAACTGAAAAAAAAATGTATAACTAAAAATTAAACAAGTTTATGATGTTTTTCATTAGATAATAATTCAATTGATCATATCGGAAAACTTCACACTGATCGGTTTCCTAGTTTGTTCAAAAAGTACGTGCAAACTACGAAACATATGTATTTATTGCTTTCTTCTAGCGGTTTAACCTCAGGAAAAATAGGATTTAAAAACGAACTTGAACTTTTTTTAAAATCAATTTAAATAATTTCAGCAAAAAATCACGAATTTTTCCTGTTAAAGTACGTATAATTTTAAACCAAAATTTGTCTTAAATAAGAAATTGCTGGCTGGCCATTGTAAGCCAAAGATTGCTCTTTTAAGAATTTCATCACATAAAAAAAAGTTGAAGTTCGTTTTTAAATCCAATTTTTTCGATGGTTAAACCGCAAATAAGGTATAACAAATGTACCACAGATTTGAAGTAAATTGATCGCAGATTTAAAAAAAAATTAAAAAAGCATGTGTTAATTGGACCTTTTCCATACCAAAATGGTTCCCAAAGTAAAATAATTGAAAATTTTTTCAGAATTTTTGACTTTGAGCGTTTATTTTTCACACAATAACTGCAATTTTGACCATCAATTCAATTTTGCCCAAAAGCCTGTACAATTGGCTTTCAAACCGCATAACATTTTTCTTTCTACAGTAAGCCACTAGCGTGGGAGAATTGTTTTTCTGGACTTAGTGCCAAAAAACTTTAAGGCCCTTTAACTCCTCAGGGGTGCATTTGGGACCCCCACCTCACTTACGATTTTTGGTTCATCTTGGACTCCCCTACCACCCCTGTAAAGGAATGTACTACCTTACGGGACACCCTGTACATTTCTATAATAGTAGCTTCATAGCACTTGAAACATTTAAAAAATTGTTTTATAAAAATCCAAAGCTACTTAGTCTGGCAGCGCAAACAATGTCGAAAATTGGGGGAAATTTAGGGGATTTTCGGCAATTTTTAAATCGCGATTCCTCCCCAAAAATTGATTGCAGATTTGGAATTCGGCAATTTTTTTGCACATTTGAAAATAAAAAACTAAAAAAAATCGCGGAAACGCCCGTAAAGTAAACTTGTTCCCAAAAATTTAAATTTCTTTTTATGTGTGACTATTTTACGCCTGCTAAGAACTACCAAGAGATTGCGAACATTAATTATTTTCTTTTATAGGAATCCTTTCGAGCTATTTGACCAATACGACAGTACGCAAATGGTTTTCAAACCTACAATTCCAGTGCATCGTCAATCGCAGCCTAAAATTAAAAAGGGACGGTATGACTACATTAACAGCGACTTTAAGAAAATCTGTAAAGAGATGTTGGATCTTGGTAATAGCAAGCAATCTGCTGCGGTAGTCAAAAAATTTAATTTTTACAAAGATATATTTAACAATTAAATTTTCTTGTTACTTAGCATTACCGTTCACAGGAAAGTTTAAACATAAAACATGCCATTGATTTAACTGAAATTAAAAATTTTAATTTTGAAACGGAAAATCCGGAATTTAGATTGTGAAACGCAGTATGTATACAAAGTTCGTATTCGTGCACCCTAATTTTTTGAAAAAAACCGAACTTTCTTGGAATAATTGATGCTAGTGTATACATCAATATTTAAACGGAAGATTTGTCTCAAAGTGCGGAAAAACTAAATTTTACGGGGAAGTGTTCAGCTCGATAACGATCTGAAACACAAAGTCCAGTTCTTAGTCCTATTTGGAATTAATGGAATATTCTAAAAAAAAAAGGGTTAAAAAGCATGAAATTAGGAATGTTACTGCGTTACAAGCTTTTCGTTGCAAGAAACATAGTAATCTACCTGTGATGTTAATTTAAAACCAATTAATCGGGGCTGTTATGGAAAACGACAACTGTCTGAATCAGATTTTAAATCAACACATTTTTCTTTTTGGGGTTATAGAATCAGACTTTCAGTTTTGAAACTGTTTTCATTTTCGAAATCACGTTTGCATTGCTTTTAGGTGTTACAGAAACAGATTTATTGATTTGATTGTCTGGTTTAAGCCGAGCAGCTTTTAGTTGACAGAATTGCTCGTTGAATGCTGCAGGCCCACCGACAAAAGATGCAATCGGGTGGAAGAAGGTAAATAAGTAAAATAATCAAATTGTCCGAAATTATTTTTGACAGCGCCGATTTTCAATAGGTATGGACTGAATGGAAGAGTGAAATAAAAAAGAAGACCTTACACAAAATGCCATCTAACCAGCATAGAGGAAACTATTGTCCGCATATGTGGAATATCGAAGGCGGTAGAGGGTGTTCCTGGACCATTGCTGGGATTGTGCGAGGTTGCGGTCGAGGATACCACTGAGCCATGGTTCGTTTTATGCGGGGACGAGGTTGATGATGCTCAATACGGTATGCCGTCGACGTTTCAAAATAAGAGATGCGGAACTCCACTTGCAAGCGCAGCAAACAAACATAAGAACAAAGAAATTAATAGAAAAAGTTGATGAACTCATCCAAATCGAAAAAGAAAATGCCAGCAGCTTGCGCAGAATTGATCGTGCGATCGAGAAGAGCAATGCAAACTGTTGCAAAAGCATTGACTGACATGAAAAATGAAATTGTCAATGTCAGCGAGAGAACGTTAACAGCTTGCAAGAAAAGAACGAGATTAAAAAGCAACAATTGGAAATCGATCTTTTGAGGCTCAATGTCGGAAAAAAAATGTAATTTTATTTTAACGTTAACGGGGGCCAAAGCATATTTTTTTATTTAGAGAATTAACTCTTTTTTTTTTTGTGCCTGCTAATGAGAACTCTTTGTACCTGATAATGAATACATTTTTATACCTGATAATTAAGATGTGATAATGAATTACTTAAATATCCTTTTTTATTTTTTTTTTATAAAATTATAATAGGCTATCGGCTATTTGGTCCCTGATAGTTTGGCCTTCATTTTGTAATGCTAAGGTAAGCGACGACACATCAACCCTTTTGGCAGCATCATCAGGTGGAAGAACATCTTCAACAAATGTGATGTTGTAGCTTCCGCATATGTTGTGGAGGGCGCAGCAAGCATTTTTAATCTGCACAATTTTGTGTGGGCTATAGTGCAACGTACCCAGCAAACAGCGGAAGCGCCTTTATAGGACACCTATTGTCCTTTCCACAATGTTTCTCGCTGAAGAGTGAGCCATGTTGAATTTATATTCGCGAGAATTATACTGCGGGTCCCTGTATGGCGTTAAAAAAATGGCTCAAGTGCATATCCGATGTCTCCAAGCAACCTATTTGTTCTATTTGTTCTTATTTGTTAGATAATATTGGCGAGCGTTGCTTATATTCCACACAAAAGAATCGTGGGTTGAACCAGGACAGCGTGCATCTACCGCTCGAATTAGCATTTCATCATCACATATCTTCAAATGAATGTATTAAAAACTTTATTAATAGACATATTAGGGTAGTAAAGAAATCCATCATTTTTCCAACTAGATGGCGTATTCATCTGCATCTCGCGTATGCTATAAGTCCGATCGTGTTCCGTAGGCGGCATAAGAAAGTTGACGTTCACTCTAATAGATGGCTTTTCACACTTATTCTTGATTGATGTGATTCAGTTTTGTTTGAGAGCTAGTCAAACATGGACATGCAGCAAACTTGTAAAATTCTGTCTACTTGCCCTTCAGCTTTTCGCTTTCGATCTAAGTTTAAACTGACCCAAGCAGGCGACATGATGGACCGTTCCAATAGCGTTTATAGAACTGATACTCTAACAGCACTACATGACAATGTTCGGTCTTCGTCGAATCCGTCCGGTATACTTCGAGGTCAAGGATGCAACCACGATCACTGATATGAACCAATCTGCGAAAAAGTCGATAAAATGCCATGCCAATGTCAGCGACCGGTCAGGGATTAGCACTTTTTCGATTGCAAAAGAGCTAAAGATTGCACAAAATCGTTTGTAGAACCATCGAATAAGGCTGATACACTTAATAGAAGCTCGATGTATGGGTGCCACACGAGTCTAACGCAAAAAAAACGTCACAGGCATACGACATTTCATTGCTATATCGTGCTGAACGCAACAGAGGGAATCGACATTGTGCTGAAGCGGTGGTGACTCCGGTAGATCGAAAAGCGGATTGCTCTTATCCCTTACGAAACCCGTCAACCTAATTTACTGGCTCATTTTTGGTCGAAACACGGTGCACTTCGGCGGAACATTAAAAAAGCCAGGATTGACTGCCAGGAAGCTCATTGCTGTGTGTTTGGTGGGATCTGCAGCGGAACTTATCTACTATGAGCTGCTCCAATACGCAAAACTTTACTGAAATTTGGCTTCAATTATTGGACCGTCTTGAAGGCAGCAATCGCCCATAGCGGCCAGCGTGGCCAATTTGAGAGGAATTGTGTTCCTATCTTCGAAAATCGCATGGTCGACTATCTTCGATAGTGACTCGCCAGAAGCTCCGGGAGTTTGGTCTGAGTCTTCTGCATAACACCATTATAGTCCAGACCTGGCACAGATATTGATTTCAATTCTGATTCTGTCCATGGCGAACAATTTTGCTGTGAATCAGTTCGCTTCAAGAGAGGCTTCCGAATCGACTGTCTCAATTTTTAGTTAGGAACGAGGGCTTCTATGACAGAGCATAAGTGAAATTACCTTTAATGTGCAACATTTATCGAACAAAACGGCTTTATATTTGACCTAAATAGGATCATTAAGACTATCTAATACAGCCCTCAATTTTACGCATTGAAAATAATCGATTTTTTTACTACACCTATATGTTAACATTTTCAACTCACAATCATAACATTTATGCTATAATATCCTTTCAACGGTTAAAAGTGCTCATCAATAAATGGCTATCACGTCATGGCACTTATGTGTAGGTACGCAAGTCACAATGCAGCTAGTAATTCCTTTTGAAATGCGGAAATGTAAAATCTGACTCTTGCCCTTCGCTTTTCGCTTTCATCTATTTATTAAACTAGACCCAACGGCGACATTATGTGTACACAGAAATCCAAAGCTGAATCTTAGAACTTCTCTCAGCATTTACTCGAAACTGTCGGTCTATGCAAGGAATATATTGAGGTCATTTCCAACAGATCGCTGATATGAACCGTTCTGCCAAAAAGCGTAGTGCCGTGCCATAGCTACGTAGCACGGTAGGGATGAGACTTCTTTCTTAAAATACCGGTTACAATCATTTTTCTCCATTAACCATCCACGAAGTTTTTCCTTATTGAGACAGGTATTGTTCGTCACCTTAATACATCTAATAAATAAACGATTAAGAAATACAGTAACTTTTTGTATATGAGCAATGCAAAGAGGGAAAATTGTGCTAACATGGACTCCGGTAGCTCCATTTCGTGATTGCTCTTATCCCTTAAAACGCGCCAACCTAAGTTAAATAGGCTCATTTTTTCTGATCCTCTGACACTTCAGGCAACATTAACTAAAGCAATTACTGCATGAGCTCATTGTTCCATTTTATATCTCGCGACTTTACACATGCAATAGATATTGCAAGTTTTAGCTAAAAAATTATTATTTGACAGCATACATACCCTCGGTAAATTTATCGGTTGCCTTTCTATCTTCGAAGGGCAATCGCATTTTGCTATCTTCGAAAAAAGCAAAACTTGCGTACCATATTCATAACCACCATTTGAAACAGATATTGATTTGAATTGTGATCCTGATTCAATTCTGTGTCAGTTTTCGGAATCCGGGCTGTGAGTTAGTTACCATAAAGGTTAGACAGTAAGAAGTGCATTAGTTCATGTGTAATGGATTTGAAAAATAGCTTTATATTTCAAAAGGATCAAAGAGTACGAATACGAATTTTACGCATTGAAAACACGTTTTCATTTGTTATTTGCAAAAATATAACGTCGGGTGCTTAATTTGTACTCAACTGAATCTGAAATAAATGGTATGACGTCGTGGCACTTTGGTAGGTACGCAAGTCACAATCCTATATTCATTGGATGAATAAAAGATCATCTGACTAGTTAATCCTTTTATTTAATATTATAAATAGAAATTGCCTTATGTGTACGTTAGAAATCAATCGTGAATCTTACGAACTCCTGATAGTTTACTCGAAACTTGATCCTCTATTGCTAGAAGTCATTGATGTTTACTCTAGACCGTCGTCGCTTCGTGATAATACGTTTACCTTAGATGAGACTTCTTCTGGAACAGTTACAGTTTTTTGTTTCTCTCATATCCAACTCAATCAAGTTTTTCCATTTGCAGTAAAAATTCGTCACCTTGAATAGATCTACATAAATAAAAACTTACAAGGAAGGAACTTTTTTTTGCATTTTTCATAAATGCATTTAACTTACTTATTGAACATCTACAGCTATTTCGTAGAACTCTTGTCCAAGCGCAGGCAACAAGTAAATAACGCTTAATCTAGCATTTCGACAGTGCAGGCAACTGAACTAAAAAGGCATCGCCATCCATAATCACACAAAAAATTGCAAGTCAACTAAAAAATTATCAGTTTGCCATACATAATCGTAATATGGTTGCCTTTCATGAAGGGCAACGCAACTTTTAAAAAATTAGTTTACAATATTAACTCACCTAAGATATTATTGAATTGTGATCCTTATTCTTTCTTTTATTTTAATTTCGTAGTATACGTTACCACTTAGAGTGATGATGGTCAGTAAGAACATAGCTTCATTGACTGGAGTAAGTGAAAAATATAAATAAAATATTCGCTTCAGTCAAAACGTTAAGAATTTTATTTATTTCTTTGCAGATTAGCTCGGCTGCTTAATTTTACTTCCACTGATCGTACCTTTATCGTATAACATTGGAAGAATTATTCATTCGGATGAATGAAACTCACGATCAACTAGCTTAACCCGTTTTACATACAAAATCATTGCCATTAGGGGCTCGTTAGGAGATGTTCGGAATTACGAACTCCGTAACCCATTTAAAAATTAACCTTTGCTGAAGTCAGATGTCCTGTGACAGACCCAGTCAATCTTTGACGAATTGTTCCTATTTGTTTCTTTCAGTCAGTTTGTTTGACTTCTCATATCCAAACAATTTCAATTGTTTCCAAGGTAAAAATTTCCTTGAAAGTACATAAATCGCACCTACAAGTTTGAAGGACATTTTTTTCTTTATTCATAAATGCATTTAAGCCGACTTATTGAACAGCTGGAAAAAAATTTACTAGTACATCTTCCAAGTGCATGCCGTTGGTAAAATTAAACTAGCATATTACATGCAGCAAAATATTTTTGCACAACAGGCAGGAGCCCTTGGTCTTTAAATTTATCCAGTTGCAGTTGAAATGCTCGTTTGTTTTTTTCACAACTTGCCATGACTTTTTTAGGTTTACAGATATGACTTGCATACGTATGGTTATCTTAGCTTTGCAGAAGATTTCGTGCACTACGAAAACTAGAGTGATGATGGTAGCGAGGAATGCTATATGCGGAGTAAGTGGAGATGTTTTCGATTTTCGGACTTCAGTCAAAACTAAGAACATATTATTCATGACCGTAGGGCAGATATTTTATGGTTCAATACTTACGTATAATGAAGAATTATGATTCGGATAAGACCACGGGAACATGCTAAATGCATTACATGCAATCAGGTCATTAGGAGGATCGGGAGATGATGACTTCGAACTCCGTAACCCATTTAAAAATAAAGCAGCTGTGAACATAGTCCTCTGACAAGCATCAGCAGATAGTTTGATTAAACCCTTCACTTACATGCACTTGTTCACTTAGCTGGGACAATTTCAAGGGTCTGAGAAAAAGCCTTTTATCGATTTGTTTGAGGACACCGGCTATAAAATAATAAGCCGACAAATCAGCTGGAAAAAAACCTTAGGGCTGTTCATTTCGATGGCATGGTAAGGTAACAATTAAACATTAAATATCTCCTCATTTCAGCAAAATATTGTTTGCACAACGGATCTAGTAGCATTTGGTCGGGAAACCATTGCAGTTTCATGGGATCCCAACCTGCTCAGAGGTCGAACAAGAGGTAGTACTTGCAACGAAATCAGCCTACCTTCCAGAAGAATAGCACTTGCAAATGCCCACATATCCGCGGAACTTACGGACATTAACAGTTCGTACTGGACTCAAAAACTCGAACTTAATATTATGACCGTAGTCAGATAATGGTTCCAACTTGCGTTAACGCTTTCACCATACGAGCACGGGATGAAGTAAATTTCTGACCACTGGAGATTCGATGATGATGATGTACCTCTTTTGGAAAACGAGGTGTATCTCTCAAAAGCATCACAGACTATTCTATTACACCGGGGTAACTTACTCTACATTCACTCTAACGACAATCAAGGGTCTGAGCGCAAGCGATGGCAAGGACTTAACTCTATGCAGACTTGAATCTATTGACTTATCTCAAACTGGCATCGTCTCATAAGAGGCCTCCATGTTCACAGGATCTAGTAGGCATAAGATTCGACAAGGATCGTCAACGCTACAGAGGGGAATTCAACAGGTAGTACTTGCGTCAGCCTACCTTCCAGGGGATAGCATTGAAATGCCAACAAGGGAACTTACGGCCCTACAGGAGTACTACTCTAGAACAGGAACTTAAAATGGCTCATCGTCCGAAATGTAATGCGAACGCTCACCATACGAGCATGGGGAAGTACTGAGGCTATACTTCTTCAGGGGAGAGTCTCTTTTGGAATACACTCATAAACAAAAATAGAGCTATGCTAAACCGGGGTAACGAACCTACATTTATTAGGCGCAATAAGGGGGGAAGTTCCCTAGACTGGAACTCAAAACAGCTGGGAAAACTCATTGTCCGTTATCTCAAACTGGCACGCTCTTTAACAGAGGCCTCAAAGTCGGATCATAGGCGACATAAGATTCGCCTACAAAGACGTGCCCTCACAGAGGAATTACAACAAAGAATTGACCGACAACCCAAAGAAAACCAACATGGAGAGAACAGCTGTCCGTAGGGTCTCAAACCTAGAACAGAAAGTGTAACTGCTCATCGTCCGAAATTAATTCGACAGATGAGCTTGAGACTGAGGCTATACTTCTTCAAGACGAGCCTCAGTACACTCATTCAAAAAGGAGCTGCCAGATGGTAGTTATACCTCATCGATAGGCGCAGACAGGAAGTCTCCTGGTGGAGACAAAACACTGGGAAAACTCAGGCTGTCGTCACCACTGAAGCTCTTTAACAGGGCAAAGCCAAACTGGCGACTGTAATCGCCTACAATAGCAGCCCTCACAAGTGACAGAGCCAGAAGAATTGAGGAGAATCCAATAATTAGCCACATCGTACGAGAACACTGTAGTAGGGTCTCAAACCTGCCTGACATGTTTCAGTCTCCAAAAGGCTATAGCGATAGATCACTCAAACGGCCTCAGTACCCTTAGGACGGCCAGATGGTACGTCCTATACCTGCATCGATAGGCGAGACAGGAAGTCTCTTGATATAGATAACAACACAATCCCTGGCTAAGCGATACCACTGAGCTTACGTTCATGCCAAACGCCTATAATTCCATCAAACTGGAACGAAGCAAATGGCAGTGTTCAGCCAGAAGTCTTGCAGGAGAAAGCATAATGAACCATCGTACGGTACAGTGGGCTATATCCACTTTCAGCCCATATAAATCCGGGCCTCGGACGGAATACGTCCTTGCCTGCTTCAGCAGGGGTCCGATATAATAACAACACAATTGATAAGGATACATAAGAGCCAGTAATAGTCTGAAAGACTATATTCCATCAAACTGGAACAAAACGACAGGTAGTGTCCATACCCGAAGCCAGGGAAAGCAAATGAACACTCGCCAAAGGTATTTAGGCCTATAAGCCTCAGTTCCTTTTTCATCAAAACGATGGAAAACATTGATCAGTACATAAGAAGTAATAGGCTCAAAGACTACCCACTGAACAAAACACAATTCGCCTACCAACCGGGCAAGTCAACGGTGACTGCCATTCATACTGACTACTGTCATAGAAAAGGCTCTACAGACAAAAACCATAGCCCTCCGTACAGTGCTATAGACATCTCGGGGGCCTATCGACAACACATCCTACAGTGCTATCGAAACCGCTATGAACCAAAAAGCTATACCACCCTGCTAGCTAACTGGATTCTACACATGTTGAAAAACAGGGAAATAAGTAGTGATTTAGGTGGGATGAAGCAGTCGATCAACGCCTCTAAAGGCTGTCCTCAAGGTGGAGTACTTTCTCCCCTACTATGGATAATCGTGATCGATGACCTCCTAAACCTACTTAACGAACATGGCGTTAAAGCGCAAGGATACGCAGATGACCTGGTCATATGCGTGGCCGGCTGGGACGATAGTACAATATCGTCTCGAATGCAACGGCCCTAGAGCTCGTCATAAACTGGTGTACTGGTAAGGGCCTTACCATACACCCAAACAAGACAAAGCTTGTGCCTTTCACGAAAAGGACTAAGATTAACCTTAAAAGTCCCATCATCGCAGGCAAGCAAATAGGTTTCAGTGAAGAAGCTACGTATCTGGGAGTAGTCCTAGACAAAAGGCTAAGCTGGAACCCCCATATTGACTATATTGTCAATAAAGCCTCTAAAGCATTATTCATATGCCAAAGGCTTTATGGGAAAACTTGGGGTATCTCCCCGCGCATGACATATTGGTCCTACTCAAGCGTTGTAAGACCAATAATAACCTATGCTGCTTTAATCTGGTGGCCAAAGGTCAGACAAAGGACCACTGAGAACAAACTAGGGAAGCTCCATAGGCTGGTATGCGGAGGCATCACAGGGGCAATGAGAACATGCCCCACAGATGCACTGGGTGTCATAACGGGCATCCCACCAATTACCATCCAAATCCAAAAAGAGGCAATGGCGAGTGCACTTCGATTGCACAACACCATAAGCCTAAAAAGTGGAGATCTTCAAGGGCACCTCTCGATACTCTTAAACGTATTCGACGACCCAATTATGAAGATACCAGACAACATACAGAGAAAACTGTATCTAACTCGCAGGTTCGAAGTTAACATCACTGAACGCGGGGAATTCAATAACGTCCTGCTCCAATTCGACAAGGATTCGCAAATCTGGTACACAGATGGATCCAAAATTGAAGATGGAAGCACGGGCGCGGGCATCATGGGACCTAGGTTCCAAAAAGCCCTCCCAATGGGTAACTACCCAACCATCTTTCAGGCAGAACTATATGCGATAGAAATCTGTGTCCGAGAATGTCTCAAAAGGAAGACTAAAGGGACCACTATCCATATACTGTCTGACAGTCAAGCTGTACTAAAGGCCCTGAAGGCCGCATACGTTAAGTCTGCAATGGTAGACAGCTGCTATAAACTCCTGAATCAACTCAGCTGTCACAACAAAGTGGCGCTGTGGTGGGTTCCAGGACATGCAGGGCACGAAGGAAACGAAAGAGCTGATTGCCTCGCAAAACGAGGAGCTCAAAGGTGCTTCATAGGCCCTGAGCCTTTCTGCACTCTTCAGAAATCGTATAATGCAGAAATTATTCGGATTTGGGAGCAAAGATGCCTTAAAGCATCCTGGATGAACTCAAAAGGTCAAAGGCAGGCTAAAAGATTCATCGCTCCCAACGAAAACGTCTCAAAGAGACTACTCTGCCTTGGCAAAGAGGATCTAAAAATCCTAACCGGATACCTGACGGGGCACTGCAAATTGAGATATCATCTCAAAAAGATAGGCCTCTCTAATGAATCAACATGCCGATTCTGTGAAATGGACGAAGAAACGCCAGAACACATTCTCTGCGACTGCCCTTCACTGAGCAGCCGCAGGCTGTTCCACTTTGGGGACGCAATGATCGCCCCTTATAAATTTTGGAACGTCCTTAAACCGTCCACAGTGCTCAACTTCATAAAGAGCCTAAGGATGGAGAATTAAAGAACCACTGGGGTTAGCACAATAGATCCTCTGTGGTCGCGGTGCGCATTATTCCCCAACTTTAATAATAATACTCACTTCAACTGATTTCGTAAAATATAGATCGAAAATCCTTCCTAGTCATAATAGTTTCACCTCGCCATTTAGATGCATTCATAACATTAATTGAATAATTTCAACAGTAAATGTAAAAAAATTGTTTTTCAAAATAATAAGTCGTTTGTTCTTTCGTTCTACTGCAACAACTTTTCGTTTTGGTGTTGTCGACCGTACACTTCGCTTGTTACCAAAATATCCGTTTTAGCGTGTCGTCGTTGACGTGATACTGGCTAGTTCTTCTTCGTATTTGAATTGGTATTGCCTAAGTTTTTGCATGTTCAATTTGTTGTGGACTGATGCGGCTTTAATAGGTGTTTGAGAGAATGTAGTAAGGTGGATTCTTTCCCCGAATTGCAGGGGGTCGCTTTGGAAGACTTGCTCATCTATTCGGATAGAACAATTAACAAAGTGGATTAGAGCTGTACCCTCAATGTACTGTTGGCTTTCTCTGCAAGTAGAGCTAATAAAGGTTTTTGGCAAATTAGAGATAAATATGTAATTGTCTTCTGGCTGGAAGATTTTTGTCAATTTCCCGACATCGTTGAGGTGACAATCTGCTTCTTTTTTGTTGATGATTCGGCCAATGCAGGTGGATTCGTTCATGGTTTCTTGGTGGTTTGATGCGATGCAGTAGTGGACGTTATTTATGCGTTGGCATTGCTTGTCAAAGTATTGTATTGATATATTGTTGTACATAATATAGAGATAGGTGTCTATTTCTTTTGTAATGCTAATTGGTAATGGGATTATGTCGACAAAATCAAAGTGTGATACATCGAGATATGGTATTTTGATATTGAAGATTATGTTTGTATTATTATAGTATGCTTGTAATTCAAGTAGTTCATAAATTTGATCGTTCGATACGATTTCAACATTTTGTTCGTTCAAATACTTTTGCAGTTCCTCCATTTCTGCTGGGCTGAGAATTAGTTTAGAGATAACGTTTAATTTAGCAAGGATAATTGCTTCTCCTATGTTTGTGATATGGTTGTTAAGAACGTCTAAATTATAGTTGATTTGATTTAAGATGTTCATTTTTGAAAGGGTGTCTTCATTTCTATTGATCCTAATTGAATTTGCTTCGTTATTACTATTAATAAAATTTTCCATTATTTCTTGTTGGCTGTTGATGTGGTTTGTGAGATCGGTTGTCTTTTCATGATTTGTCTGTTTATACTTGTTTGCATTTTTAACCCCTGCGAGAGGTAAGTCTCGTTTGCAAGTATATTCTGTATCTGCGTATTGAGTTCCTGTGCATCGTTTGCGTCCATATTACCGGTTATGTATTTGATGGCCGTTTCTAATCCGTCAACTAAGCCACGTTTTAGTCTTTTTGTAGGGCATAGCGATTGGAATTTCGTTTGGAGCTCCGAAAGTTTGAGTTTTGTTATTTTTATTGAGTCTAGCAGGGTTTTGGTTTTTTCAAGGGCGAGGATGGTTTAAGTAATTTTCCCGATGCTTATCTCGTAGTCAGTAAGGTTGATTATGTGAATCATATTTCAATGTCCATTGATAAGGCGAGCTGGTCCTAGTGACAGTTGAAGTATGCCTGTTGTGTTGCTGAGGTCGGTTATCTCAATGAGTTGTGAGAGGGTAAGAGGGAATCTGTAATAGTTATTTGTTAGTTGAATTTGCTAATTTCCTTTTTATTTTAGATTTGTGTAATTTTTTATCTTTGGAGGTAATAAGTGTCGCGTGGTTATTGCGTTTTACATTTTGTTTGGAAAATCGTGGGGTATTTTGGTTTCTCCTACACTCTTTTCTATAGATTGAGGTTCCCTCTTCTAGTTGAATTGGTTCTTCTCTTGTTAAATTGCATTTTTCACAGTTCGCTATTGTTTGCAATATTTTATTTTTCATGACTGGAAAATAATAATCTCTTCTTAAGTAGTTGTAGGTCTCGTCAATGCCTCTATGGTTGCTATTGTTGTGATAGTCGCGTATTAACTGTTCCTGTATGTCTGTATTTGTGACATCTTCCAGCTGAGCTGTACAACGTACTGCCTTAAATATTTTGCTATGTGCAAAGTATTTGGAGTACGATTCCTGTACGAGTTTAAGTGTGTCGTCGTCGGTAAATATTGCGGTGATCTTTTTCGGTATGAGGTATGCTTTCAGAAATTCTGTGATTATGTCTATTGATCCCGGGATCCCGTACGTTTTCTAGTCCCGAAAATCCCGGGATTAGTCTTCGTTAGTCCCGTGGCATTTTTGCAATTATTTTTAACTGTCGAGTTAGAAATATCGAAATATAATCAGATGAAAATGCTTTAAGATATAACGTTGCAATAGGGCGTAATACGTTAGTGGACATAAAAATCTGTACAATGGTTATTTTTGTACGTTTAGTACATTAAATGCGATAACTACATGTTTTACGTAGCGTGCCATCATTTATCTCTTGTGTAGCCTCACAGTTAGCCGAATGATCTCCGATCAGATGCAGTGTTGTTAAATGTAGGTACAATTCCCTCACGACTTTGACAGCTGGGTTTGGTGGTAAACGAAAACACTGATTAGAAAATAATTTGATTTGTGAGAGAAAATCGATTTTTGTTTTTTAAACCATTAAAATACGCAGTCGCCAGACTATTATAATTCAGCTATGATAATGCAAATATAAGTAAATAAAATCGTAAGGATTTTTGTAGGGAAAATTTTGTGTAAGCAAAGGAAAAAGTAGTGATTTTTTGGGGCTGTGTAGGGAATATCAGAAAAAGAATTTAACATCACTGATTCAGCTGTTATGCTTCAAATAACTGGAATGTTATTAAGTTTTTGTTTTTTTTATTATTGTTAATGTGAAACATAGCTCAAATAAAAAAAATTTAAAAATTTATTCGTTTTAAGTATTCTTCCTAATCCCGGGACCGATCCCGGGATCCCGGGATTGAAATTTTGGAATCCCGAAATCCTGGGATTTGCATTTTGGCCATTTTTTGGAATCCCTACGCAGGATATATCAGCCTTCGAAGTTCTAAAAGCAGATGCAATGAATAAAAAATTTGTGAAGGGACTTACAAAAACATCTATCAACTATTTTGAATCCTTTATCAAGTACTACGAATCTTACTGGATTAAAAAAGTATATAAACAATTTTTAACTTTATTTTGTTTTATTAAAGATATTTCTTTTTTTTTCAAGGAAACAGTAAAAAAATTCTCCGCCTATAAAGAGCCAATAAGAACCAGTAATTCTGCGGAAGGCTTTCATAGTCAACTTAATTTGAAGCTTCCAAAACTAGGACATTTTTTTAAATTGGTGGATGTGTTATGTGATATAGATGCAGCTAAATCAACTGATTATTCCAAATCTATTTCTGGATATACATCAATATTCACATCCAAAAAACATTTTGGATCCAAGCGAAATGAATTTTTGGAAATCCGATATCAGCTACATGAAAACAACAAGATAACATTAAATAATTTTCTCGCTCAGCTCTCTAAAATAAAGAACTGCATGATCGAAGAAAATTTTGTTAATATAACTGACAGCAATGATGATGAATCGGATATATGGCAAGACGAAGACGCAAGAACTGAAAAAAAAAGTTCTGAGACTGATCAACATTCTCTGTCATGTGTTATTTGTATTGAAAGGGAAAGGCAGCTTCTGTTTGATCCATGCAAACATTTTAAAGTTTGTCAACCATGATACAATCATATTAAAGACAAAGCTTGAAAAAGAGGAGTGCAACCATTGTGCCCAATATGTCGCAGCATCGTTAAAAAAGTCACAATTATATATTGTTAATAAACAATGTATAGACTTCGATAAAAAAAATTTTATATCTACAAGAATTACATATATATACACCTTTGTTAGTTCACAGAGTAAATAAAGTTTTTGTCTCTTAATTGTTACTTTTGACCACAACCATATTTCATTTTTGAATTATAATTTGGGCTTTTTGGCCTCTCATTTTTTGCTTATAGTGAAAATTGTAATTTTTGGCAATTGAAAAAATTTATTTTTCATAAATTTCCGAGAAGTGTCGAAAGCCGATACGACCGGTTTCGCACCTAGCTTACAGGTTCCTCATCAGGTATCTTTAACCAACACCTTAGCCACTCTGACCACCTCAGCGATGTGAGGTAGGTCGGCTAAATTGTGCATATATACACCATTGGCGTGCCGCCTTATTGTTAATTGTTATTTTTGACCATCCCCATATTTCATTTTTGAATTATTATTTGGTCTTTTTGGTCTCTCATTTTTCGCTTATAGTGAAAATTGTAATTTTGTTTTTTTGTTTCTTAAATGAATTAATGTATTTTTTTTGTGTTATAATTTTCATTGCATTAAGTAACAGTTGACAGTACCGCGAAGCGGGCTTCGCGGAAAAAAGGGATTGAAACCTTTGGACAGGACAAAACTTAAGAAAAACATAAATTTTTTGCATTAAAAATTGCAGAAAGAATTTCAAAGTTTGTGCACTACAGTAAAAGTTGGTAAAACCGTATGTCTGCTTCGCGGACTACGCAGGAAAAATGGATTCAACCCATGTCCTGTCCCTGTTCCATCCCTGTACGGTCAACTTCAACTATTTTGCAGAATGCTTTAAGTCTTTGTGCAACTTCAAACCCACAATACTTTATGTTTTTCCTTAATTTTTTCCTTAATATTTTGCAGAAAGCTTTAAGATATGTTGCAACTTCAAACCCACAGAACTTTGTTTTCGCCTTTTTTCCATCAACTTTTACTGTAATGGCCAAAATTTGAAGTTCTTTTTGTTAACTTTTGATTCAAAATATGTGCGAAATTTTCATATGCACATAAAAGCAAAAAGTGACATAATGCCATAATGGCTTTATTTCAGTTCGGTAATGGAAATAAGGCCATATGGTCTTATTTCATTTTTGTTTTTGGAAATAAAGCCATATGGCCTTATTTCCTATGGCCTTAATGCACGGCACCAAATTCTTTCGCTTTAGTCGCCCTCAAAGTGAGAATTTACGGCTATAATTCACTAGTGAAAAAGGTCTCAATGAAGCAATTGATTATTTATCCTGACTTTTTTTTACTTCCATTAAAATGCAAAAATTTTCGGAAAAAATTTTCGGCATGTTCCAGGCGAAGCCGAAGATTAAGAATTGCCCGATCATGCCGATTACCGAAGCCAAACATTCGGTCGGCACTACAAATAATGAAATGTTTGGTCCTTTCTATAGAGCTTTATCATGCATAAATGATTTTGCTGTCAATGCTGAAATTGATTTTTACCTGTTTAGGGAGTGTCTTAGATCAATTGTAGAATTTATCACATTATCATACCATTTATCTATTTAGTCGTTGTTATACCTTAATTGTTAAGCTAATATTCTGTAAGAACACTTCATTGAAAGACTGAATAAATAATCAAGAAAGTGCATTGGACGCACTCCAATGATTTACTACTCATCGCAGCTAAAATTATAAACATTTAGCACAAAAAGAAGGCATTGCGCTCGAAACGCGTCGAATGGTATGCAAATCTCAGCAAAGTTTCAAAGTTCCGAATATGTTTTTTCGAAAACCCTAAAAAGAAATAAATGAATCAATAAACAAAAAAAAATTTAAATCACAATAGAAAAAATTTTTGGTTAACTTATTTAACCAAATACATCACGCTTTTCGATACAAATTTTATCATATTTTATTTTATTTTTATGCATGGGCGCATTTTCAAAATATAAGGTTTCTTAACTGAAGGCATGCCTAAAATAATGATTTTTAAATATAAATACTTTGCGTAGAGAAAAATAGATACGGTTAATGTTAAATCCGATTGCATGCTGAGTTTGTACTCTTTGTAAAGGCTTATCGGTGGAACTACTCACAACCCAATAACGATAAATGTATTACGATCTTCGAGTTGGGGGTAAGTATTCGCGATTTGATGTTCCGAATTGTATTTCTTGAAACCTATTCTGCGATGCACCTAGTGTTCCGGCAGCATTAGTTACAACAGAATCAACAGTTTCCATAATGGGTGTGTTCATTCCGATTCGACCTCGAGTAGCCGATTGAATCCCTGAAGCTGGTATAGCACCAGATTGTTGAAAGCGCACGGCAGGGGGTGCCGAATTTCTACTATCAAATTTAGTTGCCGATGATGATGGTGTTACAGGACTTGCAATACCACCAAATGCGCTTGTTAGCACCGTTGGACGCACTGCAACGGTATTGCCAAATACTCCTAAGGACTGGGTGCCCCCAATCATAAGGCCAGTAGAAGGGTAGCTAGCTTGCTGTCGTGTACTCGATTGTGGACCACTTCCAGAATACGAATCCCTGTTGCCTGGAGCTGGTTCGTTGCCGTATTCATATATGAAGGCGTTATTGGCATAAAGTGTTGGTGCTGATGAACAGTCATATTGATTCCACCAGACACAAACGAGTGTTTCCTGGCTAAATATTGTGCCATTGGGGCACAAAAAAGAGAACGTACGGTTAAGGGCGCAAATATGAAAAACTTGGCATTGAGCTTCGATGTCGGAGTAGTACCCTGGTAAAGGTTGTTGAAAACAATTGAAGCTGGTCTGTGGAATTTGACTAAAGACAGGATAGTCTACATTTGGCACACCAGGTATTGCAGAAAAATCGTCATAGCTCTCATAACTTGAAATGGCATCGTTATTTATTACCACAGATGTGGGGCTTGCAAACTGCGTTTGTTGGATTGGTCTAATACGAGTAGAACCGAATAATTCAAGCCCCGTACGTTGACTAGAGCCTGTAAGACTCTGAAGCCCAGTATTTGAACCACTTCTTAAACTGATTTCAGAGTTTGACGAAGTAGTAGATTGACTACCCCTTTGCAGTTGTCCTTGGAAGGCACCTAATGCTAGTGTAGGCGGACCAGAATTCAAATTCCTTGGCGCTCCGAAAGCGGTTGGCGTAGTTGGAAATGTTCCACCTGCTTTTGTGGCCACTATTGGATTTAGTTGACCGTTTACAGCACTATGTGATATAATGGAATCATCGTTGCCACCTGTGGTTGCAGATGAGGACCCGCTTTTGAAACTTGATGGTGCATAGTTATAGCCTTGTTGCGCCTAAGGAAAAAAAAAACATTATTAAAACAATTTCAACATTCATTATAAATAAATATATGATGACTCAGCGAACCAAGTACTGCCTAAGAAAAAACTGATGTATTAACAAACAATAACTGAAAACTTTCAGAAAACCAAATTCAACAATTAAAACTTTTTTCTCTCCCTCACTCTCTTTCTCCATCTTTTGATCCCTCTCTCACACTTTCTTGTTCTCTCACTCTTTCGTTCTATCTTTTTTTCGTGCTCTCACTGTCTCGTTCCCTCACTCTCTCGATCCATCACACTCTTGCTCCCCTAGTCTCTTGCATCCTCATTCTCTTGCACCCTCATTCTCTGGTTTTCTTACCATATTTCGCGCTCTCTCCACGTCATTCTCTCTGTTTAAACTGTCTCTCCATACCACTTTTCACCATCTCACTCCCTCTCACTCCCTCTCATATGAACTATATACCTTCGGATTCCATAGGCTACGAGCATCGATTGATACCATCATCTGATTGGAAAAATAAAAGTCAAAACTTATTTGTTAATTTTTAACTTTTTCAATACCATGAGCAGGAAAATAAAAGTCATACAGGATTCCTGTAGAAAATGTCCTGAGTATGTCGAGGATATCAACATTTTTGTGCTGCGATATTTTTTTGTCCCTGACTTTTTCAGATAAAAGTTACATTGATAACTGTTAAATTCAGTCCCGGTCTCAACTTCTTTAATTAAGAAAAAAATTTGATTCACGCAGAGAGGAGGAAAAAAGCTGCCAAGCATGAAGTTTCCGTCCTGTCTTTAAAAACACCACACACATGCTCTTTCTAGGAATATTATTATCTATTTTTTCACAAAACAAAAGAAAAATAATTGAGTAAAAACCCCGGATTGTTCGCAATCTCTGTAATAGTTTGAAAGAACTCTTTCTTTTTTCTACGAGGAATCATAGTAATTTTATTGAAAAAGACTTCCCCCTTAAATTAAGAGGGACCTTTTCTTTGAGAAAAATGACAGAAAAACTCTGAGCTTTGTTTTGATGTAAAGGATATTTTATGTGGTCTTTGGATTCTGTTAAGTTCACAATTGACATGAAAGAAATAACTTCTAAGGGAGTTCGCTTACAAACGGAGCCGCGACGATTAAAACAAATAATCAATTTTTTTGGTTGAAATATTCATTTATTTTCTTTTGCCGTTTAAAGTTACATTGTTTATTACATTGAATTTCGTTTATTTATAGCATTTTTTCACAAAGTGAGTTAACTATATGAATTAGAGCTAATGCAGATATTTAATCACTATCGTTTTCACCTTCGTATCGGATGTTCACTAATCAGCTGATTTCGTCGGAAGCTACTGTTAAAAAAAGTGACAAATACTCCTTTCTTAAATTTTGCTAGATATAAATGAAATATGAAAGTTAAGATCCTGAATAGGATCCGACCAAAAAAAAAAACTTGCACAGACACACTTGTCTGAAATAAAAACGATTCGATTTCTTAGAACATTATAAAGGTAATTTTTATTATCGACTTACGTCGCGGGCTCCCCGGTAAGACTGATTCTCTTTACAAATATTCCTAAAACCCAACTTAGCCTAATGCCGTTTAGTCGGCGATTTTCCTGAATCGGCAGACGCGCGTGGATGATATCAGATCCTCCTCGGTGCGCGTGACTCTCCGTCAGCATGAAGTTGTTGCGTAAGTCACATGTGAAAACGTCAGCATTGCATTCTTGTTGTTGTAGCTTTTGTTGCTGCTGCTATTTTATAGCTTTGTCTGGACTCCTAACCCTTTAAGGGGGTCTTCTCATTCAAAACCCGTTTTTTGGACCCTTTTTAAAAAAATTCTTATTTGAAAACGCAAAGAATAATTGAAAACTTTTTTTATTTATTGTATTACAAAAGGTTCAAAGTAAATAAAAAATTTTTTTTTGCCTCGATACGTGGGCTGTTCAAAAAGTAATGAGACTTCAAAGTTGGTGGTGAAAAAAAAGGTGCCGTCACGGCGGCCACGATTCCGGGTCTCCGGAGCGTCCGAAATGAAAAAGAAAAAACGGGGTTATAATCAGTATAGATGTAATTCTCGGGTGAACCTCAAGCTTAATTTTGTGATTTTTTTTGACAAAATGGCGGCCATTCAAAAAAAAATTTCAATTTCGGGCTTTTTTTTGGAGTTTAGTGTAAAAAAAAATTTAAATTATGGTCGAGGTTCACCCGAGAATGGTGACAATTCTGCGTCGATTCCACTTTGTTTCATGAAAATCGGTTCAGTTGAACTGGAGATATCATGGCCGCCAGTTCGGAAAACGTGGTTTCGAGATAAACGCGTTTAAAGTTTGAAGCAACGCAAAAATTACTCGTTTTGGCGCAGATCTTGCTCGACAAAGAAGGCTATATCCTCTAAACTATTTCGAATTTTAACAAATCCTTTTAGGGGCATATTCACAACTACCCAAGCTATAAATAAATGCAAAAAAAAAAG
>CM035808.1:89383952-89446990 GCA_020466095.1 Chlorops oryzae | reverse complement strand
TTTTCCTAACTTAACAAAGTCTGAACCCTTTCAATTGGAATGCATGAAGCAGTGCGATTGAAAATAAGTCCAGCTGAAAGCAAAAATATTTCAGAATTTTGTATTGCTCAACTTACAAAAGGTCATAGCCGAAATGATTACAAAGAATTGCTTCAATTAACACTTGTTTTCCTCAAAAGAGATTCTTTTAAAATTAAAGCTCATGGCGCAATGAGTCACGCTCGTTGGATGTCTAAAGCTATTTACTGCTTGAAAATATTCATTTTTCGCAAACAATTTCATCTTGTGAAAGAAGAGGAAAATGGACTGAGGGCCATTTGTATTTTTGTGGTAAAATTATATGTCAAGGCCTGGTTTGGAAGTAAAAATGCAATTTCTGCGGCGTTGCAAGGCCTACAGTTCGTGCAAAACATTTTTAATTATTCAGAAACAGACGAAGAAATCGCATCTTCTGTCGTTAAAAAGATGAGAAATCATTTGTGGTACATTTCGGTTGATCGAGTAGCTTTGTCCTTTTTCGATGATCAAGTTCTTACTGAACAAAAACGAGAGATGGTCAAAATGTTGCAGCTAAAAGAACCAAATGTAAAATTAAAAAATGGCCGGAGTCATCCAAATTTAAATGTAATCGCAAAAGGTTCTTTAAGCGACTTTATTTCACAAAGAAGCTTGGACTTTTTTAATACATTTGGTCTTCCAACAACTTTTCTTGAATCGGACCCATCGGTTTGGAAAACGAAAGATGTAGATGAAACGCTAAGCTTTTTATGCAACATTCACGTAGTAAATGACGTTGCAGAAAGAGGTATTAAATTCGTGGGAGAATTCAACAAAATGTTAACTCAAGATGAGGATGAACTGCAACTTATACTTCAATTGGTGGAGGCGTATCGTAAGAAATACCCCTTATTCAACAAAAGTACGCTTATCAATTGACCAAATGTTTTAAACACTCAAACTGAATTTTACTTTCTTCAAATAAATATTCTTCAAATAATGAAATAAACCTTCCGAAAATATAATTTCTGCTTTAAATTTAGTTTTACAACGGCTGTAAATTAAAAGTTTGAAAATTTTCAAAATTTCCTAAAAAGGAAAAAAAATTGCCAAAATTCCCCCAAAGTTCCCTAAAATGCGCAGTTTTTCATGAAATTTTGGAAAAGTGGAAGATCATAGTAAAAAAAACCATATCATATATATTTCTGCACATAATACAACCAAAAAAATATTGAAATTTTAATCATATCCATATAAGCAGAAACCGCCAAACAAATTTCATGATTTTGGTATCAAATGTTGCGAAATGAATTGCAAGTTTAGAATCTAACGCGAAGCCTGAAATTATTTGAGACCATGACCAATTCTCACTCCGCTAAAGTTAAGAGCCTAAAATTTTGTCCTAAAAAATCTATAGCAATTGTTTAGTATGTTCAAGCTAAAGTAAAGAGTAATCCGATTTTCTTTATATAAGGCTCATTCGAAGGGCTATTTTGTATATTTTCCAAATATGAATATTAAAAACATTTCTGCTAATTCTTGTGGCTATCCAAGACCTCCAAGTCGAAGCATCTTTTGAATTTCCTAAAAAATTGACTTTCAGTAGTCCTGGCTGTGCCAAATACAATCAGATGTTATGTTGTTATAGCTTCAAAGAAAGACCAATCTATTGTCAATGGAATACCATTCACATTTGGTTAGAGAAATTATATTATATGAGTTAAATTTTGATAAAACTAACACAACCCAGGTTTTTTCTCATACAAATGGAATTTTAAACTTTGAGTGACTTCCGCGCCCATCAAACATTATCGGATCGAAACCAAACTTCATATTTAATAGTTTGGGACCATAAGCTTATATAATTTGCCTGGCAATTTTAAGAAACCCAGTTAAAAAAAAAATAAGGACCAGTCTAGTGTACATCGTTCAACCACCTAATATTGAGCAATCTTTTGTAATCGTCCTGGGTAATATTGTTCGATCGGTTTCCTATCATGTATGTACAAAGGTTAAAGTCCGTCATCTCCAACAATATTTACACTCACTTCACTTAGGTTGTCTTTTCCAACAATTTGGTTAAATTCTTTTTATTTGATTCTTTATTCCTTCTTCTTGTAGCTGCTTTCCAGTGTCTCTTCTTCTTCGTTCGGCGGTTTGTCTTGGAAGAAAATCAAAAATATAAGTTATTAACCCTTAGGCCCTCTGAGCTTGATTTCCTTATGTTTCGCAATGACGGTTTTGTTGAATTCTTTGGTTTCTTACTTACTAATTCGATATATAGAGTGCTGTTGGTGTTTTCCGAATTTTACATCGCTTGTTCTTTGTAACGGTTACTTATCGATTTAAACTTTCTCTATGACTCTTTCTTTGTGGTAACTCTTGTTTTACTTCAATTTTCATGGGATTCTTCTTAAACAATATAACTATAATTACCGCAACTATTATAATAAAAGAGATGTACTAATTCCATACGAGACATTTCTATGTAGTGTCAACTCTTTGATGAATGGTCGATTTTTAAAATTATTAACCACAATATTCTCAAAAATAAGTGAGTTGTTTGGTATGGTTTGAAGTATTCGTTCTTCAGGGTAGTAATGAATGTCTTCTATTATCGTTTTTACATTTAAAAATTCTTCTTTTCCGACAGTAATGCTGCAATTTGAAAAGGTAATAAGGGTGTTAGCGTTCAGAGTGAGAAATAAAGTTGCAGTTATTTTGAATAGTGCAATTGCTACTCCGTTTCAATTCTTTGAATACTGAATTTTCTTTGTAGGTGTAGGTTATTTGATTGATTGAAGTTACCAACTCGTCTTCTGCCATAATTTCATAAAATTCTGTATTTGGTACGGCCGTGATGAGGTTTACCTCTATTTCCTGTAATACTTTTGGAATTTTGATAACAATAACGAGTGCCTTTTCTACAAATGACATTACTCCCACTCACACGAATTTCAGTTTAGAAAAATCTTTTTCAAATTTTTCCATTTCTTCTGTAGTGAGAATGCTTGGGTGTACGATCCCATGTTTTGCCGCCGCTATACTATCCTGAATTAGGTTCAGCTTTTCTTCTATATTTTTAAGCTTGTAAAGTTGATCATTGAACAAGACATGTCTAAAAATATCCTTATTTATCGCGTTAGTATTGTCAAACATTTTTCGATCTTGTTCTATTGCCCTTTTTAGAGAGCTTATAGTTTCATTAAAATATTTATTAATAGAGATCCAATAGCATTAATTAATCCTCTCTTTGTTCTTCCCGCATACGATGGTTCAATCGACTTCAGCTTTGTCTTTATGGATTTTATTTCTTTTATCAATAGTTCCTTATTTCGTATATCTGTTTTTATGATAAAATTCTCAATTGAGTCTATACAGTCGGATATTTCTTTGGGGTATATAATATGTAGCACCGTGATAGAATCCCTGACTATCTCTGTTTTATGCATATGTAATTCTATAAATCCGCGTTCGTCTCTAATTGGTGATACCACCAAATATCCGTGTGTAGCGACACAAATTAGAAGAAGTGCAACCTAAAAAATATGAAAATTGAGTTCGTGGCAATTGTTTTCGATATAATAAAATTCGTCATTCCAATTCTGAATTCGCAATGGTAAGTACTATAGAATTGTTCGCGTAATAAATTTAATATTCAACCTATTCTTAGGAGACTGAATTAAATGTTTTATGCCTGCTGATTTTATGGATCACTTTATGCGTGGATTCGGTAAGATAGATCTATAGGATATGTACATTTCTTTTTATTTATTTATTATTTGTTTCTAGTGTTGCAACTGGCCATCGTGTCGAAAACGGCTACATTTCATGAGCATTTTGATAGACGCTGTTCGCAAGATTATCGCTCTAGGTCCTGAGATAGCCCTAAGCACCCAACTATGTATAACCTCGGTAAGTGGCTCGATGGCATATAACTCTTACTTTCATTTTATTTTTTATTTATATATAGTTTCTTCGATTTTTATAAAATTTATTTTGCGATTTAAGTTGATCAAATTTTTGTGAAACGTTTTGTCTTTTCCCTTTGTTTTTAACTTTAAATTTGACGCAGATGGAATGGAAACTATTTCAAACGGTCCTTCCCATATGGGTGAAATTTTATTTTTTCTATTTTGGCTCTTAAGCCAGACTTTGTCTCCTAATTCAAATTTTTTTTCATTTATATTCTTGTCGTAATATGCTTTTGCCTTCAATTTTGCTGAGTTTTAGTTAATTCTTACTATTTCGTGGCTGCGTTGAATTTGATATTTTAAAGTTTTACTTTAATCATCCGTATTATAAATAGGAGCAGGTTTACGTTTTAATTTAATCGGAATTTCAAATTCAAAACTTAAAAGGGTTTTGCATGGGGTCTGTTTAGTGGATGAATGAACTGTATTGTTATGCACGTGCAAAGCGTGATACAGCCATTCATCCCAATAGGTACCGTCCTCGTTGACAAAATTTCTAAGAAATTCTGCAACAGCGCGGTGACTTCGTTCGAGAGCCCCGTTGGCTTGAAGGTGGTATGGCGTAGTTTGTGATTTTTTGATGCCAAGTATTTTGCATACTTCTTTAAATAACCTCGAAGTGAAGTTTGTGCTGTTATCGGTGACTAAGGCTTTCGGTGTATTGAATTTTATTATTATTTCATTAAAAAAGGCTCTTGCGACCGTTGATGCCTCAGCATCGGGTATAGCGACGCAAATAAAATATTTTGAAAAGTCATCTAAAAAGGTTAGAATATATTTATTTTCTCTTGATGAAATAGGAAGTGGTCCCACTATATGCATGAATACTTTATCAAATGGTCTAAAAGGTGTGTCTGTTAATGACATAGGCATTTTACCTAAGCGGGAACTTTTGTTCTTGTGACAAAGCTGGCAGGCGTCACTGTAATTTTTAATCTGTTTTGCATTCCCTCCCACTTGAATTGTCTTCTGAATCGACCATTGGTTTTGAAGAAACCTTTATGCCCTCCTATAGGTGTGTCATGAAAAATTTTTAACACATTCTTAATCTCCTGGGGGTCGGTAAAGACTACAGCTGTATCTTCCTTCTCTAGTCTCATTTTATTCTCTATTTTAGTGTTTATGTCTTCCAAATCGCCGGCTAAATCTTCTTTTTGGTCGGTTTATTCTGTCATGGATCTTGTAAATACATAAATGTTAACTGGAAGTCTGCTTAGTGTGTCTGCATTTAAAATATTTTTTCCTGGTTTGTAAATTATTTCGAAATCATATTCTAACAGTTTCAACCGAAATCTCCCTAGTCTGGTGTCCTAATCTTTCAAATTAGATATTTTCTTAAGTGGCTTGTGATCTGTGTAGATTTTAAAATGATTCCCTAAAAGATAATTTCTAAAATTTTTTACCGCCCATACTATTTCTAAAAATTCCTTCTCTATGGTGGAGTAGCGTCTCTCAGTTGCGCTAAGTGCCCTGCTAGCAGAGTAAATTAGGAGATCTTCCCCCTGTTCTCCCTGGGAGAGTACGGCTCCTAAAGCCTCATTACTTGCACCTCATTACTGTCATTAAACTGAAAGGATTATTGAAATCTGGATACTGCAATATGGGAGGGCTTGTTACAGCAATTTTTAAAGTATCCATAGCTTTTTGACAATCTTCTGACCACAAAAATTCTTGTTCTTTTCTTAAAAGCTTAGTCAATGGTAGCGAAATTTCTGCAACTTTTGAATTTCCTGTAGTAATTGATTAGTCCTAGGAAGGATTGCAATTCCTTAACATTCTTTGGTGGCTTTATATTCTTTACCTACTCTACCTTACCTGGATCAAGCAGAACTCCGTTTTTCGAACATTTATGTCCTAAATAAACTACTTCTCTTTTTAAAAATTGACATTTTTCTGTTTGTAACTTTAAACTATTCTCTCTTAGAACTTGAAAAACCTTTCTCAACCGCATTTCATGTTCCTCTAAATTCCAAGCGTAAATCATGATATCATCGAGGTAGACAAAACAGTCAATTCCCTGTAATCCTGTCAATATGCTATTCATTATCCTCTGGAAAGTGGCTGGTGCCCCAGTAAGACCGAACGGCATCCTTGCGAATTCGAAATGACCTAACCCAGTACTGAATGCTGTTTTCTGTCTGTCTTCCTTTTTAACCAGGACTTGGTGGTATCCATTTGCCAGATCAAGTGTAGAAAAATACCGACTACATCCTAATCGATCGAGAATTTTGTCTATTCTTAGAATGGGAAAATTTTTTTCAAGGTTATATCGTTAAGTTTGCGAAAGTCAACTACTAGCCTCCATTTCTTTTGGCCATTTTTGTCTGCCTTTTTTGGAACCAATATTATAGGTGAGTTCCAAGGGGATTTGCTTGGAGTTATAATACCGTCACTCAACATTTTATCTACTTGTGTATTAATTTCTTTTCTGTGCGCTTCTGGCAACCTATATTGTCTTGAATTTATCGGGGCGTATCCCAGCTCTGTGGGAATTTCATGTTCTAGGCCAGTTGTATATGATAAATAATCGTGTTTCAAATGGAAAATATCCGAATATTCTTCAACTATTCTTGTCATAGAATTCAGTTCTTCTGTATAAAGTGTCTCTTCGAGTTTAATCGTGTGCATTAAAAATTTTAAACGGTTATCCTTATCTTTATATAAGCTTAGATGATTAATGGTTGAACAGTTGTTCTCCTCAAAACTGTTTGCATCCTCGAATTCTAATTCGATATCTGAAGTTATTTCCACATCATACTCATTTGCCTTTAAAATCGGTACATAGGCCTTATTATTTACTACCTTTGTAATAGTTTCGCCCACAAAGCCGCCTTTCTTTATTTCCTTTTTATAGACCACTTTCGAGGTATTTGCGTAAAATCCTGTCGCTTTTGGCACCAATAAATGGTAAACACGCTATTTTCTCTCCGTCATTGAAAAGCAAAATATTTTTTCGATAAGGTTTATAATAGCTCTATCCTGAAATATATCTCGACTAACCAAACCATCTGCTGGAATTTTTGACCTCTCCGGCAAAACATGGAATTTCCATTTTAATCTTGTGTCTTTTGAATAAGTCAACGTTATTGTACCTTTGCTAAATATTGAGCCTCCGAACGCTCCTGAAAATTTTTTTCTTTCGGGCTCATCTAGATTTTCCTGGCTCTTCAGAGCTTCTATTTTAACTAAACTTGTGTCTGCCCCAGTATCCACCAAAATTTTAAGTTGTTTATTTACTGCTGTTTCGCAAGAGAATATTATAAATGCCTCCTCTGGCCCTGTATGCAAGTCTACTTTATTGTGTGCATTTTCACACTTCTTAAAAATTTTTTCATTAGAATTTTTTCGAATCCCTAAATTTGCTGTTATCCGCGTAATCGCTTGACAATGCGGAATTAAACTTTCCCTTATACCCAACATTGTTTTATTTATTTTCTTTTCATTTTGCGATGTGTCATTTTCCGCTTTAGCGTAAACTACCGTGTCCTTAAATGTTACCCTTTTTTTGCCTTTTGGCTTTTTAATAACAATTCCTTTTTGCTGTCTATATTTGTCATTCTTTAACTGCTGCCTTTTCCATTTAAATCATCTAAAAAAATTTTCGATACATCCGGCTCCTCTAATTCGTAACGTGTCTGCCTAACTTCGTTTGATTTATTCTTGATGTCCGAGGAAACAAGATTAGGCCTGTGAATTTTGACATAACATTTGGCATCCTGGTCTAATGGCCTTGACCGGGCCGCTGGTGGTTTCCCTGATTCTGACTATTGGGACATTTACTAGCTATATGGCCGTGCTGAGAACATTTAAAACACCGAACGCCAGTATTAGGTTGTCTATTGTTATTTGTAGATACAGTCGCATTTTGAGTAGCAGATGCCCCATTAATTTTTAAGAATTTTGAATTAAATTGATAGCTTTGTCTAACATTTTCCATGTTACCATTGTGTTGTGGCCTATACTGATTATGTACCCTCTGGTCATTTCTCTGTCTGCATAATGGGTTCGTATCGTGCCCTTTTACTCGACAAACATTACAAAATAGGTTCCTGCGTCTACATTGCGTAACATTGAATTTCCGTATGCCCTACTTTGCTGCAATAAGTGCACGTAACCTGATGTTGCGCTTGCTGCAAGCTGTTTCGCTTGCAAACGGAGCTAGTCTCGTGTCCGTACTGCATACAATTTTCACAATACGGTGTGTTTTTTCTTAATTGGCAAACGTCTCTCGTGTGTCCGTCTATATTACAAAAAGAGCAACGAATCTGATCTGAGAATTTAACTGAGACAGAATCAATTTCTTCTGCTTCTTCCGCTAGTTTTATTATTTCTGGAATAGGTTTGTGCTTATGCAACTTTAAACGATGTCTCATGAAAGGATCTCTGATTCCTAAAATAAATCTCCTTGTTGCTAGACCCCTGTATTCACTTAGTGCGGATACCGCTTCGCTTTGGTTCCATGATTTTTCAATCATTTCTTTTGCCTCTCTAAGCAAGGACTCTATCTTTCTTCCAAGTGCAGATGCTGACTCATTTAAATTCTGTTCTGAATTTGCCAACTCGCTCCTAATAATTTCCAGATTTCGACGTGGTAAACATTTTTTTTTTTTATAAAATCGGCTAATTCGTCAATACTATTGAATTTTATTTGATTAGCTTTTATAAAAATTTTCCCTGCCATTCTCTGTTTAATGCAAAGTAGAATAGTCTCGGAGTCAACATTACTTAAAGCTTTCTTAACCAATTCTAAACCAGAAACAAATTTCAAAATTTCTGCACTCTTGTCTGTATTATTGTTCTCTGCAAAGTATGGTATCAACCGATTAACTTTGTCCATTACTTCATCTATTTGTGGTTGGTGCGTCATGTTGTATTGGTAATTTTGGATTAGAAGGTGTAGAAGAATTTTGTTCGTCTATTAAATTTTGACTTGTCGGAAGTACGAGAATATCCGTGTTCGTGCTGATTGTTTTGGTTCTGCGTACTGGGTTAGGGCTTGGTGAACTGGCAGTGTCACAAACGCTTTTTAGGGAGACTCTCAATCGTTTGACCTCCTGCTTCAAATTCTTAACTTGTTCCTCGCTTTCTTTTAACCGCGCTTTATCCTTTTCTACCGTTTGAGCTAATTCGTTCCTGACTGCTTTGGTTAATGACTCCCTTAATTCTTGATTATTATTTTCCGATTCTTCTATTAAATTAATCTGAACGTCAATTTGTTTTTTGAAATGTTTGCATGCTCGTGTCAAACCCTGTATAGTATCTTCTAACAACTGAATCTTTTCTTCTGTGGCTTTTTCTGTTGCGCTAACTGTATTTTTGACTTGATTGATAAGATAGGTAGCTTCTCCAATCTTTGAAAATTGCCCTAGCACTGTGTGGTCTTTTATTAATTGCGAAATTTCTTTCGTTAAGTAAGCTCCCGTACTAATTCTCTTGCTTCTCTAAGAATAGTGTTCGAATCGTTTTCAAATAATTTTAATTTTTCTTTTAATAATTCTATCTCTTTAGCCATATGGCTGAAACAAATTAACTTTTTTTTTTAGCGAAAAAAAAAAAATTTCTATCAAACGGGACTCAAGGTGAAAAAATATATTTTAATGCACTCACCAGTTTCATTGTTCTGCTTCTTCCAATATTCACGTCGTCTTTTTGTTTACTCTGCTTTACTTTATTTATTGGGGACTGCTACCGTTGTTTTTTTTTATTAATTATTTTTTTTCTGCTTTTCTTTGTTTGTGCTTTTTGCGACTGCTACCGTTGCTTTTTATTTCTTCACATTAATTTCTGTCCTGACATTAAGATTTAAAAAGGTTTTTATACTTAAAATTTTCAAAAATCAAAATATTCTATCGAAAAAACTTCCTCAGAGTACCCTTAAAAACGTTACTCGATAATGTTTTCTCCGATAAAAACACCCCAATCGTGTGTGCTTTTTCGATCACGGAGCTTAGAGCTTTGCTAATGCGGTTCTGATTTCACCAGTGTTTAAAACCAAATAAGGTTCCGTCTCAGCTTGACTCTTATGCTCAATGTCAAATCACACCAACGATTTTGGCTAATTCTTTGAAAACCCTTATATTCGATTCGAATCCAACCGAAAATCGGTCGAATACCGGCTGCGCCAATTAATGTTGGGATATGGGGATTAAAGGGTATGACGCCGTGACACTTGGGTAGGTACGCACGTCATACAATCCTGTATTCCTTTTAAATAAAAGACAAGATTGATAGTACGTGCGCTTAGACGAGACTTCTGCTAGAACGGTCAAAATCAGTCTCCCTTTCCGTTGATCGAGACTCTGCTTATATGCAGTAAAAGTGCTGACCTGGCTCTGTCGCAATAGTACTTCGATGTGATGCAACTTTCTTCTTCTTATTATTGTTTCTCGGCTGTGATATTGCCACAGAACAATTGACCCAGTTATTAGTGCTGAAATGCACTTCCGCGTTGCTGGTGTCGTTGCCTTTTATTGTTTTTTCTTTATGTCTGTCTCTCCGCTGAGTTGATCGTTGCTCGCTCATCGTCGGTCGCTGGGCATGATACTTGTTGTTGTTATTGTTGAGTATCGGATATCAGGCCCGGTTGATGTGCTGACGCAACATTGTTACAACATTCAAACACTTCTATGAGTTTGCAGAGGTGGAGCAAGAGGGGAACTTAATGTTGGAGTCAAGGCGTGACTCCCAACAAAGATTCAAAAAACATAATATACATAAAATTCTATAGTTTTTCATACAAATAGTGTCGATTTCGATGAAATATTATTTTTTGTATAGCTAAGAGAGCAGATTTTCATCTTAAGTTATCAAAAAAAAAAATTAATAAAAGTTTTTTCGGTCTAAAATTAAAGTTAAACTGTATCAAGTGGGAAAAAATCGTAAAAAAAAGTCTATTTTTTCCAAATTTTTCTTGTCGATAGTTCAAAAACTAAGCTACCGATTAAATCGTGTGATAAATCAAATTAATGGAAAACTTTTTTCTTTTTAATTTTATATATTGAATACCATATATATATAAAAGACCAACAGTTATTGGCCTATTTAGCAATATATGAAGTGTTAATTAAAAAACTCAATTTTTGCATATATCTCAGAAGCTATTCTTTGGAAAAATGTATGGAGGCCATTTTCGTGATCAGCGACCTTTATTTCGTAAGAAAAGTTACCTCTTTTAAGTTTTGCAATGAGGTTAAATTTTGGTCAACATAAAAAAATTTTACCCATACATGTTAATCATGATTTTTGGTATCATACTTCCCCTAGTAACATAAGAAAAATGTTAAGAAGAATGTCGAAGGAACACTATTTATATTTTTGTATTATTATAAATCCAGTTTGTCTTCTTTATATTGTGTTATTATTCTTTTCATTATTTTTTTTATTTTTTGAAGAAATAAAATCAGAAAGAAATTTTATGCTCATTAGTTAATAAGTGGCCGCGAACAGCACCGCCCTACCACGGGCACAAACTAGCCGAATTAAAAGGCCATCACACCACGCTATCTGCAACAGACTTGGGCTTAAGTTTACTTTACGAGCGTTTCTGGGATATTCGCCAATATTTGGTACATATACGAAGGCTGACCTCCTGATTCCAAATCTGCAATCCGAATTTTGATGTCGCATTTAGTTTAGAAGTTATAACGCTTTGAAGTTTGTATGGGAAATGTATACCTACTACTAGTAGGCTACTAGACTGGTCCCTATTTTTTTTAAACTGAGTTTCTTAGAATTGCCAGGCAAATTATATAAGCTTATGGTCCCAAACTACCAAATATGAAGTTTGGTTTCGATCCGACAATATTTGATGGGCGCGGAAGTCACTCAAAGTTTAAAATTCCATTTGTATGAGAAAAAACCTGGGTTGTGTTAGTTTTATCAAAATTTAACTCATATAATATAATTTCTCTAACCAAATGTGAATGGTATTCCATTGACAATAGATTGGTCTTTCTTTGAAGCTAAAACAACATAACATCTGATTGTATTTGGCACAGCCAGGACTACTGAAAGTCAATTTTTTAGGAAATTCAAAAGATGCTTCGACTTGGAGGTCTTGGATAGCCACAAGAATTAGCAGAAATGTTTTTAATATTCATATTTGGAAAATATACAAAATAGCCCTTCGAATGAGCCTTATATAAAGAAAATCGGATTACTCTTTACTTTAGCTTGAACATACTAAACAATTGCTATAGATTTTTTAGGACAAAATTTTAGGCTCTTAACTTTAGCGGGGTGAGAATTGGTCATGGTCTCAAATAATTTCAGGCTTCGCGTTAGATTCTAAACTTGCAATTCATTTCGCAACATTTGATACCAAAATCATGAAATTTGTTTGGCGGTTTCTGCTTATATGGATATGATTAAAATTTCAATATTTTTATACCTTTTCCGAAGGAAAGGGTATATTAAGTTTGGCACGGTGTATGTAACATACCAAAGGAGTCGCGGTAGATATAGACATATATATATTCTTGATCAGGGTGACAAGAGGAATCGATCTAGCCATGTCTGTCTGTCTGTCTGTCTGTCTGTCTGTCTGTCTGTCTGTTGTCTGTCTGTCTGTCTGTCTGTCTGTCTGGTCACACTTTAGTTTTTCGTAATTTACTCCTAAGCCATGAAAGATATCATATTGAAATTTGGCATGGACTTCAACCAGGTAAATGTCCGAAAAACTGCATACAAATTTTTTTCGTAATCCCTTCTTGGGTCGTGGGAAGTGGTTCAGAAGTTTCAAAAATCACGATTTTTAACGTTTTTCCTGGATAACTTTTTTACTATACATCCCAGCTTATTGAAATTTGGTGAGTGTATAGCTACTATGTAGACTTAAGCTTTCGCTGAAAAAAAATTGCGACATCGCTATAACTATGGTCATCATCCTACACAATAGAAAAAAACACTCTTTCTCTTATTCTCATATCTGAATACAAAAATTATTTTTTTGCTTCTTCTGATTGTGTATTTTGCCGCCAAATAAAGTCGTCCATTATGGATAAATTTTGACCATGACCACATTTCGCAAAATTCGCAAAAATTGATTTTCACTATTTTGAATTGAGTATTTCGCAGCTAAACAAAATGTCCTCTAAGGGTTAAAATTTGATCAAGACCACCATCCGCGAAATTCGCGAAAATTTGATTTTCACTATTTTGAAGTGAGTATTTCGCAGCTAAACTAAATTTCCTCTAAGGGTTAAAATTTGATCAAGACCACCATCCGCGAAATTCGCGAAAATTTGATTTTCACTAGTTTGAATTGAGTAGTTCGCAGTTAAACAAAATGTCCTCTAAGGGTTAAAATTTGATCAAGACCACCATCCGCGAAATTCGCGAAAACCTGATTTTCACTATTTTTAATTGAGTATTTCGCAGCTAAACAAAATGTCCTCTAAGGGTTAAAATTTGATCAAGACCACCATCCGCGAAATTCGCAAAAATTTTATTTTCACTATTTTGAATTGAGGTTTTCGCAGCTAGACAAAATGTCCTCTAACGGTTAAATTTTGACCATGACCACCATTCGCGAAATTCGCAAAAATTTAATTTTCACTATTTTGAATTGAGGTTTTCGCAGCTAGAAAAAATGTCCTCTTACGGTTAAATTTTGACCATGACCACCATTCGCGAAATTCGCAAAAATTTTATTTTCACTATTTTGAATTGAGTATTTCGCAGCTAGACAAAATGTCCTCAAACGGTTAAAATTTGACCATGACCACCATTCGCGAAATTCGCAACAATTTTATTTTCACTATTTTGAATTGAGGATTTCGCAGCTATACAAAATGTCCTCTAACGGTTAAAACTTGACCATGATCACCATTCGCGAAATTCGCAACAATTTTATTTTCACTATTTTGAATTGAGGTTTTCGCAGCTAGACAAAATGTCCTCTAACGGTTAAAATTTGACCATGCTCACCATCCGCGAAAATTTTGTGCTTAATAATAATCTCGAGTCTTAGAAGGTATAAATAGATATCCAAGCTAGGAACGGCAGGAATTTTTGTTAGGGTAATGTTTTAACATATTTCAGGCTGAGGAAAAGGTATGTGTGCAATCGGCTTAGCCGATGTAAACTTCTTTACTTGTTTTGGTTGTATTATGTGCAGAAATATATATGATATGGTTTTTTTTTACTATGATCTTCCACTTTTCCAAAATTTCATGAAAAAATGCGCATTTTAGGGAACTTTGGGGAATTTTGGCAATTTTTTTTCCTTTTTAGAAAATTTTGAAAATTTTCAAACTTTTAATTTTTTAATTTACAGCCGTTGTAAAACTAAATTTAAAGCAGAAATTATATTTTCGGAAGGTTTATTTAATTATTTGAAGAATATTTATTTGAAGAAAGTAAAATTCAGTTTTAGTGTTTAAAACATTTGGTCAATTGATAAGCGTACTTTTGTTGAATGAGGGGTATTTCTTCCGATACGCCTCCACCAATTGAAGTATAAGTTGCAGTTCATCCTCATCTTGAGTTAACTTTTTGTTGAATTCTCCCACGAATTGAATGCCTCTTTCTGCAACGTCATTTACTACGTGAATGTTGCATAAAAAGCTTAGCGTTTCATCTACATCTTTCGTTTTCCAAACCGATGGGTCCGATTCAAGAAAAGTTGTTGGAAGACCAAATGTATTAAAAAAGTCCAAGCTTCTTTGTGAAATAAAGTCGCTTAAAGAACATTTTGCGATTACATTTAAATTTGGATGACTCCGGCCATTTTTTAATTTTACATTTGGTTCTTTTAGCTGCAACAATTTGACCATCTCTCGTTTTTGTTCAGTAAGAACTTGATCATCGAAAAAGGACAAAGCTACTCGATCAACCGAAATGTACCACAAATGATTTCTCATCTTTTTAACGACAGAAGATGCGATTTCTTCGTCTGTTTCTGAATAATTAAAAATGTTTTGCACGAACTGTAGGCCTTGCAACGCCGCAGAAATTGCATTTTTACTTCCAAACCAGGCCTTGACATATAATTTTACCACAAAAATACAAATGGCCCTCAGTCCATTTTCCTCTTCATTCACAAGATGAAATTGTTCGCGAAAAATGAATATTTTCAAGCAGTAAATAGCTTTAGACATCCAACGAGCGTGACTCATTGCGCCATGAGCTTTAATTTTAAAAGAATCTCTTTTGAGGAAAACAAGTGTTAATTGAAGCAATTCTTTGTAATCATTTCTGCTATGACCTTTTGTAAGTTGAGCAATACAAAATTCTGAAATATTTTTGCTTTCAGCTGGACTTATTTTCAATCGCACTGCTTCATCGTCCATACCAGATTGAAAGGCTGATTTGTTTAAGCTTGACCAAGCTTTCTAAAACCGTCAAAAAATGGGAACTTCTGGAGCCGAGGTTGTTGGATATTTAGCTTCAAAAGCAGCACGGAGCATTATTTCATACATATGATGACGGCATGGAAATTGAATAAGTTTGCGTCCAATTTTTTTCTAAAAAAGAACCGCAGCAGCCGCAATTATGCCACTGTTGACAGCTGTTGTGTCAAAACATATGCCTTTTACTTGGCTGAGAATATTCCATTGGCTTAGTCGTTGATATAATGCATTTGCTATATTACAGCCGGTCCCATTTTCTATTGTTGGTGCTCCTAGAAATTTGATGGCTTCGTTGTTGCTAATAACAACACAAATTATTTCCGATTTCTGTCGTCCAATTAAGTCTTGCATTAATTTCCCATCGAAATAAACAATAATGTTATCCTTCATACTCAACTAAAAATAAAGAATAAGCTCTAACAAATAAAAGCTTACGAAAGTCCAGCTTACATTTTCTGATATAAAAGTTGCAACTTCGTTAAATGCCTTTAGCCGATTTTCAATACGAAATCGCCGAATAGATGTGCGGTTAATGACAAATTCCTCTGCAGAAAGTCCTAATGATTCTATAACGGCGATTAAGATATGCACCGCCATTCTATCCGTCAGTTTTGCATTGTCTAACGCTGCAGCTAAACGAGCAGTTAGAACAAAATTGCGACCTCGATTTGAAATATCTCTACGGTTGGATTTATGCACAAGTAAAGTGCTGTCAGATTCTGTTTCAGAATCCTCGACTTCATCAAGGCAAAAAGACTCCCTTAGACGTATTGATTTGGACCGACCTAGATATATCAAAAAAGAGATATATTATGAAATCAACATTCATCCTTCATAACTAAAAAGCTTATTACCAGTGCATGGAAATATTTCGTCTTCAGACTTTCGCTTGACCGCTTTTTCTCTCTTTGCTTCTTTCCCGAGTAGTTCATGATCATCGGAGTTCCAATCAGTCCCGTTCATACGCCCTCGACGTTCTTTTAGGTCGTTGATTTCGCAAAAATGCTCTGTTTTCATCAAGGGTTATCATTTCCAAGGCATTTTTGGTGGCAATATCAAACAAATCATCCAAAGTGTCAACAAATGCGTTAACAACTTGTTTCTGCTTTTCAGTTCGTTTACAAGGAACCGTTTTTTTTTAATCATTTGCCAAGTAGCATATACTCCCAATAACTTTCCAACCGTATTGTAGCCGTTGGGAAAAGGTAAGTGAGTTTGTTGCCAAAATATTTCTACGGCTTTTATTGCAAGCTTTGCACTTTCCTTTGCTGAAAGTCGCCCAAATCGCGTATTATAAAAGAAAACCTTTAAAACTTGCCTGGTTGACGGCAACTTAGCACCAATAATTTTATGACATACTTTTCCAATCAAATATACGGTTTGAAATTTTTTATCAATTGTGGAGGTATTGCTTGTAGATGAATTATCTATTGATGATCCTCGAGTTGAAGCAAACATTATACAAAGTAATATTTGTTTTAATCACTAAAACAGGAATTGAATACTTCGAAAAGATTGATAAATGACGTTTTTTTTGCAATAAAATCAACAGCTACTGAGTAATTATTTATAAATAAAAAGGTGTTTTTTGTACAAACATATGTACGAGTAAGATAGCAAAATTTACTGTGAGATTTTAACAAAACGTTAACTCAAGATGAGGATGAACTGCAACTTATACTTCAATTGGTGGAGGCGTATCGTAAGAAATACCCCTCATTCAACAAAAGTACGCTTATCAATTGACCAAATGTTTTAAACACTAAAACTGAATTTTACTTTCTTCAAATAAATATTCTTCAAATAATTAAATAAACCTTCCGAAAATATAATTTCTATTTTAAATTTAGCTTTACAACGGCTGTAAATTAAAAAATTAAAAGTTTGAAAATTTTCAAAATTTCCTAAAAAGGAAAAAAGATCTGCCAAAATTCCCCCAAAATTCCCTAAAATGCGCAGTTTTTCATGAAATTTTGGAAAAGTGGAAGATCATAGTAAAAAAAACCATATCATATATATTTCTGCACATAATACCACTTCTTTTGAAGCATAAATTCCCAAAAATGTTGTACCATTTACCTGTCTGATGCTTTTAAAGCAGTAATATTCAGCTGTTTGTACAACCAAAAAAATATTGAAATTTTAATCATATTCATATAAGCAGAAACCGCCAAACAAATTTCATGATTTTGGTATCAAGTGTTGCGAAATGAATTGCAAGTTTAGAATCTAACGCGAAGCCTGAAATTATTTGAGACCATGACCAATTCTCACCCCGCTAAAGTTAAGAGCCTAAAATTTTGTCCTAAAAAATCTATAGCAATTGTTTAGTATGTTCAAGCTAAAGTAAAGAGTAATCCGATTTTCTTTATATAAGGCTCATTCGAAGGGCTATTTTGTATATTTTCCAAATATGAATATTAAAAACATTTCTGCTAATTCTTGTGGCTATCCAAGACCTCCAAGTCGAAGCATCTTTTGAATTTCCTAAAAAATTGACTTTCAGTAGTCCTGGCTGTGCCAAATACAATCAGATGTTATGTTGTTTTAGCTTCAAAGAAAGACCAATCTATTGTCAATGGAATACCATTCACATTTGGTTAGAGAAATTATATTATATGAGTTAAATTTTGATAAAACTAACACAACCCAGGTTTTTTCTCATACAAATGGAATTTTAAACTTTGAGCGACTTCCGCGCCCATCAAACATTATCGGATCGAAACCAAACTTCATATTTGGTAGTTAGGGACCATAAGCTTATATAATTTGCTGAGAAATAAAAAAATTAAAAAAATAAGGACCAGTCTAATGTACCCATCAATGGTTTTATGAACTGGCTATATAAATTACATTTTTCAATTCACAAATCAGTTTACGTTTTTGATTCATTTGCCTACACAAGTATTAAAGCGGCAAAAGGAATAGACAACAAAGCATTAGCAGAGATAAGAATAAAATCATTACTAAGAAACATTGATGTGTTCATAGTTAAGACATTAGTTTTTCCAATTTGTGAAAACAATCCTTGGATGCTTGTGGTAGCACACTCTGACTTTATATATGTGCTTGACTCCCTCAAACCGCATAATATCCATGAAATAATCACAAATATTAAGTTTTTTTTGATACAGCAAATAACATAGGAGAAAATGAAAATTTTTCAAAAATAAGAGAAGCAAAATATCCAAATTGTCCGCAACAGGAAAATCAAACAGATTGCGGGTTGTTAATTTTAAAATTTGCACTCAGCTTATTTGCAGCATAGAGAAAAAAATTGAATATTAGCGCCCAATTTTTTGACAAAGACTTAAATTTAAAACTCAACTTTAAGCAATTTAACTCGAAAATCTAGTGTGTTTGTTGTATTTTACGCCGAGTTTTAACTAAATCGAGGCTAAGCCTCTGTCAACAAATTGGGCATAAGTGTAGTAAAAAGAAATCCATTATTTTTGCATTAAATTGAGGGCTTTATTTAAGATAGTTAGAATGACCCGATTTAGGTCAAATATGCGCCGTTTTGTTCGATAACTTGTTGCCATTTTAAAGGTAATTTCATTATGCCTCTCTCATAGAAGCCCTCGTTCCTATTAGCAAAAAATTGAGACAGTCGAATTTCAGAAGCCTCTCTTGAAGCGAATGTTTCACCAGCAAAATTGTTCGCCATGGACAGGAACAGATGGTAATCACTTGGTGCCAGGTCCGGACTATAAGGTGGATGCAGAAGAACCTCCCAACCAAACTCCCGGAGCTTCTGGCGAGTCACTATCGATGTGTGTGGCCTGGCGTTGTCCTGATGGAACACAATTCCTCTCCTATTGGCCAAAGCTGGCCGCTTATGGGCGATTGCTTCCTTCAGACGGTCCAATTGTTGACAGTAGAGTTCCGAGTTAAGAGTTTTGCCGTATGGGAGCAGCTCATAGTAGATAATTCCCTGCCAATCCCACCAAACACACAGCAAAACCTTCCTGGCCGTCAATCCTGGCTTGGCCACCGTTTCCGCCGGTTCACCGTGTTTCGACCACGACCGATTTCGCTTGACGTTGTCGTAAGTGACCCACTTTTCATCACCAGTCACCAACCGCTTCAGAAATGGGTCGATTTTGTTGCGGTTCAGCAGCGATTCGCAGATGGAAATTCGGTCTATGAGGTTTTTTTGCGTTAACTCGTGTGGCACCCATACATCGAGCTTCTTTGTGTATCCAGCCTTATTCAAATGGTTCCAAACGGTTTTTGTGCAATCTTTAGCTCTTTTGCAATCGAAAAAGTGCTAACATGACGGTCGGACTCGATAATTTCCATGATTTTATCGACATTTTCGACAATTGGCCTTCCAGTGCGTGGTGCATCCTTGACATCGAAGTTACCGGAACGGAATCGACGAAACCAAAATTGCGCATGATTGGCTGTTACAGTATCAGGTCCATAAACGCTTTTCACATTTTCAGCCGCCTGGCTTGCGTTTTCTCCCTTATCGAAGAAAAACTGTAAAATGTAGCGAATTTTCTCTTTGCTGATGTCCATCTTTGACAAGCTCTCAAACAAAACTGAATCAATCAATCAAAAAAGTGTCAAAAAAACTTTTTTAGTAGGAACTGTCATCTTTCTAATGCCCCCTAGCGGAACACGATCGGACTTATACAACGCGAGATGCAGATAAATAACGCCATCTATTGGAAAAATAATTTCTTTTTACTACACCTAATATAACCCAAACGAAAATATGTTTCAACATGAACCTCTCAATTTATCAAGAGAGTTGTTGGGGGAAGTAATCAAAGATTGGCAACAACAAAATGTAAGCAATATAGCGGAAATAACAAATACAGAAAAACGAATCTTTATTTAAAATAATGAATTGCATAAGTAAAGAAAAAAAAAAAAAACAAATCCACGGATCAAAATAAAGATCACACTGAATAAAAGAAATTTCTGCATCAAAATCAAAAAAAAAACAAGTAAGAAAGCTAAAGTCGGTCAAGCTCGACTTTGAAATACTCAGCGTCCCGACGTTATGAGCGCACTATATTTTGCTTCTCTATTTATGGGCGTGGCAGTGGGAGGGCCACATAAATTATTTCCCTACACCTTTCATTCGCCTTGGTGAACCTATGTTGCGAATTTGAAGTTTCTATGCCTTTTAATTCACAAGTTACGATAAGCCCTTATTTCTTAAGTAAGGCAGAAGTCTGACACATTATTTCCCTAACTTCTTCTTCGGAATTTCCTCCCGTGATAAGATCGTCGACGTAGAAGTCGCGGCGCACGATTGTTGAGCCTATTAGGAAAGACGCGGCCTCGTCGATTGCCAGTTGATGCATAGGAGGTATTGCTAAGAACGCGGCTGACCTTGTGCCATATGTCACCGTGTCCAGCTTGTAGACTTGCAATGGATCTTTGGGATTAGGGTTGTAAAAAAAACATTCAAAGTTTCGATTTAATCGATTTTTTTGGCTTTCGATCGATTTTTTTTAGAATCGATTATGTTTTTTCGATTTTTAATAAAATCGATTTTTTCTTTCGATAATAAATTTTTTTTGGAAACTCTGGAAAATGTTTAAAATATGAGCAAAACGATATGTAAAAATGGAAAAAAATACAGAAATGGACGGTCAATTCTTCTGAATGCACCTCCAAAACTGAACACAACTATAATTGAATATCATTAATTGACTAGCATTAGGTAAGGTTAGGTTAGGGTGGCTTCCCCCTTTAAGGGGACACACTTAGGCCGCATATGGGCCCGTTGTGATACCACGAGGGAAGGCATGCCTTCCTAGTTACACCTTTGGTGGAGCCAGTTAGACTTATTTATGAAGCGAGCCATGTCATTTATTCGAACAAATGTTAGTTTGGTGAGGGAGGAGAAGAAGAAGGAGTCAAGTAGCCTGGATTTTCTCCTGGCCAGGCTCGGGCAGTGACACATGAGGTGGCTTGCTGGTTCTTCTTCCTCCTCCGATCTGCAATTTCTACAGTGTAAAAGACCTTAATTATTGATTGACTGCTTAAACATAAGTCAATCTTGCTCTTCGATTCTTTGGCAATTCCCCTTTGTAGTTGCGTTGAACGGCAACTGCTATTTTTCGACTTTTACCCCATTCGCGAAGGAATATTGTTAAAAATACTGTTACTCTGTTATTTTATAAACTTCAGAAACCAAAAAATAGGCATTATAAATAGGTTTTAAAAAAATGAAAAATAAATCGATTTAATCGATTTGTTGCTTCAACTAATCATCCAACATCGATTTATAACTATGCAGGTCTTCGATTAATCAAAAATCGATTTTTTCTTAAATTTTACAACTCTATTTGGGATCCTTTCTCCAGAGTATAAGTTAACACATTAAGATAGTTTCCCTCAAAAATAAAAATATTTTCCACATTGCAATGCGCTTCTTGCATAACATCTTGTTCCCACATTAACCACCAAACCTCTTGCGCAACATCCGATTATCACACTGGTCACCTGATCCATTCCATGCACCTTTCGCATATCGACCCATTCCTTCTATCGTAACCCGATCTTCTCGCTGCTTCAGTTAAGCAACACATGCAAAGCAACGTGATAACGTTCCCACGATTGCATTCACACTCCTACGTCCGGTAGCAAGTCTGCACGCGCTTTTCATTTTTGGCAAAGCTAAGCAATTAATTGCAATAAAAAGAATGAATTGGAAGTGAACAAGTTTAGTTCTGAAAACTCGGTTAAGAAAATATGAACTAAGTACAAATTCCGCATAGCGGAAGGGACTTCTAAGTACAAATTCCGCATAGCGGAAGGGACTTCTAATTAAAAATTTAAGAAAGTGTTAAAAGAAAAAAGTTTATGAATAAAAACATTTAAATATTTTTTTTTTGCAAAACATACCAAATGTTTTAATTGGCGCCCAACGACAGACCCCATGTCGCGTAATAAGGATAAAGTCCTTAAAAGGAAAATTTAATAATTAAATTAAAAGATCCCTTTAATTTAAAAATTTAAAGTTGTATGAAAAACCTTTGCGAAAAAAAAAATAAAATAAAAAACCCCTAAATACAAATTTTTGTGAATCATTTAAAAAACTACAAAGATCCCTCTAAGTGAAGAATTTTAAGTTTTATGAAAAACCTTTGCGAAAAAAAAAATAAAATAAAAAACCCTTTAAATACAAATTTTGTACCTTAAATGAAATCTTTTCGTGAATCTGAAAAAATCTTTGACAAAATTTTTTTGAAACTAAGAAAGAGAAGCAGAAATTTTCTTCATCGGAATCAGCACTCATGTTCGACGAACTGAAAAGCAAATTAAAGCTTATCGTTGGTCCTGAGGGTATTTCATCAGATAGCGAGGTTATCGAGCTACAGGAACAAGAACCCATCGAATCAATAGACGAATTGGTCTGAATATTGGGGCAACCATCGTTTGAATTCATCATCATCAACAACAGCTCAACTAACAGTGTACTCTTTTTTCATCAACAAGAGAAACTTTAATAGCATCATTCTCAGCAACCAACGGCTAAAGCTTTTATCAATAACTACAACCTTAACAGCGTCAGTGACTCTCAGCGATCACTCTTAACAACAGCAGCCTCTACATCAGCACCGTCATAGCAGCGTCAATCGCTCTCAACGACTAAGAACAACAGCGAAAGCTCTTTCTATCAACAACGGTAACATTAGCAGCCACTGTAGACAACAGCTAAAGCTTTTATCAACAGCTACAAGCTTAACAGTGTAAGTGACTCTCAGCGATCACTGTAAATAGCAGCAGCCTTCACAATCAGCACCACCGCAATAGCGTCCATCGCTCTCAACGAGTAGGAACAACAACGAATAGCAGCCACTGTAGACAACGGCAAATGCTTTTATCAACAGCTACAAGCTTAACAGTGTAAGTGACTCTCAGCGATCACTGTAAATAGCAGCAGCCTTCACAATCAGCACCACCGCAACAGCGTCCATCGCTCTCAACGAGTAGGAACAACAACGCAAGCTCTTTCTATCGACAACGGTAACATTAACAGCCACTGTGGACAGCGGCAAACGTTTTTCATCGAAGACCGCAACAGCGTCAAGCACTCTCGGCGATTTAAGGCAATAGCAACAGGTCTTTCAATCAACAACTTTTTGAGCACTCTCAACGACTGCGAATAACAACAGCTCTTACGAACGACAACGGTTATCTAAGCAGCCACGGCAACTAGCAGCAATAGCACTTATTACTAGTAACAGCAATCTTAACATCGATTTCAGTAACTCAACAGCGCCACCATGATCCTCATACTGTAAGTTACCGAAATTGTAATAGAAAAGGAAATTATATCTTTGAAGTATTCAATAATTTTTTTTTTTTTAACGTAACTTTATGAGTGTAGACGAACAAATTGAGGAGCTAGGTAATTTGCGATTAAGATTAAACGACAGAGAACAGGAAGTAAGACCTCATACCAGAATGGACGAAATTACGGTACGAGCAATTGTCTCCACGGCCATAAGTATGGCTACAGAACAGACAAAGATAAGTTTATAGACAGGATGCTCTTAGAGTATTTATATCCGGTCTGAGACGCCCTACCTGTGACATCTTGTTCTCATGTAAACCTGCAGATATACCGTCTGCACTTGCACTCGCTCTGGAGTTAGAATCAAACCAAATAAGGTACAATTTTGCGACAATTTATGGAAACCAATCGCACAGACAAACTCACCCCATTCCGGACACTTCCGTCATTCTATCAAACTTAGGCAAGGCTAAATATTTTTCAACCCTCGACCTTAAATCTGGCTTCCATCAAATTCAGCTCGCGGACAATGACAAGGAAAACACCGCATTTAGCATCAATAACTGGAAGTACGAATTCTGTCGTCTACCGTTCGGTTTGAAAAATGCACAAAGCATTTTCCAACGTGCAATAGATGACGTGCTACGTGAAGAGATTGGAAAGACGTGTAATGTTTATATCGATGACATAATAATTTTTTCAGCGACAATACACCAGCATTTCAGAGATTAAGACACAATTTAAAAAAAAATATATACCAAGCAAACATGCGGGTTTCGCGCGAAAAATCAAAATTCTTTCAACAATCAGTCGAATTCTTAGGATTTTTAGTTTCTCAAGATGGTATCAAAACCTTCCCGGAAAAGGTCAATGATATTGTTAATTACAAATAACCAAGAACGCCAAGGAGTCTGCGATGATTTCTAGGACTAGCAGGCTACTACCGCCGATTCGTTAAGGATTATGCTCACATTGCAAAGCCACTTACAAAATACTTAAGAGGGGAAAACGGGCATATTGGTAGTCGATTTTCTAGGAACATTCAACTAAGCCTTGATCAGGAGGCTCTTAGAGCTTTTTCCAAAATTAAACAGATATAAGCTTCAGAAGACGTACTTTTACTACAACCCGATTTTAATAAACCCTTCGAGTTAACGACCGACGCCTCTTCAACAGCAATCGGCGCCGTACTGTCCCAGGATGGAAGGCCCAAAATGATTTGAACCCATTCACTCGGATCAGGTTACTAGCAAGTTGGCATTCAAAATTTAAACTATTGATGAAGCGAAAGTTGAACCGTTAATTTCCTACTAAAAACCAACCAAGTGGCAGCCATGAAGATTCGAAATCTTTATAAGCCTGTAGGAAAAGTTTGCAGATTATCCACAAATTTAATACTGAGTGATTTGGTTCCTTACGTAAAGCGAAATGTTCCGAATGAAAGAGCATAAGGCGGAAATTAAGTTTAACAAAACCATCAATCGAAAATGTACGAAGTACCGAAACTGTCGAGCCAAATTTTGCAACAACGAGTTAATATTCTAATCGGAAGTGCGGGATTACGAAGAAAAGCGGTGAAACCTGTCTTTTAAATGAAACAAAACGTCATCCGACAATTCAACGTTTCAAAAAAGGCACTTACTAAATCTCAACACTTTTGATGAGATCTATTCACCTTAAGCCGCGCTGTTAATCCTCAGGTAATAAATGGGATTCTTGTGACTTACATACATTGGGGCAAATTTAAAAATCAACTTTTAAACGTTTTTCGTTAATTTCGTATCCAGAAAAAATCGTTATAGATGTGCACAACAGCAATGACCAAACAGAAATTTTAACAAATGAACATAACCGAGCTCCTAGAAATAATCCAAGGAAATCAAAAGCAAGTTTTAAAGTACTATTATTTCCGAAAATCACTAAAAACAACTCAAGAAATAGCACTGGCCTGAAGGACGTGCAAGGAAGCCAAAATGAAAACATCCTAGGAGAAGCGAAATTGGAAAAACACCAATCCCGCTTCAAGCAGGGCGATCCTGCAATTCGACATATTCCTACTGACAAAACCATTTCATCAGTTCCTTATAAATTTTCAAAATCGCCTTAACCTTTTCAATAGAATCACGATCTATTATTGATATAAAAATGCCTATGCTTCAAATCAGAATTTCTTCCCTATGCCAAACAATAGTATCGATAATGAGAAATCCTTCAATTCACAAACCATAAAGGCCCTCTTAAAACAATTTCGGAGTAACCATATTTACAGAACCTTCAGCTCTAGTACTAGCAATGGTCAGGTGGAAAGACTACACAGTACGTTAATGAAATAGCTAGATGCATGAAAAATGAAGGGCAAGATGGAAACAAAAGACCTTATCCTTCTCGCCCCAGGTACAATAACACCATTCTTCAACCACAAATTGTAAGCCCCCGATATCATTCACTCTCTTTCCGACCAAAAAAAAGAAGAAATAAAAAAAGGATATCCGAAGTACAGGAAAAGGACTTAGAATATCATAACAGGCAAAGACAGACAAGGGTTTTTAACCCAGGAGATATTGTTTAATTAAGACCAATAAAACGCTTGGGAAAAAATTAGTAACATATTTGTAAGGAAAATGGTACAGGAAGATATGGGGAACTCAGTGCGAATTGATAACAATTGATCCATAAAGAAAACATAAGAAGTAACAGTTTTTTTTGTTCTCTCTCCCCTTAGAACAACGATTTTAGCAATTTTTCCTCCACCCGCACACCATAATAGACTAACCTCCTCCCACTACATTCCTATTAAGAATGGAAATTGCGAATTTTTATGGTTGCAAAAAAATCTTCGAAATTTTTTAGCTTACAACGGGCAGTTTGTTAGCATAGAAACATATCTTACCGAATTTGAATATGGCTGATTAAACTCAGAAGCTAACAACATATTTCCCAAGTCTCATATGAGGAAATATTAGCAGACCTGGAACAAAATAAAAATTACACAATACTGAAATTGACACCACTGCACTAGTTTAAACTTTCTGAATCAAGAACTCTTGATTAAACATTGTGGGTACGCCTGACTATGAATTTCGAAAATATACGTAACAAAGAAAATGAATAGCTCACATAGCAACAACAACAAATGACTCAATAAACTCCGAATTTCAGACTCAGCATAAACAATTAAAAAATAGTTCTATCTTAGTATACAATACGAAAAGTACAAATAATTAGGCTTTTAATTTTATAGTATAGGTCGATTATGGAACTGGATAGTATAGCCCTTTCAATAATGTTGGGAAAAATCAATGTCATAAATCCAATGTAACTAGATGTAAGAGAGATAAACATATTTTTGATTCAAACAATGTATCTATAAGTGTAAGTGAAGTCGTCGCAAATTCTAGACTAAAAATATTACAAGATGAAGAAATTGTACAGTTTACGATTAAATTTCCAATTATAAAAATAGTTTGTATAAAATTGTTAATAATACCAGTTGTTCACGAGATGAAAACTCTTCTGTTTGAAAGTACTAATGTTGCCTTTTGCAACAATCAATATATAACGCTAAGTGATTGTAAAAAGAAAGCTTCCACTTCATTCTGCCAGACAATAACTAAGTCAAGTAACTCGTGCGTCATTAATCTCCTTAACAATAATTCAGCTACCTGGAGGACTGTGTCTGCCCATGAAAAACCCTTTTTGACTATCATTGATGACGGAATCGCAGTCATTAACAACCAACCATCTAAAATTATAGATGAAGGTGTAGAGAAAACCCTCAAAAAAGGCACTTTTCTATTTACATTCGAAGATGAGCTAACGATAAATGGAACAAAATTAAAGAACTATAGGAAACTCGCCTTCATGGCCCCTGCAATCCCTATCGCTCACTCAGTAAACCTAACAGACCATATTTTTGTCTTGTCACTCCCCTATTTGCACGAACTAAATGTTCACAATATCAACAAAATTTCCCATTTGCGCTCTAAAATGAATGAACTTCTTATATTCTGATTGGATTGGTGACGTGTTTAGCAATATTCGTTATAATTGTCTGCATTAAAAAGAGGCATCAGAAAATCAAAATAGTCAACGTCTTAAATAAGCTCAAGCAGTCGCGGACGACTGATCTTCAAGAGGGCGCGTAGTTAACACATTTAGATAGTTTCCCTCAAAAATAAAAATATTTTCCACATTGCAATGCGCTTCTTGCATAACATCTCTTTAACACATTAACCACCAAACCTCTTACGCAACATTCGATTCCCACACTGGTCACCTGATCCATTCCACGCAACTTTCGCGTATCGACCCATTCCTTCTATCGTAACCCGATCTTCTCGCTGCTTCAGTGAAGCAACACATGCAAAGCAACGTGATAACGTTCCCACAATTGCATTCACACTCCTACGTCCGGTTTAAGAAAGTTTTAAAAGAAAAAAGTTTATAAATAAAAACATTTAAATATTTTGTTTTTGCAAAACATACCAAATGTTTTAGTTTATACATTGCAATAGGTAATCAGGTGGTGTCATCCTTATGCATCTATACATTTTGCATATGTCTCCGGTGAGTGCAACTCGAAAGTAGTGGAAACGAATTAATATATCAAACAAGGAAGGCTGAATAGTAGGGCCAGCTATTAATATAGCATTGAGGGAATATCCAGAGGTTGTGGTATCCGATCCGTCAAAAACTACTCTCAGTTTCGTAGTTGAACTCGATTCTTTAAATACGCAATGATGAGGCAAGAAATGCCGAAAGTATTTTGAATCTTGCTCATGAGCTAGTGACATTTGATGTATTCGTCCATAAATTCCGAATATTGCAGTTTGATGTCTGGGTGATGTCGAAATTTACGTTCCAAGTGATAAAACCTTCGCAGAGCTGTGTTGTATAAATCTCCAAGACGATCTAGTCCGTGTTTGAACGGAAATCGCACTGAATATTCTCCTCTGTGCAGACGTGTGTGGGTAGCTACGAAATAAGCTTCACAATTCATATCTTCCTTTGTCAAAATGGCATTGTGATCAAGATTGGAATCAATTTCCCAAAATGCACGAATTGTTTCATCTATTCGTTGTTCGAAGTTAATATTTCCATCAGTTTTTATCGCTGTTAGCACCGATGATGTGATACTGCGATGACAATCTCCGCATACTATCCAACCCAATAGAGTTTTTTGTAGCATGGGTAAATGCTCGTTCAAGCGAATTTGGTCAACGCATAGTAGCTTAAAGAAGAGACCTGCGCCTATAAGCATATCAATGCGCTGGCACTTGTTGAACGTTGGATCCGCAAGTTGAATATTAGATGGAATTTTCCAATTGGTTATCCCTAGAGAGGAGCTTGCCTGATTTTCCGTTATCTTTGGCGTAATTACAGCCGCAATTTCTGTTGAATAATCGCCAAATCGAGATTGTATGCAAAGGTTGGCCATGCTGTCTGCATACAAATCTGAGTCAGCAATACCTGAGATGATTGTGGCATTACGTATAGTCTTCAAGCGCAATTATTTCATAAGCCGTTTGGTTATGAAATGTATTTGTGAGTCAGAATCCAGCACAACACGGCAGGGAACCAACTCCCCAAGATTATTTTTGACGTAAACGATCGCCGTGGCCAGTAGCACATTATCATTAGGAAGATGCGTCGAGCTCAAGCAGAGGCGATTCGAATCCAACGTGGTTACCAGTGCCGCCTATGAAGCAGCTTGATTTGGAGATAGGTTTGATGTTGTTGGAATATACCTATCTCCATTTGGCGCAACTGTTGTTGAGCTCAGATGGAGCAGAGTATGATGCTTACCAGAGCAGGTTGACAGGTTGTGGATTTACAAGTTTGCAATGTCTGTCCCTTTTGAAGGCAATCAAGACACAGATGCAACCTCTTTGCTTCCTTTAATCGTATTGACGGTGAAAGATTTGCAAATGAGTAGCAGTTGTAGATAAGGTGACCTTCATTATCGCAGAAGGTGCAGGACGTGGTTGCTGTCTTGGCAGCTAGCAATGATTTTTTGTTGTTGCGCTTGTTGTCTTTTTTCCATTCCCTTTCTTCGGCAGCTGATAGTGTCGATTGTTTTATCGTTTCTAATATTAGGCAGCGATTTTCCAGGAAGTCGGTCATATTTTGCCAGGTTGGAAACGTATCAATAGAAGCGACTTCTTCCCACTTCGTTTGAGACACTTCGTCCAATTTTCGAGTTATCAAGTATATTAACAAAACATCAGCGATTTGCTCTTTGTTGCCGATCGTCTGCAATGCACGAATGTGCGAATTGAAGTTGTCGCTCAACATCCGTAATTTTTCTACTGAATTGGCCTCAACTTGCTTAAGCTCGAACATCTCCCTAATGTGTGCATGGAAAAGAATGCGTTTGTTATCAAACCGATTTTTAAGTAAGGATATTGCCTTATCATAGTTCATGTCGCTGATCTCTAGCGATTTAATAGCGTCAAATGCTGAACCCTGAAGACAGGAGCGGAGATGCTGCAGCTTTTCAATCTTGCTTAAGTCCACGTGGTCATGAATGAGCGAGGTGAACATTGAGAAAAAGTTGGGAGATTCTGTGAAGGTCCCACTAAGTGTTGACAGCTTCAATTGCGGAAGTCGAGAATAAGAATGCTTTATAAGCAGTGATGGCATGTTCTCTGCGACGCATCTTGTTGAAGACGCAATGCCAGAAATATCAGCTCGATGAGAGTTGATTGCCGTAATAAGAGCAGATTTTACTTCGATGTAAGTTGTTGAGAACTTGATGCGGGCGTCGCCATCAAGCTCCTAAGGATTTTCCTCTTCCAGATTTGATTGTGCAGCATTAAAGTCAGGATTCAATCGATCAACTAGGTCAGTGTGCATGGATAACTGAGCTTCATTGTATCGATCTATGACCTCCGAAGTGAGTTTCTTAGCTTGATCTTCCATTTGACGAACTATGGATGCAGCCTTAGCCTTGTTGAAGGATGGCGTTTCGAAGAAGATTTCTTTGGAGAGGCCCTTTTTGCTTCCATATTAACCTTTACGTTTAGATAGAACTTCACTGCAAAGGCCACTGCACGTGGCGATGTTCAACCAGAGAGAGCGAGAATGAATAAAGGGCGAAATAAAGAGAATGCTTGAACCTTCGTTGACGATGTTGATGGGTATGAAATTTGGCAATGTGCGAATATCATAGCAAAAGAAAGACATGCAAGCTTCGTGCATAAGCACTAACGTATTTATGTATTACGAGGAAGCATGAACTGCAAGACAAACGTAGCAACGTATATAAGTAAGTTTGTGTACACGTACTCGATGCGACGACTACTTAAGTGGACACTGTTTCTCAATGTTATGTACTCAAAACGAATGTGCGTTTGTCAGCGCTAAATATGACGTCAGAGCAGCGATAATTGTAGGTTGTCATACATGTGCTGTGTGCAAGCACTTATATATTTCAATGAGATATATATGCGATATAACGATCGAAATTTGTTTAAAAATTTACAACGCGAGCGGAAGAGCTGGGCAGGCCGGCATCACGTCGGGGTCACCAATGTTTGAGGCGCAAGCTTTTCTTGCGACCTTTATTGCAATTTTACGCGTTACTCTTACTAAATCGTTTCAAGACGGCGTCCATTTCTTCCAGGATATGTCCCTTTTTGTAGTTTACCAGTATACCAAATATCAATGGAATATGTTGAGTGGTTCGCAAGTTGCAAGCATTTTACTGAAAACACAATAAATTCATTTGTGGGCGTGGTAGTGGGCGGATGTCTCCCATTTTTACTTAGGATCATACTCGGACCCCGATATACATGTGTGCCAAATTTCGACTTCATTGGTTAAACCGTTTCGGAGGAGATCCGACCACGGACAGACGGACAGACGGACGGACGGACGGACGGACGGATGGACGGACGGACAGTTGGACATGTCTAAATCGCTTCAGTTTTTGATCCTGATCATTTCTATATATATTTTCCTATATATCCGGAGCTTAATTCTCCCTGTTACAAGTTTTGCACAAAACTAATATACCCCTCTTACGCTGGGTATAAAAACAAAATACTAAAAACAGACAAAACAAACCACCGAAGCAAATTTTTCAGAATACTTGAAACGTCAAAATTTACAGGGCTGCCATAACAAAAAAATGTACTCACTTTTTCACGAATAACTACTTTTTTGTTACAAAAACTACTATTTATTTAACTCTTTGCTACTTTATAAAACAACACTGCTTTAAAAAAGCTTTCGTATACACAAAAGCTTTTGTATGCACAATAGGTTTCGTATCAATTTTTGGCGAGATCGAATTCTTTGTTTATATCTATTTTAATCTTATTTTTAAATTGTTTTTTTTGTATTAAAATAAGAATATTGGAGAAATCTAGCATATTGCCTTTTGATTTAAATGCCCTAATGATAAATATGGTGGTAGAAAATGCATTTTCTACAAAGAACCTCCTCATAAAAGTCCTACCGTTGGAAATTTTGTATTTTCAAAAGCGGCACATCGGTCCACGTGCTGCGCAAGGCACAGCACAATAAAAGTTTTTTCGAAAAAAAGGACTTGGGGGGCCAACTTCTTAAGGGAAAATGGAAATGTCCTTATAACAAACTACACGTGTGAATGATTTAGTTTTCCTTAATTGGCACATAATACTCATCCTGGGCACAACCTAAATCACTTCTTGTTTAAAAAAAATATATCAATCGGGGGGCCAACTGTCATGGAAAAATGAAGCACAAAAGCCGAATTGCTTTGACTCACCTTTAATTATTTACTTTTAATTGGAGCAAAGCAATATTGCCATATATGGCATACCTTCAATGCAAATATCGAGTTCCATATTTCGCTTTCTTCTTTCGGTTCTTATTCTTTGACCTAATGAGCAATGCATGTCAAGTACGAGCTAATGCGGGCCAAGTAAGCTTGAAATGTGCAACGCACACGTGACACCGACCTTCCGCAAGAAAACTGCGCACTTGGCCAAAACCATGTGTGCTCTTGGCTATAAAAGAATTGTAAAAACCTAGATTAGAGATCAGTCTTACATAAGTCTCAGAGAATCAACTATGATTTTAAAAACTAAAAATAAATAAAGTAATTAAAATAAATCAAATAAAAGACTTTTAATTACACAACTTCACGATGAAAAAAGGACCTTCCCATAAAATCCAAACTATACGAAGGATTTTTTTTTTCTTTTGCGGCACAAAATAGCACACATCGGGCACAACTCAGCACAAGTTTTGCAATTTTTTAAATTTCAACATGGGGGGCTAAGTTCACCGACATGAACTAGCGCTGTAGAAAATAAAAAAGGTACTCGTTAGGACGATTCTTTCGCCGTGTATTAAAGGCTCGGCTGCACAGCGGCCACGGCAAAGAACAAACATACTGCCCGCCTTGCGCTACGCAACCGGTATTTCCTGCTTACTTGTCTCGAGTGTGCAGGAACTCGCGCACCTCCTGCACCAGCTCCCGAATAATGGCCATGTCTTCTGGTCTTAGGGCCGGCCAGTCATCGTTCCTGTCATAGGCCAGGGATGAGGTGGCGCTTCGTGCCGGCGAGGGAGCCCAGCGAACCCTGCTGCGGCCATCACCGCGTTCCCGATATCGGGGCATCGACGGCGAACGGCGCCTCTCGGCATTGGAGCGGCCGCGACAGCGCATGTCCTTCTAGTAGACGGCGGTGGCGCGTCCTTGGAGGGCGCTCTTTGGATTGGCGGCCTGCTGGTTGGGAGTAGCGGCGTCAACGGGAACGGCGCCGATGCGATGGCACTGTATGGAGAGGTTATCGCTCCCTTTGGGGTCGCCTTGGGCCGGGTTCCTCGGGTGGCTGCACGTGTGGCTCCCGATGAAGCACTGTGTGATGTCACTGCCCACAAATCTTACAGCCTCCTGGCATACGGCAGTCTCGCCTCAGATGCGACGAGCCAAGGCAGCCGAAGCAACACTTGTTCTGCTGCGTTGCCAGCCATCGCTTCTCTGTGGCCCAGCGGCGGAAAGAATGAAAGATACTTGTCATAAGATCTCTGGGATTTCAACTGGCAACAGGCAGAGCTTGGTGATTGGCCTTGTAATGACATCGAACTGCGTTTTAACATCGACAATACGCACGAGAAGATCGTCTTCAGGATGCACCCGAACAATTCTTCCTTTCCGCCACTCAAACGAGGGCAGCTGAGTGTCCATGACGACGACGAACTCGTCAACCTTCAGACTCGCTTGCGGCACTTTCCATTTATCTCTCTTATGGAGACTTAAGAGATACTCCGTTTTCCACCGTTGAGCAAAGCGATGATGCAGAATCTTCACCTTCTCCCATCGCGTAGTGAGCGGTAAATCGGCTTGTAATTCTTCGGGCCATGCTGTGAGAGGGGCTCCTCGGAAAAAGTGTCCGGGCGTCAGGGCTAACAGATCTGCAGGATCTTCCGACATCGGAGTGAGGGGAAGCGAATTCAATACTCCTTCGATGCGTGCGAGCAATGTGGCGAATTCTTCAAACGAGAATTTGTGCGGGCCCGCCACTTTGACGAAGTGGATTTTGAAGCTCTTGACCGCCACCTCCCATAATCCACCCATGTGAGGTGCGTAGGGCGGGATCAGATGCCACTCGAACCCTTGCAGATAATACTTTCGCTGAAGGTCCTCCCCGGTACTCGAAATGAAGTTGGCGAGTTCTGTATCTAGAGAATTTTTTGCGCGAATGAAATTTCGGCCGTTGTCGGAGAAAATTCTCTTAGGAAGTCCCCGGCGCCCTACGAATCGATCGAACGCGGCTCGGAACGACATCGTGGATAGTTTAGAGCATAGCTCAAGGTGAACTGCCTTAGTGGCGAAACACACAAATACGTTGACGTAGCTCTTGAGATATGGAGCGGTTTGAAGAGTGGAGCTTTTGATGTCGAATGGTCCGGCAAAATCGACGCCAGTGTGCGTGAACGGCAGCGATAACGTCGACCTTTCGGCTGGCAAAGCAGCCATCATCTGTGTTTTCAATCGTTGCTTGCAGATAGTGCATGTGTGACAGCGAGTAATGCAGCTTTTGATATTTCGCTTGAATCGCGCGATGTAGAAATTTTTTCGTATCATGCGAAACATGAGTTGAGCGCCACCATGCAAGAGTGTTTGGTGTACGACATCCAAATTTAAACGGCAAACCGTCGAAGCAGCAGGAACGATGATTGGATACCTTTCATCTTGTGTTAGTTCGGCGTGAATAAGACGACCATTGACGCGCAGGAGTCCATCATCATCAAGCAGAGGGTTCAAAGATAACAGCTCGCTCTTCTTTCCAAGTGGCTTTCCTTCGCTGATATCCTGATACTCGAGTGGATAATGAAATGTTTGTGAAAATAAAATTAGACGAATTCTCACTAACGTCAGCTCCTCTTGTGAAAGTATAAGTGTATTGGGACTCGGTGCCATTTCCTTTCGCGCTTGTCTGTCGAAACGCATTACATAGCCAATGACTCGAAGCGCCCGATCATATGATGAAAATCTATCGAGAACGTCCTCTGAGTCGGTAGTGACGGCGAATGCGAGCGCCTTCCGTTCTTTGATTGTTGTTGATGATGGTGTTTCAAGTTGGGGCCACTTATCTGGCGATTCGACGAGCCATGAAGGTCCGTGCCACCAAAACGAATTTTCACAGAGGTCCTGAGCAAGCACTCCTCGTGTCCCTAAATCGGCTGGATTGTCTCGCGAACGAACATGATGCCATGGAGTATTGCCGACGTTGGTCAGAATTTGGGAGATGCGATTGGCGACGTGAGTCTTCCATGCATTCGGAGGACGTTTAAGCTATGCCAGCACGATTGAGGCGTCTGTCCATAAAACCGTTTGATGTTCGTAAATATGCAGCTGAGCGTTGATGAATTTGACTAATTTGGACAGGAGAACAGCTGCGCAGAGCTCGAGCCGTGGTAAGCTGACAGTTTGTAACGGAGCTACCTTCGATTTTGCCGTGAGTAAGTGCGAATAAACTTGATTGGGGCTCTCGATGCGGAGGTAGAGTGCGGCACGATATGCTCGCTCCAATGCATCACAGAATCCGTGGAGCTGAACTGTGACAGTAGGATCGTAGTGCACCCATCTCGGAATTTGAATCTGCTCGATGAATGGCAAATCAGTGACGAAAGCGTTCCAGCGTTCTTAAGCTTCAGTTGACACCCTTCGATCCCGTTCAGTGCCCTCGAGCCACAGCTGTTGCATGAAAACATTAGCTTGGATGATGATCGGAGTCAGCCATCCTGCTGGGTCGAAAAGTTTTGCAATATCAGACAGAATCTGTCGCTTGGTCGTCGATGATGCGGCAGAATGAGTACTTAGCTTGTGTGAAAAGCGATCGGCAATGGCGTTCCAGCGGATTCCCAACATTTTTGCGTCGCTGGCAGATTTAAATTTAAAAAATTCGGCATCCAGGAGGTGTGACGACGCGACATCCTTCAATAGTCCGGCATGGTTCGCAGTCATCTTCTTTAACGGAAATCCCGCGGAGCCGAGCGTGCGAATGAGTTGCGTTTTTGCTGCGCAGGCCACTTCGAGCGTATGGCCACCTGACAGAACGTCGTCGACGTATGTTTAATTTTTCAAAATGAATGCCGCTTTGGGAGCGTCGTGAGCCGAGTCGTCTGCTAGTTGATGAAGCGTTCGAATGGTCAAAAATGGAGCACAATTGACTCCAAAAGTCACGGTTTTCAGTTCGTAGTCCCTGACCGGTCCCGTCTCTTCTTCGCGAAATAGGATGCGCTGAAATGCTCGATCATCTTCGTGCACCAGGATTTGTCGATACATCATTTCGATGTCCCCATTGAACACGAAACGATAAAGGCGCCAGTTGACGAGCAGGATGACCAAATCCGTTTGTAATACCGGTCCAACATGGAGAACATCGTTCAGTGATAGCTAAGACGAGGTTTTCTGAGAGGCGTTGAAGACGACGCGCACTTTGGTAGACGTACTCTCTGGCTTCATTACAGCATGATGGGGAAGATAAAAAGAGAAGAAATTATTTTCACGTATGATTTCAAAATTAGGGCAAGGCCCCATATAATCGTATGTTAAATATTCAGACAACACTGAGTTATAGATATCACGCATAAGTGGGTGCCGCGCAAGCCTTTTTTCCAGGCTTTTGTATTGCGTCAGCGCTCCGAACCTGGATGACCCTAAGCGGAGGGCGGATTTAGAAAACTCGATCTTGAATGTCAGACGGACAATATATCTACCATCGCAATTTCGGACAGTGGTTTGAGCAGACAGCTCTTCACAGTAGATGTCCTCTGGAAGATGTGGAGGGGAACTTGGGACTTCTTCTTGTTCCCAAAACGATTATGGCAGCTCGGGGAGCGACTCGTTGGCGTCTCCGGAGGAGAGCCGCTTCGTAAACGCTTCGGTGGATTCGCTGGCGATAGGCCTACTCAAATACCACCCGAACCCTGAGTTTTGTGCTATGAGGCTTCCTCCCACATTCAGTTTAACACCAGGCAGGCCCGGCGAAAGGTGTGGGTAGCATGGGACTACTACCCAGTCCGATTTTTAGGGTATAGGTAATTACCCAGTCCGAAACTTACTCAAAATTTCTAAAGAAAATTTTTTTGCAAAACCTTCTAAAAAAAAAAGAGCTACATTTTACTGTACAAGCGTCCGCAATGCCGAAACGTAAACGAACATGCAACATACAACCAAAGAGCTTCGATATAATCTTCGATTTTTTATATTGTATATGTACAATAAGGAATATTATTCCATAACGAAAAATATCAAAATCGATAACCCCGTTATAGCTATATGAATTTGTTTACTTAAATTGTTTATATTTTTAACAAAAACCCGTTAATTTACAAAAACAAAATTTCATTCAGAAGAGTGTCTTATTGACAATCTTCAAACCAAAAATTGGTAAGATGCATGCAACAGATGCATAAAAAAACCGATTTCATGCCGAAAAAATGATATTGACAATAACTATCGTTAAAATTCGAATTTCGAAAAACTGTTCAAATTGTATTTATTACTGGTTATTGTGATTTTAAAAAAGTCGAAAATCCGACCATCGAAAAAAATGTGGCCCACTTGAGAAATTTTTACTCATATTCTATAAGAAATTGAGTTAAATGAGTTGCACTGTACCACAGTAAGGATTTCTATTTGTTTCTTTTTTATAATCTAAGGAGAATACTTTTTTGTTATGTATTTAATAGATTGTGTTGAGACGAAGTGGACTGTATTATTTTGTAAAATTTTCTTTATTAATAATAAGCGAAGATGTGCGTCGTTACGCGATAATTGAATGACTGACTTAACTTAAACATGAGCGTCACCCAGCCAGAGGTCGTGGTGAATATTTTAAGGTAAGAGGACACGCAGCATCAGATTGTATTGTTATAATAAATGAAGTTTAAAAAATTTTTTTGCTGTCGCATGGCGCCATGACTACTACCCACTCCGATTTTTGGTCTTCCGCCGCGCCTGACACCAGGTCGCAATAATTTTGGCATGATGTCGGAGCCGATGACCATATCGATGCGGCCCGAGCGTGTAAAATGTGGGTCGGCGAGCTCAAGCGATGAAGTCTCTTGGGGATCCAAATCGGAGACCCTTTTGGCTGGAAGCCAATTTGTCAATTTGGGCAGCACCACTGCGTCAATCTCTTCCTCAAACGTGAAACGAGGCGATGCGAGCATGATGGTGCACTCCTCTTGCTGTGAAGATGATAGAGCTTCTGCACAGGTGGCAGCCTTAGATTGTTCACATATGTCCCAGTGAACATATCACGAAACGCTGGCCATTCATTGTATCCTCCGGAAAAGATCGCTACATCGCAGGGAGGCACCTTAACAGACTGATCGTATGTGGTCGCTTCGGAGAAGTGCGGAGGCGCATGTGTACTGGAAAGCGGTTGCTGATGTTGTGAATGGATCCGTAGCATGTCGTTAAGCTGAGCCCGAGCGATCATTTAAAGATCGCGGCATTCGATATATGTATCCTGAGCGAGTGAGGCGACCTCGTCAGACCATTCATCATGGGCACTAGCAGCGTTGAAAGCTTGGTCGACCCGCTGCCAACAAGAACAAAGTTCTTCAATTTTGATTTCTAGTAGGGATTCCGTCTGTTTAAGGGGGTCACACTTCATAACTGCATCGCAGAAGCTCTTAAGTTGCTCCACCTCCCGGTTGAATTGCCTATCGAACGACATGCCACTGTAAAAATTAGTTGACTCGGGCTCCACAAGAAGTTCAGAAAAAGAAACAGATAAATAGTTATATGTGACTGTAATTAACATTACACAATACTCGCCGACGCTCGTATTATTTCTTCTTCAACGCAATGAATGTTCGATTTCAATGTACAGGAATTTTTTGCGCAAATTATGCTAGGATGCGGCAATACCAAGCGTAGGGCGCTTTGATGAACCGACTTCTCGTGATCAACTCAACCATAAACCACATTCAACAAGAAGATGGGCTGCTTTCAAAAGAAATATAAGCAACCGTGGCAGAGAACAAATAATTGCTTCTGCGTTGCAATAGAAATTATAATATGATACAGCCGCAGCACAACAAATGCGACCAATGCCGACCGTAGCGTACCTTAAATTTGACCTTCGCAACACCTCAAAAAACTCACCCCAAATTTCCAATTAAAGAAAATCAAATTGTTTCAATAGACTCAATAAAGGCGCAATAATATTCAAATAAATAATTTTTTATTCGGAAAATTTTCATAAGAATTTCAAACTCCGTCAAAATACTTTTATGTACGCCCTGTCAGCAGAGCGCCAACATCAAAGCATGTACCTAGGTGATGTTGTATGTATATGCGCACAGCTACGTTATCGACTGTCAAAAAATGAGCTGACATACACCACTCCGCGAAAATATTGTAGCTCTTGTTTCGAGAATGCTCGATCGGTATATGCTCGACGTTCGATGTTCGATGTGCGCTTGCTAGTGCTCTAGAAATCGGTAGCAACTTTCGACACACTGTGGCGAAACTAACCTACGCAATGAATATGACTGAAAATATGTTCTCGTTATGCATGGACATATGTATATGCATAAACTCACTCGCATGAACACCGAAAGCGCGTGATATATGGACCGTTCTGTGTTCTCTCTCCTTTTTTTTTTTAGGTTCTAAAGAAGTGCGGTCGTCAAACGAGCACTCAGAGGAAGAAAAACGGTTTCGCAAAGTATCAGAGAACCGAAAACAAATTCACTCGCAGGCCGACTCCCTCTTTTCGTTCTCAACTGAAGGGAACGCGAAACGACCACTAGACAGCGAGTCACCGAGCCACTGTGTTGTTGTTGTCACACTAATTGCCTTGCACTAGACGACCGTTAACGCCAAATGGCACTGATGCGCTAGCCCTGCAAAATATTGAAGCTGAAGGGAGAGGGATTGTCCACGCGTTTATTGCGTGATACGCTGCATGCGCTTTGACCGTTAGTCAGTGCCCTTGAAATTGCCACAGGGCGAATGAAGGTCCGAGGCGCAATGCACGTGGCGCACTTTTCCACTTCTCACAAAAATTGGTCCTCCAGAACCTGATTCCAGGCACGGGATCGCCAAATGTTAGTGTGAGGGACAACAATAAGGAGACGTACCTGTGATTTGCTGCAGGTGGAACGGAGTCTTCGATGATTGCTGCTGATGTTGGTTTTTTGTTCCTTTTTTGTTATTTATTTATTTATTTGGCTTTTTTTTTGTTTGTCGATGATAACGCGGGTGAGGGGTTTTTCGGAATTAAACAGTGGATTACTCACTGGGAGTTGGTTAAGAAAAAAATATATATTAGGTGTAGTAAAAAGAAATCCATTATTTTTGCATTAAATTGAGGGCTTTATTTAAGATAGTTAGAATGACCCGATTTAGGTCAAATATGCGCTGTTTTGTTCGATAACTTGTTGCCATTTAAAAGGTAATTTCATTATGCCTCTCTCATAGAAGCCCTCGTTCCTATTAGCAAAAAATTGAGACAGTCGAATTTCAGAAGCCTCTCTTGAAGCGAATGTTTCACCAGCAAAATTGTTCGCCATGGACAGGAACAGATGGTAATCACTTGGTGCCAGGTCCGGACTATAAGGTGGATGCAGAAGAACCTGCCAACCAAACTCCCGGAGCTTCTGGCGAGTCACTATCGATGTGTGTGGCCTGGCGTTGTCCTGATGGAACACAATTCCTCTCCTATTGGCCAAAGCTGGCCGCTTATGGGCGATTGCTTCCTTCAGACGGTCCAATTGTTGACAGTAGAGTTCCGAGTTAAGAGTTTTGCCGTATGGGAGCAGCTCATAGTAGATAATTCCCTGCCAATTCCACCAAACACACAGCAAAACCTTCCTGGCCGTCAATCCTGGCTTGGCCACCGTTTCCGCCGGTTCACCGTGTTTCGACCACGACCGTTTTCGCTTGACGTTGTCGTAAGTGACCCACTTTTCATCACCAGTCAACAACCGCTTCAGAAATGGGTCGATTTTGTTGCGGTTCAGCAGCGATTCGCAGATGGAAATTCGGTCTATGAGGTTTTTTTGCGTTTACTCGTGTGGCACCCATACATCGAGCTTCTTTGTGTATCCAGCCTTATTCAAATGGTTCCAAACGGCTTTTTTTGCAATCTTTAGCTCTTTTGCAATCGAAACAGTGCTAACATGACGGTCGGACTCGATAATTTCCATGATTTTATCGACATTTTCGACAATTGGCCTTCCAGTGCGTGGTGCATCCTTGACATCGAAGTTACCGGAACGGAATCGACGATACCAAAATTGCGCATGATTGGCTGTTACAGTATCAGGTCCATAAACGCTATTCACATTTTCAGCCGCCTGGCTTGCGTTTTCTCCCTTATCGAAGAAAAACTGTAAAATGTAGCGAATTTTCTCTTTGCTGATGTCCATCTTTGACAAGCTCTCAAACAAAACTGAATCAATCAATCAAAAAAGTGTCAAAAAAGCTTTTTTAGTAGGAACTGTCATCTTTCTAATGCCCCCTAGCGGAACACGATCGGACTTATACAACGCGAGATGCAGATAAATAACGCCATCTATTGGAAAAATGATGGATTTCTTTTTACTACACCAATATATAAAAAAAATACTGAGTCTTCTTGGCAACTTTCTGTCATGATCACATTTTAACCGTCAGAGGACATTTTGTCTAGCAGCGAAATGCTCAATTCAAAATAGTGAAAATCAAATAATTGCGAATTTCACGAATGGTGGTATTGATCAAATTTTTACCGTTACAGTACATTTGTCTAGCAGCGAAATACTCAATTCAAAATAGTGAAAATCAATTTTTTGCGATTTTTGCGAATAGCGGTCATGGTCAAATTTAAACCGTTAGAGGACATTTTGTCTAGCTGCGACATACTCAATTCAAAATAGTGAAAACAAAATTTTTGCGAATTTCGCGAATGGTGGTCATGGTCAAATTTTAACCGTTAGAGGACATTTTGTCTAGCAGCGAAATACTCAATTCAAAATAGAGAAAATCAAATTTTTGCGAATTTCGCGAATGGTGGTCTTGATCAAATTTAAACCGTTAGAGGACATTTTATCTAGCACCGAAATACTCAATTCAAAATAGAGATAATATTTTTTCGAATTTTGCGAATGGTGGACTTGATAAAATTTTAACCGTTAGAGGACATTTTGTCTAGCAGCGAAATATTCAATTTAAAATTATGAAAATTAAATTTTTGCAAATTTCGCGAAAGGTGGTCATGATCACATTTTAACCGTTAGAGGACATTTTGTCTAGCAGCGAAATATTCAATTTAAAAAAGTGAAAATCCAATTATTGCAAATTTCGCGAATGGTGGTCATGATCACATTTTAAACGTTAGAGGACATTTTGTCTAGCAGCGAAATGCTCAATTAAAAATAGTGAAAATCAAATAATTGCGAATTTCACGAATGGTGGTATTTGTAATTAAATAAAAGTATCCTTTTTATATAAGTTTGAAATATTTATATTTTATTTATGAGTGATCGGCAGTATACAGCGCGAGCCAGTATCAGCCCGATCACTTTGAAGATTCTTACACCAATTTATTATTCTAACAAACAATTCTTATTTTTATACTGAATTTCTATAGGGTCATGGATTGACTGGCCTTTGCTTTGTGACTCAATAGTCAAATATGCGAAAGAGGATCGCTAGAATCGGATGGCACATGTGCAATCGATTAGTGCATGACACCTGAGGAGCGGCACTCTTTCGTTTGGGTCGATTGTAATTAGAGCAGGCGCGGAGTTGGTGTTATGACAAATAATGTCATTAGGTTGAACTAATAGTGTGAGGTCGCAATGCGCTTGCATTGGCCGAAAGTGTATAGTTACGGCGTCTGCTGGAATGCCGAAATTGGATTTAGAAATATGTAGATATGAGTTGTGTTCGTTTGTGTTAAGGGCGTATTAAAACAAGGTAACACTTGAATGCCTTAAGGGTGTTTTAGAATGAGGCAACGTTTGAATGTTGCTTAGTAGCCTTTATCCATGACACCTTCCCTTTTTGGGAAAAAAAAAATTTTTTTTTTTTTTTGTTTTACAAGAGATATTATTAATTATTATATTTGTTAAAATTTAATTAAATATATTGTATTGGGAACTTAAAATTATCGGCCGTTTATATAGTAGATATAGTTAATAAGAGAATTAAGAATTAAATGTTATTAAAAGGAGTAAGTCTATATTGAAATGACTTATTGGAGTAAAAAAAATTTTTTTTTTTTTTTTTGTATATATAGTTTAGGTTGAGTCTTATGCTAATTTTAATCTATTTTTATGTACAAGGGTGGCCTTTGGTTTTGTATCGATTTTGCAATTTCCGAAATCATCAGTTTCGAGTACTTTAAACGGGCCTCTAAAAAGCTTGTCTAGCTTGTGGCTTGCTTCATCTTTGAGGTAAACCATATTATTTGTTTCAATAAGCTGTGGATTTGCTTTTTTATCATAAATTTCTTTTGACCTTTCTTTAGCTTTTTCTAATAAGGTTGCTGCACGTTTTTGAGCTGTTTGAAGTTTGAATTTAAGCTCAGCTTTGTAATCGTCTATGTTGTAAATTGGATCTACTTTGCCATGTAACATGAAATCATAAGGGATAATTGTTTTACCATATACTAGCTCAAAGGGTGTATAACCATGAGTGGTTGCTGGAGTCGTATTGTAACAATACGTGAAGTATTGTAGCCAATGATCCCAATCTAGTTTGTCTGTGGATATGTATGAACGTATGTATTCGTTGAATGTTTTGTGTGACCGTTCAACGGTGCCTAGTGTTTGGTGGTGGTATGCTGTAGACGTTTTGTTTTGAATTTTTAGTAGCTTGCATATTTCCTCTAATAGTTGGTTTTTATATTCGGTGCCCATGTCGGTAAAAATTTGTTGAATGGGTCCGTGTATTAGTATGCAGTTTTCTATTATTGCTTTTGCTACGGTGTTGGCACACTTATTAGGTATGGCTATGGTAACAAGAAATTTTGTTAAATCGCAAATTATTGTGAGAGCGTACTCGTTTCCGTTAAATGATTTAGGAAGTGGGCCTACTGTGTCGATTTGTACGACATCGAAAGCTTTGACTGGTGTATTTGTTGTAACCAGTGGTTCTATGTTGGTTTTGCCAGCTTTGTTTTGCTTGCATTTTTCACAGTTATTTACATAGGACTTCACGTCTGAAGCCATGTTTTTCCATGAATAAAGTCTTCTTAATTTTGCGAGAAGTCTAGTGACACCTGGGTGGCCTCCAAAGACAGGGTCATCGTGATATTTTTGTAAAATTTCCAATTTCTCATTTGTTGAAGTAATTTTAGTGACGGTTGGTGTAATTGCTATAGTCACCTTTTTTAATAAATTATTGCCTATTCTTTTGAATTCCTCTATATTGACATATTTAAATAATTCGTCATTGATCGCGATCTTGATGCTTTTAAAGTTTTTATTGCCAACTGCTTTTTCAAGTTTGGGAAACAATTGCTCTAAAGCAATTATCCCATGGGCAATGAAATCTTTTGCATTTATTTCTAATATTTTAATTTTTCCATGGAATAGTATTAATTTTGAGGATTCTAGTTCATTTGTTGCGCAACTTTTTAATATAAATTTTAGGCTTGGTAATTTTTTCACTTCTTGTCCTGTAATTGTGTTATATATCTGTGGTTCGGACTGTTTTTCTTTTGAATCTTTGTCGTGTTGGTGGTGTGTGTTTACTTTTTTCGTTTTCGATCGTGTGACGATTTGAATGTTGGCTGAATTTTCCTCTCTAAGCTGCGTGATCTGCCCAAAATCAATGCGCGAGAGAGCGTCTGCTCCGCAATTATCTTTGCCTTTTATATATTCTATTTCGAAGTCAAATTCTTCGAGATCTAAACGCATGCGTGTAAGTTTGGAGGAAGGGTTTTTCATTGAGAAAAGGTATGTTAGAGGTTTGTGATCGCTTTTTATTAAAAATTTTGTACCGTAGATATATGGCTTGAAAAATTTTATTGCCCAGTGAATGGCAGTGAGTTCTTGCTCAATTACGGATTTATTGCTTTCCCCTTTTGTAAATGATCGTGATGCAAAGGCTATGGGTAATTGTATGCCATTGTGGTCTTGGCTGAGTACAGCTCCGCATGCTATTTTGCTTGCATCAGTTGTTATGCAGAATGGTTTATCGAAATTTGGATACTGGAGTATATGAGGTGATAGTAGGGAATTTTTTAAGTAATGGAAAGCTTTTTCGCATTCAGGGGACCAAACGAATGGTACTTTTTTTTTTGTTAATTTAGTTATGTGGGATGAATAGTGTGAAAATTTGGGTATAAACCGTCTGTAGTAATTGACAAAAGCAACGAAACGTTTACATTCTTCTGCGGTAGTTGGTTTCGGGTATAATTGAATTTTCTGGAATTTTGACTCATCAGGTAGTATGCCTTTGTCTGTGCAATTGTGACCTAGGAAAGTGACTTGGGAGTTGAAGAATTTACATTTTTCTGGGTTTAGTTTAAGATTTGTGCTTCTGCAGATTTGAAAAATTTCTTTAAGGTTGTTTAGCATGTGGATCTCTGAGCATCCTATTACTATAAGATCGTCCATGTACACAAATGTTTTACTTGGGCCTAATCCAGCAAAAGCCATGTTCATCATTCTTTGGAATGAGTTGGGCGCTATTTTTAAACCAAAAGGTAGGCGTTTGAATCGGAATGAGCCTTTGTCGGTTGGAAATGACGTAATATCTCGTGATTGTTCTTCTAGTTCGATTTGATGAAAACCGGAAATTAAATCTAGACATGAGAAATATTTTGCTCGACCTAGTTGGTCAAGTATATCGTCGATTCGTGGCAATGGGTACTTGTCTGCAGCTAATTTTTTGTTAACCTGTCTGTAGTCTATTACTAATCTCCATTTTTTTTCTCTGGAGTTCGGCAGTGATTTTTTCGGAACAAGGAGAATAGGGCTATTATATTCTGATACGGATGGTTCAACTATATCGTCTTTTATTAATTTTTCTATATGTTTATTTATTTCAGGTTTGTGAGTGTGTGGTAATCTGTAATTTTTTATGTATACAGGTGTTTTGTCATTTAGGTGTAACTTTTGTTTGTAAAAATTATTAAAAGTACATGGATCTGTTTCGAGCGCAAAGACATCTGTATAATTTGAGCATAAATTTATTAGATTTTCTCTGTGATTTAAAGGGCAATTTTGAATTAATTTATTTAGAATTGTGTTTTTACGTTCTTGTTTATTGTCTATTTGATGTAAGTTGACCCAGTAATAGTCATCTAGGTTTTCTGTTTTGATGTCATTTTGTTCTATAAAAACGTCTTTATCGGTGGTGTTTATTATTTTAACGTAAGCATTTTTAGCATTAACTATTGTATTTGATATAATTATTCCTTTGTCTATTTCTTGGTTAGGGATTAGTAGGTTTTCTTCTTGCGAGATTACGTGAATTTTCCTTATTACTTCTGCTCTGGCGGGTAAACTGAGTGAATTTTCTGTATATTTTTCTGAAATTTCTATTTCCAACTGACCTCTTATTCCCTGTGGCCGTATTATGAGCCGACTTTGATCATACAAGTTGTAATCTAAGATGCAGTTAAAATGTTTTATGAAATCTAAACTTATAATACCATCACAAGGAATTGGAAATTTTTCGTCCACCAGTTGAAATTGGTGATATATTTCTGCATTATTTATATGTAATGTGGCTTTGTTAGAGCCTAAAGTTTTGATAATACCTTCTCCTATGCCTTTAAGATTGTAAGTATGACTCGTGTTTATAGGTATGTCATTATTAAATGAGATTTTAAAAATACTAATTTCTGAGCCTGTGTCTAGAAGGAAAGTTGATATTGAATTATTTAGTGATGAAAAAATGTGAACAAAATTACCAAATGATAGATTGATATTCAATATGGAAGCATTATTTAGATTTGAGGACTTCTCATTTGATTTTCCAGTTGACTCCCCAGTTGGGCTGGCTGGGGGCGCTCTGAGTTTTCCGAAGCTTCTTGGTAATGTATATTTCTGTTGTTGGAATTATTGTAGTTACCTCTACCTCTATAGTTGTTGTTATAATTGTTAGTATTTCTGTAGTTGTTGTAGTTATTTCTGTTATAGCCGTTGCTAGCATTGTTTGTATTTTGGTGGTTATAGTTATTGTTCCCGTATCTTTGGTTAAAATTGCGATTTCTATTATTTCCACGGTACGAAATATTACCACGGTTATACTGAGTACCACGGCCTCTATTTCTACCAGAAAATTGTGATCTGTTTAAATAATTGACTTGCATAGTGGGCGATAATTCTGCACCTATTTCGAGGAACTTAGATGTAGCTTCATTAACTGACGCAAATTGACTCGATCGCATGAGAGCTCTTAATTCTTCTGCCTTTGCGTTTGTTCTCATTGTTTTTACTGCAGAAATTATTGTGAATTGCTTTGCTAAGTCTGGCGGCATGCCGTCTGCGATATATGAAGTTTCTAACTGGACTGCGAGGTTTTCGATTTCTTTTGTGAAGTCGTTGTTGGATTTTTGTTGTTGCTTTATGCTAAGCATTTTGGCTGCCAGTGAATGAGATGGTTCATGTTTCACACCTCGTAGTAGAGTTGTTTTTATTGCATTAATTGTATTTTCGTTTGTCAAGAGTCTGCTGGCGTTCTGTGTTAGTTTTGTTTTTATTAGTGAAATTGCTATGGTTTCATGTTCTTCTTTAATTGTTTCAAGCAAATCTAGTGCATTAATGAATTTATTAAGATTATCGACTTTTCCATCGAATTCTGGAAGCAATTTTGTTGCCGTGTTAATAAACTCTATCGGAGTCATGTTTCTGGTTGTTTTTTCGTTACCTGACTCTGGTTCTGACTCTGACTCTGTGCCTGAATTATCGCTACTCAGAAAAGGTTGGAAAGATAGGTCAAGAAATTGGGTGAAGTTTGTTGGTACCTGTTGTGTTAGTTGCAATTTTATGAAAAGTGATTCTAGTCTATTTTTTATCGACGTGAAATATTTTTCGAATTCGATTTTATGAAGCGGATTAAGTGACTGATGAATAGTTCTGCTTAAACTTGCTATATTGTTATGCTGGTATGCAAGAATAGTTAAATGTTTAACTTGAGTGGCTCTTGAGGGTAATGGTGTTTTGTTCACGCATTTATATGATTTATCGAAAATCGCTTTTATTTCACATAATCTATTTAGTACCGCTTCCCAAGTGATTGGGTTGGACATGCCTTTCGAAACTATACTTTGGGAAATTGCAAACTTCGATTTTGTTTGACAATGATTACGTGTTTATTGGGAAAAAAATTTTAGTTTTAGTGTATTACTTAGCCATTATATTTAAAATAAGGTTTATAATATGTGTTAAATTTAGAACAAATTTATATTGACTTAACTGCTGTTGGTACCAGGCGTTGCTAGTGCTGCCACGGTTGATGTTTTCTACGGTGCCGGGCGTTGCTAGTGCTGCCACGGTTGATGTTTTCTACGGTGCCGGGCGTTGCTAGTGCTGCCACGGTTGATGTTTTCTACGGTGCCGGGCGTTGCTAGTGCTGCCACGGTTGATGTTTTCTACGGTGCCGGGCGTTGCTAGTGCTGCCACGGTTGATGTTTGCTACTTGGTAAAGTTGTCCATCCATGCGCAATTGTTGTGGTTGTTGTATTCTTTAATATTTTATTTAAATTTGTGCTGGCTGGTGTTTTTGAAATAGTTTTTTTTTATGTAAGTTTTAAGCACAAACACGACACGAGCATTTTGAAAAGTTTTGTCTTAAGCTACATCTTCATTGATAACTGTTAATGGGTACCTATATAGGGTTTAGTTTTTGTTTTTTTTGAAAATCGCGTTTTAATTGATTTAAAAATTTTCGCACCTCTTTCGGTGTGAGGGACGTGTAAGCACTGTTTAATTCGTTGCCGTAATTGGCAATGAGGGAGATTTCTACTTCGTCTTTAAAGTTTTCGTGAATTATAACTCGTTCCTCTTTCTTATAGTCTGTGAGGAACTTTTTAAATTGTTCTTCGTATTTTTTCATTTGTAGCACTTTCACTTATTAATTTTTTATTTTTAATAATTTTTCCGCGCACGGGGTCGCCATGTAATTAAATAAAAGTATCCTTTTTATATAAGTTTGAAATATTTATATTTTATTTATGAGTGATCGGCAGTATACAGCGCGAGCCAGTATCAGCCCGATCACTTTGAAGATTCTTACACCAATTTATTATTCTAACAAACAATTCTTATTTTTATACTGAATTTCTATAGGGTCATGGATTGACTGGCCTTTGCTTTGTGACTCAATAGTCAAATATGCGAAAGAGGATCGCTAGAATCGGATGGCACATGTGCAATCGATTAGTGCATGACACCTGAGGAGCGGCACTCTTTCGTTTGGGTCGATTGTAATTAGAGCAGGCGCGGAGTTGGTGTTATGACAAATAATGTCATTAGGTTGAACTAATAGTGTGAGGTCGCAATGCGCTTGCATTGGCCGAAAGTGTATAGTTACGGCGTCTGCTGGAATGCCGAAATTGGATTTAGAAATATGTAGATATGAGTTGTGTTCGTTTGTGTTAAGGGCGTATTAAAACAAGGTAACACTTGAATGCCTTAAGGGTGTTTTAGAATGAGGCAACGTTTGAATGTTGCTTAGTAGCCTTTATCCATGACATATTGATCAAATTTTTACCGTTACAGTACATTTGTCTAGCAGCGAAATACGCAATTCAAAATAGTGAAAATAAATTTTTTGCGATTTTTGCGAATAGCGGTCATGGTCAAAATTAAACCGTTAGAGGACATTTTGTCTAGCTGCGGCATACTCAATTCAAAATAGTGAAAACAAAATTTTTGCGAATTTCGCGAATGGTGGTCATGGTCAAATCTTAACCGTTAGAGGACATTTTATCTAGCACCAAAATACTCAGTTCAAAATAGAGATAAAAATTTTTCGAATTTTGCGAATGGTGGTCTTGATCAAATTTTAACCGTTAGAGGACATTTTGTCTAGCAGCGAAATATTCAATTTAAAGTAGTGAAAATCCAATTTTTGCAAATTTCGCGAATGGTGGTCATGATCACATTTTAACCGTTAGAGGACATTTTGTCTAGCAGCGAAATGCTCAATTCAAAATAGTGAAAATCAAATAATTGCGAATTTCACGAATGGTGGTATTGATCAAATTTTAACCGTTACAGTACATTTGTCTAGCAGCGAAATACTCAATTCAAAATAGTGAAAATCAATTTTTTGCGATTTTTGCGAATGGTGGTCATGGTCAAAATTTAACCGTTAGAGGGCATTTTGTCTAGCAGCGAAATACTCAAATCCAAATAGAGAAAACCAAATTTTTGCGAATTTCGCGAATGGTGGTCTTGATCAAATTCTAACCGTTAGAGGACATTTTGTCTAGCAGCGAAATACTCAATTCAAAATAGGAAAATAAATTTGGAATTTCCGAATGTGGTTTGATCAAATTTTAACCGTTAAGACATTTGTCTAGCAGCGAAATATAATTAAAATAGTGAAAATCAATTTTTTGCATTTTTGCGAATGGGTCTGGTAAATTTAAACCGTTAGAGGAATTTTTCTAGCGCGAATACTCAATTCAAAAAAGGAAAAAAATTTTTGGAATTTCGCGAATGGTGGTCTGGTCAAATTTTAACCGTTAGAGGACATTTTGTCTAGCAGCGAAATATCAATTAAAATAGGAAAAACAAATTTTTGCAATTTCGCGAATGGTTCTTGATAAATTTAAACCGTTAGAGGAATTTTTCTAGCAGCGAAATATTCAATTTAAAAAGTGAAAATCCAATTTTTGCAAATTTCGCGAATGGTGGTCATGTCAATTTTAACCGTTGAGGACATTTTGTCTGCAGCAAATCTCAATTAAAATAGGAAAATCAAATTTCGAATTTCCGAATGGTGGTTTGATCAATTTTAACCGTTAAGACATTTGTCAGCAGCGAAATACTCAATTCAAAATAGTGAAAATCAATTTTTTGCGATTTTTCGAATGGTGGTATGGTCAAATTTAAACCGTTAAGGGCATTTTGTCTAGCAGCGAAATACCAATTCAAAATAGGAAAAAAATTTTTGCGAATTTGCGAATGGGGTCTTGTCAAAATTTAACCGTTAGAGGACATTTTGTCTAGCGCGAAATACTCAATTCAAAATAGAAAAAAAATTTTGAATTTCGCGAATGGTGGTCTTGTCAAATTTAACCGTTAGAGGACATTTTTCTAGCACAAATATTCAATTTAAAATAGGAAAAAATTTTTCAAATTTGCGAATGGTGTCTTGATAAAATTTTAACGTTAAAGAATTTTTCTAGCAGGAAATATCAATTAAAATAGGAAAATTTTTTTTGAATTTCGCGAATGGTGGTCTTGATCAATTTTAACCGTTAGAGGACATTTTGTCTAGCAGCGAAATTTCAATTTAAAATAGTGAAAATCCAATTTTTGCAAATTTCCGAATGGTTTTTGATAAATTTTAACGTTAAGAATTTTTTCTAGCAGGAAATACTCAATTCAAAAAGTGAAAATCAAATTTTTGCGATTTGCGAATGGTGGTCATGGTCAAATTTTAACCGTTGAGGGCATTTTGTCTGCAGCAAATACTCAATTCAAAATAGAGAAAACCAAATTTTTCGAATTTCGCGAATGGTGGTCTTGATCAAATTTAACCGTTAGAGGACATTTTGTCAGCAGCGAAATACTCAATTCAAAATAGGAAAATAAATTTGGAATTTCCGAATGTGGTTTGATCAAATTTTAACCGTTAAGACATTTGTCTAGCAGCGAAATATAATTAAAATAGTGAAAATCAATTTTTTGCATTTTTGCGAATGGGTCTGGTAAATTTAAACCGTTAAGGAATTTTTCTAGCGCGAATACTCAATTCAAAAAGGAAAAAAATTTTTGGAATTTCGCGAATGGTGGTCTGGTCAAATTTTAACCGTTAGAGGACATTTTGTCTAGCAGCGAAATATCAATTAAAATAGGAAAACAAATTTTTGCAATTTCGCGAATGGTTCTTGATAAATTTAAACCGTTAGAGGAATTTTTCTAGCAGGAAATATTCAATTTAAAAAGTGAAAATCCAAATTTTTGCAAATTTCGCGAATGGTGGTCATGTCAATTTTTAACCGTTGAGGACATTTTTGTCTGCAGCAAATCTCAATTAAAAATAGGAAAATCAAATTTCGAATTTCCGAATGGTGGTTTGATCAAATTTTTAACCGTTAAGACATTTGCAAGCAGCGAAATACCAATTCAAAATAGTGAAAATCAATTTTTTGCGATTTTTCGAATAGGGTATGGTCAAATTTAAACCGTTAAGGACATTTTGTCTAGCGCGAAATACTAATTCAAAAAAGTGAAAACAAAATTTTGCGAATTTGCGAATGGGTCATGGTCAAATTTTAACCGTTAGAGGACATTTTGTCTAGCGCGAAATACTCAATTCAAAAAGGAAAACAAATTTTTGCGAATTTCGCGAATGGTGGTCTTGTCAAATTTTAAACCGTTAGAGGACATTTTTCAGCACCGAAATACTCAATTCAAAATAGAGAAACTTTTTTCGAATTTTGCGAATGGTGGCTTGATAAAATTTAACCGTTAGAGGACATTTTGTCTAGCAGCGAAATATTCAATTTAAAATAGTGAAAATCCAATTTTTGCAAATTTCGCGAATGGTGGTCATGATCACATTTTAACCGTTAGAGGACATTTTGTCTAGCAGCGAAATGCTCAATTAAAATAGTGAAAATCAAATAATTGCGAATTTCACGAATGGTGGTATTGATCAAATTTTAACCGTTAAGTACATTTGTCTAGCAGCGAAATACTCAATTCAAAATAGTGAAAATCAATTTTTGCGATTTTTGCGAATGGTTCATGGTCAAATTTAAACCGTAAGAGGCATTTTGTCTAGCAGCGAAATACTCAATTCAAAATAGAGAAAACAAATTTTTGCGAATTTCGCGAATGGTGGTCTTGATCAAATTTAAACGTTAGAGGACATTTTTCTAGCACCAAAATACTCAATTCAAAATGAGTTAAAATTTTTTCGAATTTTGCGAATGGTGGTCTTGATCAAATTTTAACCGTTAGAGGACATTTTGTCTAGCAGCGAATATTCAATTTAAAATAGTGAAAATTCAATTTTGCAAATTTCGCGAATGGTGGTCTGATAATTTTAACCGTTAAGGAATTTTTCTAGCAGCGAAATCTCAATTCAAAATAGGAAAATTTTGGAATTTCCGAATGGTGGTTTGATCAAATTTTAACCGTTAAGACATTTGTCTAGCAGCGAAATATCAATTAAAATAGTGAAAATCAATTTTTTGCATTTTTGCGAATGGTTCTGGTAAATTTAAACCGTAAGAGGAATTTTTCTAGCAGGAAATACTCAATTCAAAAAGGAAAATCAAATTTTTGCGAATTTCGCGTGGTGGTCTTGTCAAATTTAAACGTAAAGGACATTTTTCTGCACAAATACTCAATTCAAAATAGAGAAAATTTTTCGAATTTTGCGAATGTGGTCTTGATCAAATTTTAACCGTTAGAGGACATTTTGTCAGCAGCGAAATATTCAATTTAAAATAGTGAAAATCCAATTATTGCAAATTTCCGAATGGTGGTATGATCAAATTTTAACCGTTAAGGACATTTTGTCTAGCAGCGAAATCTAATTCAAAATAGTGAAAATCAAATTTGCGAATTTCCGAATGGGGTATTGTCAAATTTTAAACCGTTAAGACATTTGTCTAGCGCGAAATACTAATTCAAAAAGTGAAAACAATTTTTTGCGATTTTTGCGAATGGGTCATGGTCAAAATTAACCGTTAGAGGACATTTTGTCTAGCGCGAAATACTCAATTCAAAAAAGGAAAACAAAATTTTTGCGAATTTCGCGAATGGTGGTCTGTCAAATTTAACCGTTAGAGGACATTTTGTCAAGCAGCGAAATATCAATTAAAATAGTGAAAATCAAATTTGCAATTTCCGAATTGGTATTGATCAAATTTTAACCGTTAGAGACATTTGTCTAGCAGCGAAATCTCAATTAAAATAGTGAAAATCAATTTTTTGCGAATTTTTCGAATGGTTTTGATCAAATTTAAACCGTTAGAGGACATTTTGTCTAGCAGCGAAATACTCAATTCAAAATAGGAAAATCAAATTTTTTGCGAATTTGCGAATGGGTCTTGGATCAAATTTAAAACCGTTAGAGGACATTTTTCTAGCACCGAAATACTCAATTCAAAATAAAGAAACATTTTTCGAATTTTGCGAATGGTGGACTTGATCAAATTTTAACCGTTAGAGGACATTTTGTCTAGCAGCGAAATATCAATTAAAATAGTGAAAATCAAATTTTTGCAATTTCGCGAATGGTGGTCATGATCAATTTTAACCGTTAGAGGACATTTTGTCTAGCAGCGAAATCTCAATTAAAAATAGTGAAAACAAATTTGCGAATTTCCGAATGGTGGTATTGATCAAATTTTAACCGTTAAGGACATTTTGACTAGCAGCGAAATACCAATCAAAATAGTGAAAATCAATTTTTTGCGAATTTTGCGAATGGGGTCATGGTCAAATTTTAAACCGTTAGAGGACATTTTGGTCTAGCGCGAAATACTCAATTCAAAATAGGAAAATCAAATTTTGCGAATTTCGCGAATGGTGGTCTTGATCAAATTTTAAACCGTTAAGAGGACATTTTGTCTAGCAGCGAAATACTCAATTCAAAATAGGAAAATTTTTCGAATTTTGCGAATCGTGGTCTTGATCAAATTTTAACCGTTAGAGGACATTTTGTCTAGCAGCGAAATCTCAATTCAAAATAGGAAAATTTAATTTTTGGAATTTCGCGAATGGTGGTCTTGATCAAATTTTAACCGTTAAGGACATTTTGTCTAGCAGCGAAATATTCAATTCAAAATAGGAAAATCAAATTTGCGAATTTCCGAATGTGGTTTGATCAAATTTTAACCGTTAAGGACATTTTGTCTAGCAGCGAAATACTCAATTCAAAATAGTGAAAATAAATTTTTTGCATTTTTGCGAATGGTTCTTGATCAAATTTTAAACCGTTAGAGGACATTTTGTCTAGCAGCGAAATACTCAATTCAAAATAGGAAAACAAATTTTTGCGAATTTCGCGAATGGTGGTCATTGGTCAAATTTTAACCGTTAGAGGACATTTTGTCTAGCAGCGAAATACTCAATTCAAAATAGAGAAAACAATTTTTTGCGAATTTCGCGAATGGTGGTCTTGGATCAAATTTAAACCGTTAGAGGACATTTTTCTAGCACCGAAATACTCAATTCAAAATAGAGAAAACTTTTTCGAATTTTGCGAATGGTGGCTTGATAAAATTTTAACCGTTAGAGGACATTTTTCTAGCAGCGAAATATTCAATTTAAAATAGTGAAAATCAATTTTTGCAATTTCGCGAATGGTGGTCATGATCAATTTTAACCGTTAGAGGACATTTTGTCTAGCAGCGAAATCTCAATTCAAAATAGTGAAAATCAAATATTGCGAATTTCCGAATGGTGGTATTGATCAAATTTTAACCGTTAAGGACATTTTGTCTAGCAGCGAAATACTCAATTCAAAATAGTGAAAATCAAATTTTTGCGAATTTTTCGAATAGGTTATTGGTCAAATTTTAACCGTTAAAGGACATTTTGTCTAGCAGCGAAATACTCAATTCAAAATAGGAAAATCAAATTTTTTGCGAATTTTTGCGAATGGGGTCTTGGTCAAATTTAAACCGTTAAGAGGACATTTTTCTAGCCCGAATACTCAATTCAAAATAAGTTAAAAAAATTTTTCGAATTTTGCGAATGGTGGTCTTGGTCAAATTTTAACCGTTAGAGGACATTTTTCTAGCAGCGAAATATTCAATTAAAATAGTGAAAATCAATTTTGCAAATTTCGCGAATGGTGGTCATTGATCAAATTTTAACCGTTAGAGGACATTTTGTCTAGCAGCGAAATCTCAATTCAAAATAGTGAAAATCAAATTTGCGAATTTCCGAATGGTGGTATTGATCAAATTTTAACCGTTAAGGACATTTTGTCTAGCAGCGAAATACTCAATTCAAAATAGTGAAAATCAAATTTTTGCGATTTGCGAATGGTTCTTGGTCAAATTTAAACCGTTAGAGGACATTTTTCTAGCAGCGAAATACTCAATTCAAAATAGCGAAAATCATATTTTTGAGAATTTCGCGAATGGTGGTCTTGATCAAATTTAAACCGTTAGAGGACATTTTGTCTAGCACCGAAATACTCAATTCAAAATAGAGAAAATTTTTTCGAATTTTGCGAATGGTGGTCTTGATCAAATTTTAACCGTTAGAGGACATTTTGTCTAGCAGCGAAATATTCAATTTAAAATAGTGAAAATCAATTTTGCGAATTTCGCGAATGGTGGTCATTGATCAATTTTAACCGTTAGAGGACATTTTGTCTAGCAGCGAAATCTCAATTCAAAATAGTGAAAATCAAATTTGCGAATTTCCGAATGGTGGTATTGATCAAATTTTAACCGTTAAGACATTTGTCTAGCAGCGAAATACTAATTCAAAATAGGAAAATCAATTTTTTTGCGATTTTTGCGAATGGGGTCTTGGTCAAAATTTAACCGTTAGAGGACATTTTGTCTAGCGCGAAATACTCAATTCAAAAAAGTGAAAACAATTTTTGCGAATTTTCGCGAATGGTGGTCTTGATCAAATTTTAACCGTTAGAGGACATTTTGTCTAGCAGCGAAATACTCAATTCAAAAATAGTGAAAATCAAATTTGCGAATTTCCGAATTGGTATTGATCAAATTTTAACCGTTAGAGGACATTTTGTCTAGCAGCGAAATACTCAATTCAAAATAGTGAAAATCAAATTTTTGCGAATTTTTGCGAATAGGGTTCTTGATCAAATTTTAAACCGTTAGAGGACATTTTGTCTAGCAGCGAAATACTCAATTCAAAATAGAGAAAATCAAATTTTTGCGAATTTCGCGAATGGTGGTCTTGATCAAATTTAAACCGTTAGAGGACATTTTTCTAGCAGCGAAATACTCAATTCAAAATAGAGAAACATTTTTTGGAATTTTGCGAATGGTGGCTTGGTCAAATTTTAAACCGTTAGAGGACATTTTGTCTAGCAGCGAAATACTCAATTCAAAATAGTGAAAACCAATTTTTGCAAATTTCGCGAATGGTGGTCTTGATCAAATTTTAACCGTTAGAGGACATTTTGTCTAGCAGCGAAATACTCAATTAAAATAGGAAAACAAATTTGCGAATTTCCGAATGGTGGTATTGATCAAATTTTAACCGTTAAGACATTTTGTCAAGCAGCGAAATATCAATTAAAATAGTGAAAATCCAATTTTTTGCAAATTTTTGCGAATGGTGGTCATGGTCAAATTTTAACCGTTAGAGGACATTTGGTCTAGCAGCGAAATCTCAATTCAAAATAGGAAAATCAAATTTTTGCGAATTTCCGAATGGTGGTTTGATCAAATTTTTAAACCGTTAAGGACATTTTTCTAGCAGCGAAATACTCAATTCAAAATAGGAAATTTTTTTCGAATTTTTGCGAATCGTGGTCTTGGTCAAATTTAAACCGTTAGAGGACATTTTGTCTAGCAGCGAAATACTCAATTCAAAATAGAGAAAATTAATTTTTGGAATTTCGCGAATGGTGGTCTTGATCAAATTTTAACCGTTAGAGGACATTTTGTCTAGCAGCGAAATACTCAATTCAAAATAGGAAAATTAATTCGAATTTCCGAATGTGGTTTGATCAAATTTTAACCGTTAAGGACATTTTGTCTAGCAGCGAAATATTCAATTTAAAATAGTGAAAATAATTTTTGCAAATTTTTGCGAATGGTTCTTGATCAAATTTTAAACCGTTAGAGGACATTTTGTCTAGCAGCGAAATACTCAATTCCAAAATAGAAAAAAACAAATTTTTGCGAATTTCGCGAATGGTGGTCTTGATCAAATTTTAAACCGTTAGAGGACATTTTTCTAGCACCGAAATACTCAATTCAAAATAGTAAAACAATTTTTTCGATTTTGCGAATGGTGGCTTGATCAAAATTTAACCGTTAGAGGACATTTTGTCTAGCAGCGAAATATTCAATTTAAAATAGTGAAAATCCAAATTTTTGCAATTTCGCGAATGGTGGTCATGATCAAATTTTAACCGTTAGAGGAACATTTTGTCTAGCAGCGAAATACTCAATTCAAAATAGGAAAATCAAATTTCAAATTTCCGAATGGTGGTTTGATCAATTTTAACCGTTAAGGACATTTTGCTAGCAGCGAAATACTCAATCAAAATAGTGAAAATCAATTTTTGCGAATTTGCGAATGGGTCATGGTCAAATTTTAACCGTTAGAGGACATTTGTCTAGCAGCGAAATACTCAATTCAAAATAGGAAAATCAAATTTTGCGAATTTCGCGAATGGTGGTCTTGATCAAATTTAAACCGTTAGAGGACATTTTTCTAGCAGCGAAATACTCAATTCAAAATAGAGAAAAATTTTTGCGAATTTTGCGAATGTGGTCTTGGTCAAATTTTAACCGTTAGAGGACATTTTGTCTAGCAGCGAAATACTCAATTTAAAATAGTGAAAATCCAATTTTTGCAAATTTCGCGAATGGTGGTCTTGATAAAATTTTAACCGTTAGAGAAGATTTTTCTAGCAGCGAAATACTCAATTCAAAATAGGAAAATTATATTTTTGAGAATTTCGCGAACGGTGGTCTTGATCAAATTTAAACCGTTAGAGAACATTTTGTCTAGCACCGAAATACTCAATTAAAATAGTGAAAATCCAATTTTTGCGAATTTCGCGAATGGTTCTTGATCAAATTTTAACCGTTAGAGAACATTTTGTCTAGCAGCGAAATACTCAATTCAAAAAGTGAAAATCAAATTTTTGCGAATTTCGCGAATGGTGGTCTTGGTCAAATTTTAACCGTTAGAGGACATTTTGTCTAGCAGCGAAATACTCAATTCAAAATAGAGAAATCAAATTTTTGCGAATTTCGCGAATGGTGGTCTTGATCAAATTTTAACCGTTAGAGGACATTTTGTCTAGCAGCGAAATATTCAATTTAAAATAGTGAAAATCCAATTTTTGCAAATTTCGCGAATGGTGGTCATGATCAAATTTTAACCGTTAGAGGACATTTTGTCTAGCAGCGAAATGCTCAATTAAAAATAGTGAAAATCAAATAATTGCGAATTTCACGAATGGTGGTATTGATCAATTTTTAACCGTTACAGTACATTTGTCAAGCAGCGAAATACTCAATTCAAAATAGTGAAAATCAATTTTTTGCGATTTTTGCGAATAGCGTTCATGGTCAAATTTAAACCGTTAGAGGACATTTTGTCTAGCAGCGAAATACTCAATTCAAAATAGAGAAAATCAAATTTTTGCGAATTTCGCGAATGGTGGTCTTGATCAAATTTAAACCGTAAGAGGACATTTTATCTAGCAGCGAAATACTCAATTCAAAATAGAGTTAAATTTTTTTCGAATTTTGCGAATCGTGGTCTTGATCAAATTTTAACCGTTAGAGGACATTTTGTCTAGCAGCGAAATGCTCAATTCAAAATAGAGATAATTTAATTTTGAATTTCGCGAATGGTGGTCTTGATCAAATTTTAACCGTTACAGGACATTTTGTCTAGCAGCGAAATATTCAATTTAAAATAGTGAAAATCAAATAATTGCGAATTTCACGAATAGTGGTATTGATCAAATTTTAACCGTTACAGTACATTTGTCTAGCAGCGAAATACTGAATTCAAAATAGTGAAAATAAATTTTTTGCGATTTTTGCGAATAGCGTTCTTGATCAAATTTAAACCGTTAGAGGACATTTTGTCTAGCAGCGAAATACTCAATTCCAAATAGAAAAAAAACAAATTTTTGCGAATTTCGCGAATGGTGGTCTTGATCAAATTTAAACCGTTAGAGGACATTTTATCTAGCACCGAAATACTCAATTCAAAATAGATATAAATTTTTTTCGAATTTTGCGAATGGTGGACTTGATCAAATTTTAACCGTTAGAGGACATTTTGTCTAGCAGCGAAATATTCAATTTAAAATAGTGAAAATCCAATTTTTGCAAATTTCGCGAATGGTGGTCATGATCACATTTTAACCGTTAGAGAACATTTTGTCTAGCAGCGAAATGCTCAATTCAAAATAGTGAAAATCAAATAATTGCAAATTTCACGAATGGTGGTATTGATCAATTTTTAACCGTTACAGTACATTTGACTAGCAGCGAAATACGCAACTCAAAATAGTGAAAATCAATTTTTTGCGATTTTTGCGAATAGCGGTCATGGTCAAAATTAAACCGTTAGAGGACATTTGGTCTAGCTGCGACATACTCAATTCAAAATAGAGAAAATCAAAATTTTGCGAATTTCGCGAATGGTGGTCTTGATCAAATTTAAACCGTAAGAGGACATTTTATCTAGCACCGAAATACTCAATTCAAAATAGAGTTAAAATTTTTCCGAATTTTGCGAATCGTGGTCTTGATCAAATTTTAACCGTTAGAGGACATTTTGTCTAGCAGCGAAATGCTCAATTCAAAATAGTGAAAATCCAATTTTTGCAAATTTCGCGAATGGTGGTCTTGATAAAATTTTAACCGTTAGAGAAGATTTTTCTAGCAGCGAAATACTCAATTCAAAATAGAGATAATTTTATTTTGAATTTCGCGAATGGTGGTCTTGATCAAATTTTAACCGTTAGAGGACATTTTGTCTAGCAGCGAAATATTAATTTAAAATAGTGAAAATCCAATTTTTGCAAATTTCGCGAATGGTTCTCTTGATAAAATTTTAACCGTTAGAGAAATTTTTCTAGCAGCGAAATACTCAATTCAAAAAAGTGAAAATCAAATTTTTGCGGATTTCGCGAATGGTGGTCATGGTCAAATTTTAACCGTTAGAGGACATTTTGTCTAGCAGCAAAATACTCAATTCAAAATAGAGAAAATCAAATTTTTCAGAATTTCGCGAATGGTGGTCTTGATCAAATTCTAACCGTTAGAGGACATTTTGTCAAGCAGCGAAATACTCAATTCAAAATAGTGAAAATCAAATTTTTGCGAATTTCCGAATGGTGGTATTGATCAAATTTTAAACCGTTACAGTACATTTGTCTAGCAGCGAAATACTCAATTCAAAATAGTGAAAATCAATTTTTTGCGAATAGCGGTTCTTGGTCAAATTTAAACCGTTAGAGGACATTTTGTCTAGCAGCGAAATACTCAATTCCAAATAGAGAAAACCATATTTGTGAGAATTTCGCGAATGGTGGTCTTGATCAAATTCTAACCGTTAGAGGACATTTTGTCTAGCAGCGAAATACTCAATTCAAAATAGTAAAAATCAAATAATTGCGAACTTCACGAATAGTGGTATTGATCAAATTTTAACCGATACAGTACGTTTGTCTAGCAGCGAAATACTCAATTCAAAATAGTGAAAATCAATTTTTTGCGATTTTTGCGAATAGCGTTCTTGATCAAATTTAAACCGTTAGAGGACATTTTGTCTAGCAGCGAAATACTCAATTCCAAATAGAGAAAACCATATTTTTGAGAATTTCGCGAATGGTGGTCTTGATCAAATTCTAACCGTTAGAGGACATTTTGTCTAGCAGCGAAATACTCAATTCAAAATAGAGATAATTTTATTTTGAATTTCGCGAATGGTGGTCTTGATCAAATTTTAACCGTTAGAGGACATTTTGTCTAGCAGCGAAATATTCAATTTAAAATAGTGAAAATCCAATTTTTGCAAATTTCGCGAATGGTTCTCTTGATAAAATTTTAAGCGTTAGAGAAGATTTTTCAAGCAGCGAAATACTCAATTAAAAAAGTGAAAATCAAATTTTTGCAGATTTCGCGAATGGTGGTCATGGTCAAATTTTAACCGTTAGAGGACATTTTGTCTAGCAGCAAAATACTCAATTCAAAATATAGAAAATCAAATTTTTCAGAATTTCGCGAATGGTGGTCTTGATCAAATTCTAACCGTTAGAGGAACATTTTGTCAAGCAGCGAAATACTCAATTCAAAAAAGTGAAAATCAAATAATTGCGAATTTCACGAATAGTGGAATTGATCAAATTTTAACCGTTACAGTACATTTGTCTAGCAGCGAAATACCCAATTCAAAATAGTAAAAATTAATTTTTTGCGATTTTTGCGAATAGCGTTCTTGATCAAATTTAAACCGTTAGAGGACATTTTGTCTAGCAGCGAAATACTCAATTCCAAATAGAGAAAATCAAATTTTTGCGAATTTCGCGAATGGTGGTCTTGATCAAATTTAAACCGTTAGAGGACATTTTATCTAGCACCGAATACTCAATTCAAAATAGAGATAAAATTTTTTCGAATTTTGCGAATGGTGGACTTGATCAAATTTTAACCGTTAGAGGACATTTTGTCTAGCAGCGAAATATTCAATTTAAAATACTGAAAATCCAATTTTTGCAAATTTCGCGAATGGTGGTCATGATCACATTTTAACCGTTAGAGGACATTTTGTCTAGCAGCGAAATGCTCAATTCAAAATAGTGAAAATCAAATAATTGCGAATTTCACGAATGGTGGTATTGATCAAATTTTAACCGTTACAGTACATTTGTCTAGCAGCGAAATACCCAATTCAAAATAGTGAAAATTAATTTTTTGCGATTTTTGCGAATAGCGTTCTTGATCAAATTTAAACCGTTAGAGGACATTTTGTCTAGCAGCGAAATACTCAATTCAAAATAGAGATTATTTTATTTTGAATTTCGCGAATGGTGGTCTTGATCAAATTTTAACCGTTAGAGGACATTTTGTCTAGCAGCGAAATATTCAATTTAAAATAGTGCAA
>CM035808.1:89367431-89377300 GCA_020466095.1 Chlorops oryzae | reverse complement strand
TTCCCGACCAAATGTCAGCCGTTGTGCAAAAATATTTTGCTGATGAAATATGCTGTTTAATTTTACCAACCATGCCATCGAAATGAACAGTAAATTTTTTTCCAGCTGTTTGTCGGCTTATTATTTTATAGCCGGTGTCCTCAAACAAATCGATAAAAGGCTTTTTCTCAACAATTGAAATTGTCAAAGCTAAGTCAACAAGTGCATGCAATAGGTTTTCGTCAAACTATTGCTGGGTTGTCACAGGACTATGTTCACAGCTGCTTTATTTTTAAATGGGTTACGGAGTTCGAAGTCACATCTCCCGAGCCCCTAATGACCTGATTGCATGTAATGCATTTAGCTGTTGTCGTGGTCTTATCCGAATCATAATTCTTCATTATACGTAAATATTGAAATAAAATATCAGCCCTATTATGAATAATATTTCTTATTTTGACTGAAGCGAAAATCGAAAACATCTCCACTTACTCCGCAATAGCATTCCTCGCTACCATCATCACTCTAGTTTTCGTATACACGAAATTTCGAAAAGCTAAGATAACCATACTATGAGTCATATTGTAAACTAAAAAAGTCATGCAATTGTGAAAAAAACAAACGAGCATTTCAACTGAAACTGGATAAATTTAAAGAGAAGGGCTCCTGCCTGTTTGATATTGCTGCATGTAAATGCTAGATTAAGGTTAACGGCTGCACTTGGAAGAGTACTATAAATAGCTGTAGATGTTCAATAAGTGTTAAATGCATTTATGAAAAAGAAAAAAATTCCTTCCTTGTAGGTGCGATTTATGTACTTTCAAGGAAATTTTTACCTTGGAAAAATTGATTGTTTGGATATGAGAGAAACAAAAAACTGACTGAAAGAAACAAAAGGAACAATTATCAAAGAAGACGGTCTGAGGCATCTGACTTCAGCAAAGAGGATCAAATTGAAACTAGGATTCGTAATTCCGAAATTCCTAACGACAATGGCAATGATTTTGTAGAAAAACGGGTTAACTAGCAGATGAGAGTTTCATTCATCCAATGAAAATACTTCCAATGTTATAGATAAAGGTACGATCAGTGGAGTAAAATTAAGCACCCGAGCTAATCTGCAAAGAAAAAAAAAATTCAAACGTTTTTGGCCTATATTTTATTTATATTTTTCAATCCAGTCAATGAACTATGTTCTTACTGACTAACTTAATGGTAACTAACTAAAATTAAAATAAAAAGAAAGAATAAGGATCACAATTCAATAATATCTTAGGTGGTTAATATGGTACGCAAATTTTTTAAAAGTTGCGTTGCCCTTCATGAAAGGCAACCATATTACGATTATGTATGGCAAATATAATTTTTTAGTTGACTTGCAATTTTTTGTGTGATTATGGATGGCGATGCTTTTTTAGTTCAGTTGCCTGAACTGTCGAAATCAGGCAACTGCTATTTACTTGTTGCCTGCGCTAGGACAAAGTTCACGAAATGGAGAAAAAGTAAGTAAAAATTTAAAAAATGCAAAAAAAAGTTACTTATTTCTAATTTTTATTTATTAGATCTATTAAGGTGACGAACAAACTGCAAATGGAAAAACTTGTGGAGTTAATGGAGAAAAATGATTGTAACGGTTCCAGAAGAAGTCTCATCTAAGTAAACGTACTATCACGAAGCGACGACGCTTAGAGTAAACACCAATAATTCTAGCATAGGGAAGTTTCGAGTAAATATCAGGAGTTTAAGATTCACATTGATTTCTGTGTACACATAAGGATTTCTATTTATAATATTAAATAAAAGGATTAACTGTCAATCTCATCTTTTATTTAAAAAGGAATATAGGATTGTGACTTGCGTACCTACCAAAGTGCCACGACGTCATACCATTTATTTCAGATTCAGTTGAAACAAAAACAAAAACGTTATATTTTTGAAATAACAAATGAAAACGTGTTTTCAATGCGTAAAATTCGTATTCGTACTCTTTGATCCTTTTGAAATATAAAGCTATTTTATAAATATTACACATAAATAAGCACTTTTTGTCAACCTTTATAACTAATCACAGCCCGGATTCCGAAAACTGACACAGAATTGAATCAGAATCAGAATTGAAATCAATATCTGTTTCAAATGGTGTTATGAAATAGACACAGTTTTGCTTTTTTCGAAGATAGCAAAATCGATTTTCGAAGATAGGAAAAACCGACAAATTTACCAGGGTATTTGCTGTCAAACAAAATAATGAAGCCAAAACAGAAATATCTATTGCATGTGTAAAGTCGCGAGATATAAAATAAAACAATGAGCTCAGCAGTAATTGCTTTTTTAATGTTGCGAAGTGCAGAGGAAGAAAAAATGAGCCAGTAAATTAGGTGGCGGGTTTTAAGGGATAAGAGCAATCCGCTCGAGCTACCGGAGTCCATGTTAGCACAATTTTCCCTCTTTGCATTGCTCATATACAAAAATGTGTATGCCTTAATCGTTTTTTTTTAGATGTATTAACCAATACCGTCTCAATAAGGATGCATTCGTGATGGTTCTACAAACGATTGAACCGTATTTTAAAAAAAATCCATCCCTACCGTGCTACAGCTTGGCACGGCACTACGCTTTTTGGCAGAAGGTTCATATCAGCGATCTGTTGGAAATGACCTCAATATATGCCTTGAGAGACCGACAGTGTCTGTAGTGCTGAGAGAAGTTCTAAAAGCTTTGGAACGGTCCATATGTCGCCGTTGGGTCAGTTTAAAAATAGATGAAAGCGAAAAGCGAAGGGCAAGAGACAGATTTTACAAGTTCCGCATTCCAGGGATTACTAGCTGCATGGACGGAACACACATAAGAATGGTGAAGCCATCTATTGATGAGCACTTTTAACCGTAAAGGATATTATAGCATAAATGCAATGATTGTGAGTTGAAAATGTTAAATATTAGGTGTAGTAAAAAGAAATCCATTATTTTTGCATTAAATTGAGGGCTTTATTTAAGATAGTTAGAATGACCCGATTTAGGTCAAATATGCGCCGTTTTGTTCGATAACTTGTTGCCATTTTAAAGGTAATTTCATTATGCCTCTCTCATAGAAGCCCTCGTTCCTATTAGCAAAAAATTGAGACAGTCGAATTTCAGAAGCCTCTCTTGAAGCGAATGTTTCACCAGCAAAATTGTTCGCCATGGACAGGAACAGATGGTAATCACTTGTGCCAGGTCTGGACTATAAGGTGGCATGCAGAAGAACCTCCCAACCAAACTCCCGGAGCTTCTGGCGAGTCACTATCGATGTGTGTCGCCTGGCGTTTTCCTGATGGAACACAATTCCTCTCCTATTGGCCAACGCTGGCCGCTTATGGGCGATTGCTTCCTTCAGACGGTCCAATTGTTGACAGTAGATTTCCGAGTTAAGAGTTTTGCCGTATGGGAGCAGCTCATAGTAGATAATTCCCTGACCAATCCCACCAAACACACAGCAAAACCTTCCTGGCCGTCAATCCTGGCTTGGCCACCGTTTCCGCGGTTCAACCGTGTTTCGACCAACGACACGTTTTTGCTTGACGTTGTCGTAAGTGACACCACTTTTCATCACCAGTCACCAACCGCTTCAGAAATGGGTCGATTTTGTTGCGGTTTCAGTCAGCGATTCGCAGATGAAATCTCGGTCTGTGAGGTTTTTTTTGCGTTAACTCGTGTGGCACCCATACATCGAGCTTCTTTGTGTATCCCAGCCTTATTCAAATGGTTCAAACGGTTTTTGTGCAATCTTTAGCTCTTTTTGCAATCGAAAAATGTGCTAACATGACGGTTCGACTCGAAATTCCATGATTTTCATCGACATTTTCGACAATTGGCCTTCCAGTGCGTGGTGCATCCTTGACATCGAAGTTACCGGAAACGGAATCGACGAAACCAAAATTGCGCATGATTGCTGTTACAGTATCAGGTCCATAAACGCTATTCACATTTTCAGTCGCCTGGCTTGCGTTTTCTCCCTTATCGAAGAAAAACTGTAAAATGTAGCGAATTTTCTCTTTGCTGATGTCCATTTTTGACAAGCTCTCAAACAAAACTGAATCAATCAATCAAAAAAGTGTCAAAAAAGCATTTTTAGTAGGAACTGTCAACTTTCTTATGCCCCCTAGCGGAACACGATCGGACTTATACAACGCGAGATGCAGATAAATAACGCCATCTATTGGAAAAATGATGGATTTCTTTTTACTACACCTAATATGTCTATTAATAAAGTTTTTAATACATTCATTTGAAGATATGTGATGATGAAATGCTAATTCGAGCGGTAGATGCACGCTGTCCGGTTCAACCCACGATTCTTTTTGTTGGAATATAAGCAACGCTCGCCAATATTATCTAACAAATAAGAACAAATAGAACAAATAGGTTGCTTGGAGACATCGGATATGCACTTGAGCCATTTTTTTAACGCCATACAGGACCCGCAGTATAATTCTCGCGAATATAAATTCAACATGGCTCACTCTTCAGCGAGAAACATTGTGGAAAGGACAATAGGTGTCCTATAAAGGCGCTTCCGCTGTTTGCTGGGTACGTTGCACTATAGCCCACACAAAATTGTGCAGATTAAAAATGCTTGCTGCGCCCTCCACAACATATGCGGAAGCTACAACATCACATTTGTTGAAGATGTTCTTCCACCTGATGATGCTGCCAAAAGGGTTGATGTGTCGTCGCTTACCTTAGCATTACAAAATGAAGGCCAAACTATCAGGGACCAAATAGCCGATAGCCTATTATAATTTTATAAAAAAAAAATAAAAAAGGATATTTAAGTAATTCATTATCACATCTTAATTATCAGGTATAAAAATGTATTCATTATCAGGTACAAAGAGTTTCTCATTAGCAGGCACAAAAAAAAAAGAGTTAATTCTCTAAATAAAAAAATATGCTTTGGCCCCCGTTAACGTTAAAATAAAATTACATTTTTTTTCCGACATTGAGCCTCAAAAGATCGATTTCCAATTGTTGCTTTTTAATCTCGTTCTTTTCTTGCAAGCTGTTAACGTTCTCTCGCTGACATTGACAATTTCATTTTTCATGTCAGTCAATGCTTTTGCAACAGTTTGCATTGCTCTTCTCGATCGCACGATCAATTCTGCGCAAGCTGCTGGCATTTTCTTTTTCGATTTGGATGAGTTCATCAACTTTTTCATTAATTTCTTTGTTCTTATGTTTGTTTGCTGCGCTTGCAAGTGGAGTTCCGCATCTCTTATTTTGAAACGTCGACGGCATACCGTATTGAGCATCATCAACCTCGTCCCCGCATAAAACGAACCATGGCTCAGTGGTATCCTCGACCGCAACCTCGCACAATCCCAGCAATGGTCCAGGAACACCCTCTACCGCCTTCGATATTCCACATATGCGGACAATAGTTTCCTCTATGCTGGTTAGATGGCATTTTGTGTAAGGTCTTCTTTTTTATTTCACTCTTCCATTCAGTCCATACCTATTGAAAATCGGCGCTGTCAAAAATAATTTCGGACAATTTGATTATTTTACTTATTTACCTTCTTCCACCCGATTGCATCTTTTGTCGGTGGGCCTGCAGCATTCAACGAGCAATTCTGTCAACTAAAAGCTGCTCGGCTTAAACCAGACAATCAAATCAATAAATCTGTTTCTGTAACACCTAAAAGCAATGCAAACGTGATTTCGAAAATGAAAACAGTTTCAAAACTGAAAGTCTGATTCTATAACCCCAAAAAGAAAAATGTGTTGATTTAAAATCTGATTCAGACAGTTGTCGTTTTCCATAACAGCCCCGATTAATTGGTTTTAAATTAACATCACAGGTAGATTACTATGTTTCTTGCAACGAAAAGCTTGTAACGCAGTAACATTCCTAATTTCATGCTTTTTAACCCTTTTTTTTTTAGAATATTCCATTAATTCCAAATAGGACTAAGAACTGGACTTTGTGTTTCAGATCGTTATCGAGCTGAACACTTCCCCGTAAAATTTAGTTTTTCCGCACTTTGAGACAAATCTTCCGTTTAAATATTGATGTATACACTAGCATCAATTATTCCAAGAAAGTTCGGTTTTTTTCAAAAAATTAGGGTGCACGAATACGAACTTTGTATACATACTGCGTTTCACAATCTAAATTCCGGATTTTCCGTTTCAAAATTAAAATTTTTAATTTCAGTTAAATCAATGGCATGTTTTATGTTTAAACTTTCCTGTGAACGGTAATGCTAAGTAACAAGAAAATTTAATTGTTAAATATATCTTTGTAAAAATTAAATTTTTTGACTACCGCAGCAGATTGCTTGCTATTACCAAGATCCAACATCTCTTTACAGATTTTCTTAAAGTCGCTGTTAATGTAGTCATACCGTCCCTTTTTAATTTTAGGCTGCGATTGACGATGCACTGGAATTGTAGGTTTGAAAACCATTTGCGTACTGTCGTATTGGTCAAATAGCTCGAAAGGATTCCTATAAAAGAAAATAATTAATGTTCGCAATCTCTTGGTAGTTCTTAGCAGGCGTAAAATAGTCACACATAAAAAGAAATTTAAATTTTTGGGAACAAGTTTACTTTACGGGCGTTTCCGCGATTTTTTTTAGTTTTTTATTTTCAAATGTGCAAAAAAATTGCCGAATTCCAAATCTGCAATCAATTTTTGGGGAGGAATCGCGATTTAAAAATTGCCGAAAATCCCCTAAATTTCCCCCAATTTTCGACATTGTTTGCGCTGCCAGACTAAGTAGCTTTGGATTTTTATAAAACAATTTTTTAAATGTTTCAAGTGCTATGAAGCTACTATTATAGAAATGTACAGGGTGTCCCGTAAGGTAGTACATTCCTTTACAGGGGTGGTAGGGGAGTCCAAGATGAACCAAAAATCGTAAGTGAGGTGGGGGTCCCAAATGCACCCCTGAGGAGTTAAAGGGCCTTAAAGTTTTTTGGCACTAAGTCCAGAAAAACAATTCTCCCACGCTAGTGGCTTACTGTAGAAAGAAAAATGTTATGCGGTTTGAAAGCCAATTGTACAGGCTTTTGGGCAAAATTGAATTGATGGTCAAAATTGCAGTTATTGTGTGAAAAATAAACGCTCAAAGTCAAAAATTCTGAAAAAATTTTCAATTATTTTACTTTGGGAACCATTTTGGTATGGAAAAGGTCCAATTAACACATGCTTTTTTAATTTTTTTTTAAATCTGCGATCAATTTACTTCAAATCTGTGGTACATTTGTTATACCTTATTTGCGGTTTAACCATCGAAAAAATTGGATTTAAAAACGAACTTCAACTTTTTTTTATGTGATGAAATTCTTAAAAGAGCAATCTTTGGCTTACAATGGCCAGCCAGCAATTTCTTATTTAAGACAAATTTTGGTTTAAAATTATACGTACTTTAACTGGAAAAATTCGTGATTTTTTGCTGAAATTATTTAAATTGATTTTAAAAAAAGTTCAAGTTCGTTTTTAAATCCTATTTTTCCTGAGGTTAAACCGCTAGAAGAAAGCAATAAATACATATGTTTCGTAGTTTGCACGTACTTTTTGAACAAACTAGGAAACCGATCAGTGTGAAGTTTTCCGATATGATCAATTGAATTATTATCTAATGAAAAACATCATAAACTTGTTTAATTTTTAGTTATACATTTTTTTTTTCAGTTCTTTTAAAAATTACATAAGCCTGATATTATGGAATGCCTCAACAGCCATGAACTTATTGGAAAGATATGAAATATATTTTCTAGAGTTCTTGACCACAATCCCAATAAACCATCTACCAAAATTCATAATTTTTCCCACTCACTACCTATTTAAGAAAAGTTAACAACACTCGGGACAAATCGATTAACTTTTCCAGGAGTATACTTTACTAGGAGCGAAAATCAGTTTTGGAACACCTTTAATCGTGTAAAACCCTTCTAAAACTCAAAAGCAATTGAAACATCTACTAAATACCTTCAACCATCGAAAAATCTGATATTCTGTTGTTATTATCTTTAAAATATGACTTGGTTGGACTTGGCCACTTTTGAATAACATTCTGCTTTATGGGCAATGTGCTAATTCCCATCCAAGGTGTATCTAATAAGGTGCTAGCAGTAGCACATATGTCTTCTTCTTTCTTCTTTTATTATTTTCCGCTTTTTTTTTTTTTTTTGTATTTTATTTTTAAAACTCGGATTTAACCCCTTCTCTCATACGAAGCCATATATGGACGCAGAAGTTAATAATTTTTGCCTTGCCAGATGAAAAGTCCTGTATTTAAAACAAAACCGAAATCCAAATAAGCATTGCATTGACTAACGGAATCTTAGTAGTTTTCGTTTGATATATGGCCGTAGTCAAGAGTATTTGATGTTTTGTGTAACATTTGTCATCGAGAAAAATTACGAAAAAAAATTATCACAATTGAAATTTAATATAATGAAAAAATTTCGGGTAGAGTGCAAAAAAAAAAATATTTGTTTATATACACATACTCCTTTTAACCTTCTCAAGAGTAAATTTGTATGAATATTGCAAGTTTTGTTTTTCCTGGCATGTTTTGCCTACCTTTTCCATATATATTATTTTATAAACACTTCTGTTATTAACATAAAAAATAATAATTTAATAATTTTTTCCTATAATTGAGCCCAACAAATCATCATTGTGGAGAAAAAATTTTTTTTTTCATTTCGTTAATAATTCATGCGTGAGGGGTTAAATGTCACATATGTTGTTTGTTTACAAATTTGTTTTTGTATACATTAGTTGATATTGATATTTCTTTACTCACACATATTTGACATTTGGTCGTACTCGGCACAACAAAAACCTCCCTGTTGTTTTTGTCGAGTTGTACTTGTTGTAAAACTGCTATCACCTTATTAAATACACCTTGATTCCCATCTACATCTGAGCTTTTGAATCATCATTCTATCTTTATTAATGTCTTAGATATGACTTTTTTCAAATTGCTCTGCAAATAAAATGTATTGCATTGACTTAAACAGCAAAGCATGCTTATGGAGATATACCCTTTTGGAGAACTTGATTGAACTTTAAATATCGTCAAGTTTTTCAGATTTTTCAACTTCTTTTTTTACAGTGGGTAATAGTACGTTTAAGTCATTGAATCAACCAAGATAATTGCCTCTTATTCAGAGCTGACCATCACCACTACATACGTAATTTGATTGCATGGATAAGTAGAGGTACAATAGACACATACAATTTAAGATGGTGGATGCTAAGAAGAAATCTAGCAACATAGGCCCTACCTCGCCAAAAGTGTGTAGCATACTAAATTCTCTAGGCACTCCAGCTGCTCAAAAACTGAACAAAGTTCTAAAAAAAAAAAAATTCAAAAATAAAGACAAAAATTATGCAATTATGAAATAGTAGCTTGCACTGATTTGAAAGAGCGATTGCTCGGGCCTTCTATACTTTTGCATTTGTCGCTCACGGTTTCTATGAGTGTGCGAAATGTTCTCTCTTACGCTCATTTACCCGTGGAGCTATCCTTTTTGCAGCTCTGCTCTTATTTATTGTGATTTGGAATACATAAAAATCGCAACTTACAGTTTTCCTATTTCAGGAAGCAACGCGAACTCCCCACTGACTGGTACACCGTGCATTATATGAGTGGCCATTTTTCTTACAGTGGGGTGATAGTGTTTTGCCAAAATTGTTAGTTCATACAAAGCTGTACACGAAGCATTACAGTATTCTGGGTCATCTAACTCAGGATCATAACGACCAGAGCCAATACTAGAATCCGTATCAAGTAGAATATCCAAGACTGATGATAGCTGAAATGTAGTCTTAATTGTTCCCAAAGTGGCCAGTGTACCGTGATGCAAAAGAGCCAAACTGACTGTGACTAACCG
>CM035808.1:89362431-89364931 GCA_020466095.1 Chlorops oryzae | reverse complement strand
GCGTTTGCACGCAGAGTGTTTTCGCGCAGTCGTGTATTTCTCGTACGATCACGAAGAGCCCTACTTCCTGGCCTCACACGGTAACGTTGCGGTCGTGACATTCTTCGCAGTTCTACAGCCAACAGCAAACCATATAGAGAGTTCATGAGCAAACTACGGCTGAAGTTAGTTTTACTTGCGTTCATTCTGCTCTTCTCTGAAGTAGTAAAAAGCTTATTGCTTTCATACGCTCTCAATGTATGTAGGCATTTAAGTACCCTGCAGTAAATGCGGGGCAAATTGACTCCTGCGTCACCACTGTCATTCTATAGACATGGTCAACGAGGAGGTCTACAGTTCAATTTTCTTGAGCATTCATAAAATAAATTTGCTGCACAAGAATCAGAAGGCTGCGTAGCGTAATGGTTAGCATGTCCGATCATCAATCCGAAGGCTCGTGTTCGAATCCCAGGGCAGGCGAGAAAAAGTGGAAAATTGTAAAATTCGGAGGATTATTCTTATGGATTCTTATGGGTGAGAAGAGAGAAAAAAAGTTTCCATTCTGAATTCTCGTGAATGCTTTCGCAGTTCGTGCGAAAATTCTCATGAATTATATTTTCAATAACTTAATTTTTCCAATTTTTTCGCAAAAAAAAAAAAATTTTTTAAGCCTGTTAGATACCTGTTAGATACGGGTCTGCAGGTCGCTAGGCCAGACTCTTCACACTGAGCCATCCGAGCCCTGTGCGCGGCGCTTTCCATTTACGTACTATAGCTAATGAGCCGCCTCTACAGCATCACCAGTTCAATCGTCAACTGGTGTCAGCTCGAACATATGCTCATACAAAGTGTCCATAGGAGAATACATTGGGTACAGTTGGTCACTAGTGACGGTGACGGAGGAACTAGTGACAGATTGAATCAGTCACTAGTGATAATTACTGCAGGGTATGTCTATATTATACAAATACTTAAATGCACACATACATTGAGAGCGTATGAAAGCAAATAGCCAGTGATGCCAACTGAGCGCTTTTAAGATCTAGCGCATTTAGCGCTTAGCTATTTTTCGTTGCGTTCATAACAAATATGCATACTTAAGTTGTTATCTTCAACCAATATTGTTTGCGCGCATACTTTACAGCTTTTTTTCTCAATAAAAGCAATTTTTTTAAAACTGTTAATATTATAGATTTAGTGATTTCTAATAAATGTTCAAAAAACGTTTTCAAATTTTGATGTTAAACAAACAGTGCATTACAAAGAAACTCACTTATGTTCTATTTAAAAAAAAATTTTTTTGTTGATTTAGCGTTTTTTCAAATTAAAAATCAGGAATCACTAAGTTTTAGCGTATTTTGCTTCTGAGGAGTTGGCAACACTGATTATAATTGTTTGTGATATTCTATTCTATTTGTCTTTTACTCTTAACGTACCGAGCACGAAAGCAACGTCGTGCTATGATACAAAAACAACGCTGAAATTCGCCCATGAAAATAAGAGCACGGAAAGTGCAAAAATGTGTTTATCGAAAAACTCTATCGCCGTTAAAAGTAGATATAGAAGTCAGATATAGCCCATTTATACTCCCTGCAATAGATTTTGATAATATCTACCATCTGTAAAAATTTCAGCTCAAAATATAGTATATAACTGAAGTTAGAAGCATTAAATTTTTTTTTGTGCTCGCCTAATAATATATAAGATATGTTGGCAAGCGGAATCCTTAAGTGACGGTTAGACGATATGGTTAATGACCAAATGTTTGGTTGAAATCATTTGGTTAAATTTTGGCTTGTATGCTCATCTGTCAGCAAGACATTTGTTTAGCGGTTGCACGATATGCACATTTTGTCCCAAAACGTTTGCTCACCACCAATTCTAGATAGTGTCCAAATATTGTTCGGTCTCAAACTGCTTTTTCGGTTTGCTTGGGTGTTACACGATATGCACGGTAGTGACCAAATTATATTATGGCCAACTGTCAATTGACGCTAAATAATATTGTTGTGCATAGAGTGAACACATCGGCCAGAGAATGTTTTAATAAAATTTTAAAAAAATGTCGCTAAATGCAAAAAAAAGAATTCTTGCCGTCGTATTGGCCAGCTATATTTTTGACGACGATTCGGACCGAACTGTGTTTGAAATGTCTCGTATACGTCCCCGAGTTTGGGTAAGGAATTGGGTTACTCGTCGGGACCAAGAAGGGTTTTGCGCAAAGTTGTACAAAGAGCTGGAAGAAAAAAAGGCCGAATTGTACAACAATTTTCTTCGAACGACGAAAGCTCAGTTCGAAAATCTGCTTTCGTTGGTTTCACCCAAAAAGGATACAATTATGCGAAAAAGCATTTCGGCTTGTGAAAGGCTCATTTTGAAAACATCGATACGTTGAATATCGATTTCTTTCAAAAAATTTTAGATTTCTGTAGAAATAAATATATAAAACCACTTCTTTTAAAAAACCCCTTGAATTTATATTAAGTTTCGACACAAACTTTTGCCATTTGGTCATGGGTCT
>CM035808.1:89275162-89362331 GCA_020466095.1 Chlorops oryzae | reverse complement strand
GAAGAATCAGGGTTTTTCTTCTCAATAATATATTTCGACTAGGAAGTGGGTTCTTACTCACACAGACCATAAACAAAATCATAAAGAGATCTTACGTCAAACAATCACCAAACTGAACGAACAGCTAACTCAATTCTTGTTGTAGGTAGGGTATCTAGGTGTAGATCGATACCTGTGGTCTGCCCACCCCATATAGCCATGAAGGCCATCCGTGGCCATTGCTCGACCAAACTTCGCAATGGCCCCTAACAAGAACAAACTAATTAAATTAGTTTTCCAACCTGGCAATTACCTCCTCCGATCCGTGCATTCAACCCAATAGACTACGAATTTATTTATGCATATTCAATGACATTTTATTTTACTTAAAAGCCAGCAGTTCAATCTCAAATTTCATAACCGACAAAAAAAATTTCTTATTAAACTTAAAGCAACTCATTAAGAAGATAGATAATACCATTAATTCCAATTATTGGTTATAATGTTCATTTTATAAATTGCTTTTCGACGCAGTTCATCTTAAACTTTAATTAAATTCTCTTCAGGATAGTCACAACTCAAAAATTACTATTTACGTTACGTTAATTTCATTGCAATTCAAAATCCGTACACAGTTACTGAATTTTAAATGTAGCTTCACATTTCCACATTTTTATTTTTTCTTTTTCTTTTTTATACCCAGCGTAAGCGGGGTATATTAGTTTTTGTGCAAATCTTGTAACAGGGAGAATTAAGCTCCGGAGATATAGAAAATATATATATAGATAATGATCAGGATCAAAAACTGAATCGATTTAGACATGTCCGTCTGTCCGTCTGACCGTCTGTCCGTCTGTCCGTCCGTCCGTGGTCGGATCTCCTCCGAAACGGCTGAACCAATGAAGTCGAAATTTGGCACACGTGTATATCGGTGTCCGAGTATGATCCTAAGTAAAAATGGGAGACATCCGCCCACTGCCACGCCCACAAATGAATTTATTGTGTTTTCATAAAAATGCTTGTAACTTGCGAACCACTCAACACATTCCATTGATTTTTGGTGTACTGGTAAACTACGAAAAGGGACATATCCTGGAAAAAATGGACGCCGCCCTCCGTGAGCCACGCCCACAAATAAGCCCACAAATAAGGGCTTATCGTAACTTTTGAAGTAAAAGGCGTAGAAGCTTCAAATTCGCAACATAGATTGACCCAGGCGAAGGAAAGGTTGTAGGAAAAAAATTTATATGGCCCCGCCCACTGCCACGCCCACAAATAAAGATTTTTCGTAACTTCCGAATTAATAGGCGTAGACGCTTCAAATTCGCAACATAGGTTGACCAAGGCAAACGAAAGGTGTAGGAAAATTTTTTTATGGCCCGCCCACTGCCACGCCCACAAATGAAGAGTTTTCGTAACTTCCGAAGTAAAGCGTAGAAGCTTCGAATTCGCAACATAGGTTCACCAAGGCGAATGAAAGGTGTACGAAAAAATTTTTGTGGCCCGCCCACTGCCACGCCCACAAATAAAGATTTTTCGTAACTTCAGAAGTAAAAGGCGTAGAAGCTTCAAATTCGCAACATAGGTTCACCAAGGCGAATGAAAGGTGTAGGAAAAAAATTTAATGCGGCCCGCCCTCTGCCACGCCCACAAATGAAGATTTTTCGTAACTTCCGAAGTAAAAGGCGTAGAAGCTTCAAATTCGCAACATAGGTTCACCAAGGCGAATGAAAGGTGTAGGGAAATAATTTATGTTGCCCTCCCACTGCCACGCCCACAAATAAAGATTTTTCGTAACTTCCGAAGTAAAAGGCGTCGAAGCTTCAAATTAGCAACATAGGTTCACCAAGGCGAATGAAAAGTGTAGGAAAAATTTTTATATGGCCCGCCCACTGCCACGCCCACAATTGAAGATGTTTCGTAACTTCCGAAGTAAAAGGCCTAGAATCTTCAAATTCGCAACATAGGTACACCAAGGCGAATGAAAGGTGTAGGGAAATAATTTATGTTGCCCTCCCACTGCCACGCCCACAAATAGAGAATAAAAACATAGTGCGCTCATAATGTCGGGACGCTGGGTATTTCAAAGTCGGGCTTGACCGACTTTAGTTTTCTTACTTGTTTTTTCTTAACCGTGCATTCGAAAAGCAATTTAATCAAGATATATTTTTTTTTCTCGATAGTTGAAAATTTTAAAACGGCTTAGGATTTAGTTTTTTTTTTCTGTCACTTTTTCATATCCTTCCGGCAATTAAATAATTTTCTTTTTTTCTTTTTTTTCCAACCACAATGCATACTCTTAACCGTAAAACTTACCGTCTTTGATCCGTAAACGGACAATCAAAATTTATCGTGCCAAAGTTAGGTTGTGCAAGTGAAGGCTATGCTGAATTTCACCGCCGCCGATGTTGAGCGCTCAAAATCATCGTTCTAGTGCTGCAGAGCTTTAAGCATTATGATGCAAGGAGTGGTTCAGAGTACGCTCGTTTTCATTGCGTTGGCTGTGGAGATGAAAATTGAATCAGTAAAAGGAATCTGATAGTGTGAAACAGTCGTATGCTATATATATAATATATGTGCATAACTTTTCTTATACTTTTTTCTATTTTTATACCTTTTCCGAAGGAAAGGGTATATTAAGTTTGGCACGGAGTATGTAACATACCAAAGGAGTCGCGATAGATATCGACATATATATATATTCTTGATCAGGGTGACAAGAGGAATCGATCTAGCCATATCTGTCTGTCTGTCTGTCTGTCTGTCTGTCTGTCTGTCTGTCTGTCGGTCACACTTTGGTTTTTCGTAATTTACTCCTAAGCCATGAAAGATATCATATTGAAATTTGGCCTGGATTTGAACTAGGTAAATGTCCGAAAAACTGCATATAAATTGTTTTCGTAGTCCCTCCTTGGGTCGTGGGAAGTGGTTCAGAAGTTTTCAAAAATCACGATTTTTAAGGTTTTTCCTGGATAATTTTTTTACTTTACATCCCAGCTTATTGAAATTTGTTGTGTGTATAGCTACTATGTAGACTTAAGCTTTCGCTGAAAAAAAATTGCGACATCGCTATAATTATGGTCATCATCCTACACATTAGAAAAAAACACTCTTTCTCTTATTCTCACATCTGTATACAAAAATTATTTTTTTTTTTGCTTCTTCTGATTGTGTATTTTGCCGCCAAATAAAGTCGTCACTTAAGGTTAAAATTTGGCCATGACCACCATTCGCGGAATTCGCGAAAATTTGATTTTCACTAGTTTGAATTGAGTATTTCGCTGCTAGACAAAATGTCCTCTAACGGTTAAAACTTGATCAAGACCACCATCCGCGAAATTCGCAAACATTTGATTTTCACTATTTTGAATTGAGTCTTTTACAGCTAGATATAATACCCTCCAACGGTTAAAACTTGACCATGACCATCATTTGCGAAATTTGCAAAAAATTGATTTTCACTATTTTGAATTGAGTATTTCGCAGCTAAACAAAATGTCCTCTTACGATTAAAATTTGACCATGACCACCATCCGCGAAATTCGCGAAAATTTGATTTTCACTATTTTGAATTGAGGATTTCGCAGCTAAACAAAATGTCCTCTAACGGTTAAAATTTGACCATGACCACCATTCGCGAAAATTTTGTGCTTAATAATAATCTCGAGTTTTAGAAGCTAAGTCAAAGAACAGATAAGTTATAAATAGATATCCAAGCTAGAACAACGAAAACGGCAGGAATTTTCGTTAAGGTAATGTTTTAACATATTTTAGGCTGAGGAAAAGGTATGTGTGCAATCGGCTTTGCCGATGTAAACTTCTTTACTTGTTAGTATTAATTTTTGAATTTCAATACCAAAAAGTTTTATTTTAATACCTTTTGGTTTTAAATGATCTGAAACACGAACAAAATTCTCAAATTGTTCTCGCCATTATATTGCTATCATACATACATACGAGGCGTCTATTGTTCGATTTTCTCGAACGTTGATATATTAATCTAGCAGGTTCGAGTGATATCGCTTGTTCGCGTACTGGAAGCGTTTTGCTTAGCATTCTGAAAGGTCCGAGTTCGAACACTATCGCAGGCGAAAGAAATTGTGGAAAAATTGGGACTTGGAAAAGGAAAAGTAAATTTTGAACTTGGAAAAAGGAAAAATTGATGTACTCGGAAAGGAGAAAACAAAGTTGCCAGCAATAAAGCTGAATTATCGATACAACCTTCAAAAATGTGTGTGTCCGTCATGCTGTTTCAAGAATTCCTATGAGAGTTTTGCTGGAATCTTTCTTTTAAATTTTTTTTTTTTCATAAAATTTCATTTTATTCCTCTTAAATTTTTATTATAATTTAATATTATTACCTACTTATTCCTCCAAAAAAAAAAATTACGCTCGCCTGACCGGGGATTGAACTCGCCGACAGTGGCGTGTCCAGAGAAATACTGCTTTGATAGTGCTTATATTTTCCACATTGGTATATTGAACAATTATAAGACATTACCCCAAAAATTTTTGGGGGGGCTAGAGGAAGTTTAGAGAGTTATGGACCAAAAACCAAAAAAATCCGAAAAATTTATGGCGTCCGATTTGGATGAAAATTTATATATAGAATAAGTGAAAAATTCTAAGAATTTTAGCACTAAAATTTTTTTCTCTCATTTCTTTTCGCTCTACGCATAAATTTTTTGTTATAATTCATACGAAAAATTCTCCATTTCTTCTCTCTCTTTATTTAAACCAAAAAGGTTTTAATTAAATTCCTTTTCGGCATTGTTACATATAAGACTCCGACTCCTTTGGTCTGTTATATACTCCGTGCCAAAAAAAAGGTATATTAAACTTGTACAGAACTATAATATTTTTATATGTTCAATTAAATTATTCACTTTCTTGTATATGTATTTGTAACTTATTGTTTTTGACTTTGCATGGTTTGCACATAACATCGAACTCAATTACTACATCATATGCGAAGTTGTGCAATGCCGAGCATTGGAAATTATGAAAAAAAAAATCTTGTTCCTTATTTCGGCACACAACAAAATTTGAAAAACATCAGATTTTTAATAAAAATTTTTTATTTCATGACAAAATTGAAAGCAATTGCTATCTTAATACATCTTATTGACCTAGGTAGGTAGGTAGGTTGAAGTGGCTGCCACTTAGGTGTGTATTGTCTTTTTATGTAGTGTGCCCCTAACATGCGATTTCTGAAAAAACCAGTGCTAGGCTTGGAACATTACACTCCGTTTCGCCTTTGCCGGGAATCGAACCTCGGACCCTGGGATCAAGAGCATAGCACGCATCCCCTACGCTATCCCAGAGCCACTTATTGACCTAACAATTTTTAAAAATAATATGAAATTTGGCCTGTTCAAGTTGGTCAGGCACTATTTTTTTTTATTGAAAAAAAAATGACATTACCGAAGGATTTCAAAGAGTGTTACTGGATGAGGCCAAAATTAGGCAAAAGTAATCTCCCCAGTCAAATTTACTCACTAGAAATAGAAAAAAAAAGAAAGTTTTGATTTCAAAGTTGATGTTATCTTAGTATATCAGTACCAATATTCTTATTAATTCGAGTTAAAAAAAATTGCCGACTACTGGGACATGCCGAACTAAGGACTATTAAAAATGCCAAAAGAGCCGATAGAGTACATTGGCGGCTCGAGCCAGATTGATCTTTATATAGGTAGTAGCAAAGAGTATTAATATATAAAGAGCTGACAATGTACTCTATCGGCTCTCTTCGCATTTTGAATATCATACCACGCATATGGCGTACCTAATGCTATTTCGTCCCATCTCATAATGCGAACAGTGATTGAAAACAGAAAAACGAAAGGCGAGTGTTAGAAGCTTGCGTAAAAGGACAAATCATGAATAATTTGTGCGTTTGCTTTCGCGCAGAGTAAAAGAGATGTAAGTTTTTTATGCTTGTGCGCATGCAAAGGCTGCTTGAAGATACGAAAGAAAAAATAGCCGAACACAGTGTGCAATATTTCACTATTTCAAATCTTTCTTCAGACAAGTTTTATTTTGCTTATTATTTGATATAATTTTTATAGTATAAGGCCCCATCTACACGATGCAAGTTTTCGCTTGGCAAGTTTTAGTACTTGTGTGCAAGAACTTGCGTGACCAATCCACACGATGCTAGTAAATTTTAGCTTGCAGCTTGCCTGAAAGTAATCTAAAGATGACTTGCACGCAAGTGCTTGGGCACATAGCCACACGGCGTTACTAAAAGTTGCTTTTCAGAAGCAATTTTTTTAGAACATGTAGCTTGCCAGCTTGAAGGTTTTTACATTCAAGTAGAAGTTCTTGCCGCAAGTTTGACAGTTGGTATAAAAAACTCATATTTTAACCTAAAATAGCAAAAATGAATAAATAAATAAAGAAAGTTCTAGCAGCGGCGCTCATTTTGGAAGAATTAGAAAATTATAGAAAAAAACCAAAACGAACAATTTGGGCACGCAAATTCTTTTTTAGAGGAGACATAAATCCCTTTTATGAGAATTTAATGAAGGACCTATCAAATGAAGGTGAACAATTCAAAGTGCTTCCATTTCACTGGTTTACCCCCAGAGCTTCCAGAGCAATGAATGCAATTTGTCCTTTATAACCAGCTTTTCCAAATTTGTTTTTTTCGGCAATGGCTTAGTAAGCTGCCTCTTTTTATACCTTTTCCGAAGGAAAGGGTATATAAAGTTTGGCACGGAGTATGTAACATACCCTCTAACGGTTAAAATTTGACCATGACCACCATTCGCGAAATTCGCAAAAATTTTATTTTCACTTTTTTGAATTGAGTATTTCGCAGCTAAACAAAATGTCCTCTAACGGTTAAAATTTGACCATGACCACCATTCGCGAAATTCTCAAAAATTTTATTTTTACTATTTTGAATTGAGGTTTTCGCAGCTAGACAAAATGTCCTCTAACGGTTAAAATTTGACCATGACCACCATTCGCGAAATTCGCAAAAATTTATTTTCACTATGTATTTTGAATTGAGTATTTCGCAGCTAGACATAATGTCCTCTAACGGTTAAAATTTGACCATGACCACCATCCGCGAAAATTTTGTGCTTAATAATAATCTCGAGATTGAGAAGCTAAATCGAAGTACAGATAAGGTATAAATAGATATCCAAGCTAGAACAACGAAAACGGCAGGAATTTTTGTTAAGGTAATGTTTTAACATATTTTAGGCTGAGGGAAAGGTATGTGTGCAGTCGGCTTAGCCGATGTAAACTTCTTTACTTGTTTATGCTTGTTTTTGTAGTCTATGTGTGACTTTTGCCACAAGCACTCATTTTGCTGGTATTCTTCAGTAATTATTTCAATTTGCTCCTCTGACACAGCCATGTTGATAAAAAAAAAAAATGCGAAGAATTTAATTCAATAAATAGCTAGCTATGAAGAAAATAATAAATATTGAAACATCGCACTCGCTACTTTTTTGAGTATCTTGAACCTGACAGTTTGTAAGCGTGCAAGTAAAAAAAATGCTTCTAGCAAATTGGAAGATTGTATTTCTACACGATCCGAATTTTCTTTAGGCAATTTCTTGCATGGAAGTCTTGAAAAACCTGCCGCAAGTCCTTGCAAGCATTCTACACGATGCAATCTCCTTGCCAAGTACTTGCAGAAGTGACTTGCCAAGTGAAAACTTGCATCGTGTAGATGGGGCCTAATAAAAATTGAAATGTTATCAATTTTTTGCTAGACATTAAGAAAGCTATTTTGCTGAATTTCATATTCATAATTTATAGTTCATAAAAATTTTTTCATAAAATGAAAGGAAGAGAATCGATATTTCCACACTGTATCATTCTTTTGAAATTTTTTCTAGTAGGTGATTGAAATGAGCTAAATTAGTTCGGAAAAGAACGGTGGAAGGGAAAAGAAATTCTATATGCATGAGCATAAGATTGCTTGTATGCAAAGAGTATAGATATAGAAGAGGCGGCATTTCGCGTTACGCGCTCTACGCTTTTCACTCATTCGTTTTTCACGCATATCGAAAGAATATGAACTTTTTTCGCAACAGAACATAAACAAAACAAAGATGAGAAAGGAAAGAGAATATGCGAAAAATGGCTTTGCAACCAAAACCAGTTCTGGCTTTCCTTTCTCTTTCACTCATTAGCATTTCGCGAGTTGCCGTCGCTCACGTTGTGTGTTCATTTTTTTGTCGTTTCGATTGAACGGAATATGAGAACGGGAGAGTGTGCGTTCACGTACATTTTACGTTCGCTTACACTTAGCCTACGTTTGTACTTGGACGTTGTGTGCTTCGAACATTTTTGGCTTCTTGAAAATGAAAAAATCATTTTTCGAGTCTACTGCTTATGTTGTTTATCTGTTGCTACCCGTGCAACGCAGCGAAGCCGCCGTTCGGTTTTGTAGAGTGCCTTCCATCAAGCGATTTACGGAAAAGTGGAGGTCTTGTCGGCTGTAAGATGCTTGTTTGAAAATATATGTTCTTTTGAAAGTTGTTATAAAAGTAATTGGTTAGCTCTGAATTTTATTTTTAACGTGTAGGGCCGTTAAAAAACGTAGTTTAAAACAATATTTTTACGCGTTTTTGCCATCAGTCTTTACATTCCCTAGAAAATAATAATATTTTCTGTAATGAAACTTAACCATTATCCATAATTCTCACATGTAAAAACGTAAAGGGCTAACCCTTTTTTTTTAACCCTTTTCTGCCGAACGGCAGAAAAAAATACATTTTATAAAAAACAAATTTTTAGAAACATAAATAAATAAATTAATTCGGAAACATGAATATATAAATTCCCTCGGCGAACTAGCAAAGAGAATTTATCCTAGGCGAAATTTTTAGCGCCTTCTTACTTTTTACTTCTCTCCTACGTTCTCCCCCGTAATTATCATTAAGCAACATATAAGTAGGGTTCTGCATTAAAAGGCAAAACACGACTCACTGGAATTAAACACATGAGAGTGGTAGGGACGGATGACATTACATCTCCGACCCTCTTATGAGTTTCTTTCAGTGAGACGTGTTTTGCCTCTTAATGTAGAACCGCACTTAGCAACAACAACTTTCTACCTTTCACAGTGATCAAAATTCAAAAATTTACTCGTAAGTTTTGGAGAAAAGTATTTTCAAGTCTTACAGGCTTTACGCTCAAATAACTAATAAAATCCCATGTCCAATTTTACTTCAAACATAAATTCAAATATATTTCTGTGTGAATTTTAATTGAACATCTTGGAAAATTTGTAAAGTGTAAAAAAAATTATTTTGCCCAAAAAATTATCTGTACGAATTCATATTTTACACATTGTCCTTCACATGCATGACAACGAAAATCCTTCTAACACACACGCACACATATGAAAAGTTGTTATTCTGATTTGTGTCCAAAGGCATGCGAAAGTAATTCGCCAACGCAGGCGTGCATAAAGTCAGCAATAGCGCAGCCGAAGGGGAGCCCCTGAAATAAACATAAGGCTCTCTAAAAAGTTTTTATATAGGAATATGTTTTGAAAAATTTAACTTTTATTGAATAAATAAACAAGGCTACCTCATATTTGGTATTGAAATCAAACTCAAGTAAATATGTATTATATGACTTTCATATGAACTTTTTACGCAGACCCTTGAAAAAAAAATTTTAACTCCGCGCCTGAAAGACATTGGTTGTTTACGATTTCATTTGCCTTCTGTATTTCTTTCCATTTCTTTGTTTTGGTTATTTTCTACTATCGGTATATTCTCTTATGATATGCATGAAACTCAGAAAGAGGGAAGTGAGAAAATTGCGAAATGCCGCCTCTTCTATATCTATACTCTTTGTTGTATGTATTTAAAAAGGAATGATTCAGCTTGTGTACATTCGATGGTGCAAATACGTTTTCCGTTGAAGACCCTTAAAAAAGTTTTTTGAAAATTTCAATTTTGCTATTGACTTCAACATTTTTTTTTCTAACATATAAATTTAATACTTTGGTAATATTCAAAAAAATCCTTAAATTTATTGGACATATTTCAATATAAAGGTATTTCAAAAAGTCTTCTAAAATTATTTCTAGCTTAGCCTCAGCTAAAGTGAGTATTTTTACAGCTGAAAAACCCCAATTTCAGCAAAGGAAAATTTTTAAAGAGATTTAAAAAAGACCTTGTGGATTGTCTAATTGTGAATATCAAAAGTAAAATTACATTAGCATCAGAAAAACATCAGGAAAAAAAATTTTTTTCTATTGCTAAAAATTTACATACATTTCGTAATAGCAATGCATGCACCCTAGGCCCGAAAAAATGTTAAAGTAATTAAAATTTAAATATTAAAAGGGTCGAACTAAAACTAAAAAAATTAGCACATAATGTTACAAAAGGTAACACAGCCACACAAAAAAAAATTTTTGGTTTGATCTGGGTATCTCACTACCTCTACCATATGTTTTCGGGGTCGCTGATTCCAAATCCGTTGCCCGTTTTGCTCCATCAGATCAGCATTTTGCCATAACCTCAAAAAACCTCAATTCGAGCTATTGACAGCCACAAAAAAAAAAATGTCATGTGCCAGAATATAGACCCACCTATTCCTATGTATTTTGATGCGCTGAATCCAAAAATGACCTTCAAAATTTATTTTGATCGCTCAATTTTCCGCTATTCACCCCCTTCAACCCCCTAATGGCCCAAAATTCGGTTTTTGTTTTATATCATGTTTCCACATAGGGGATTAACTCAATTATCGGGGTTAACGAGTTAATCCCAGATTATGCATGGGATTACCCATACAAATATTTTGACTTTAATCCTTTCGCCGATGTGGGATTAAAAAGTAATCTCCTTAAAAAAGCATGGTTGATACAAAATGAAGTACGAAAAGTACGGAAAATATCAACTGTTCTGTCAAATAAAAAAAAATAACGGATATCATAACAAAACAAATCAAAATAAACGATGGAGCCTTCATGTTGTAAGTACATATTTCCAAATATTTCAATTCAAATAAAAAAAAGACTTTCATTACTTTAGCAAAACGCAAAAAGAGAACAGCCTGGAGCGAATCGGCTGAAGCCCAACTTGTCGAATTGTGGGAGGAAAAAAATGAAGAGCTTCGTGGTGCTCGCAAAAATAACCACATTTTTGCAGAGTTGGAGCAGGAAATGGTGACAAAAGGCTTCAATTTTTCAGCAGAGGAAATTAAAGTGAAGCTTAAAAACTTCCGCAGATTGTATAGGTAAATTACAAAAATTAGGTCATTGGACTTCATCTACAAATTTAGTATGTTTACAGCGAAGAGAGAAAAAAGATTGGGCCCTCTGGTGGTACACCGTCAAATTGGAGGTGGTATGAAGATGTAAACCGTATTTTGGGTTCGTCCAAACAATTTAATTTGGAAAGTGTTATGGAAGAAAGTGCAAGTAAGTTGAACGTATACAGGCCTATTTGCATTAATTTATATTTCAATATGTATGTAAATATATGAAGTAATTAATTTCAGCATTCGAACCGCAGTCTCCTCCCCAATACGATGCATTTAATTGCGTCGAATTTTTAGACGGCTATTCGGACATGACGCTGAGCGTATCCAATACGTCTTCGGAACCTGCAAAAAAAAAAAAAAAAAGTTAATGTGCAGGAAGAGATGTTGGAGGAAATAAAAGAGTCCAATAGGATGGTTAAGGAAGAAATGCGACAATCCATGGAGTTGATGCAGAGGAATGCTGCCACACTCGAAAAGATGGCAAATGAAAATGAAGATTTTCACAAAAAACTGCTGAGTGCATTATTGGAAAAAAAATAAATAAAATAAAAGACATACACAAATGAAATGCTATGGCTTTTCTTATTTCCTCAGCTGAAGCATTCCCATCTCCGCACAGATTGTTGTAGTCCGGTTGGGGCCTCTCGGTGGGAATTAAATCAGAGAGCCATTTTTCTGTTTTGGCTGTTGAAAAAGTTATGCAGCACGCAACAACATTTTATTATGCTGTTAACTTTAGTTACGTGGTTATCCAACCCCTTGCCAAGTCTTCGAAAACGCGCCTTTAGCTGTCCAAATGCGTTTTCAACGACAATTCTACTCTTTGACAGGTGGTAATTGAATCTTTTCTGCTCGGGAGTCGAACTGGTAGAAAAAGGGTATGGCTTCATTAATACCTCCGAAAATGTAAATGCGGAGTCCCCAATAACGACCACTGGGGCCATAATTTCTCCAAAACTGTCTGGTGTTGCTTTTGAGAAGAGATGAATTATCTAGAAATTTTTTTAAGCTTGACATATTATTATTTTCGAATCATGGCAACGACCTGGACAAACCAACGTTAATATACGAAAACCTGCATCTGAAAATTTATTATTGCAATTAAGTTTAAAAAAAAAAAAAAATTTGCATTCATTTAGTACCTGTAGTCAACTAAAGCGAAAAGCACCACAGAATTCCACCCCTTATAATTGTGGTAGTCCACAGCTTCGTCTGAAGGTGCCATAACTTCAATATGACATCCATCTGAAAAATATCCCGACGTATTAAATTTGAAAAAAGTTATAATTCTAAGCAAATGACCGATTGCACCAAAGCATTGTGGGAAGCCCATTGCCTCGAATCCTTTGACGTTCTCTTCAATTTTTTCTTGCGTCAAAAAATTTTGTGGTAAATATTCAGGTGCAAGTATCCGCCAAGTTTCCGTGCAGAACTCCAGCAATATCTTGCACACAATTGATTTTGAGACTCCAAATAAGCGACCCACTGTCCGATATTCAGATGATGAGCCCAGGGTGTACAAGGCAATTGCAATCCGTTTTTCCAGCGGTATGCTTTGGCGAAAATACGTATTTTGCTTCTCCAAACTCTTAAGCTTTTCCACCAATATTTGGAAGCATTTTCGGTCCGCTCTGAAGCTGTTTTTAAAAAATAGATCGGAGTTTTTCGGCACGTCTAACTCCCAGAAAGATCCAAAACGTTCCTAAAAGTTGAATAAACTTTCAATATACAAAAATAAATTGAGGTTTTTTATATATTACCAGTGTCCAAAGCCTTCGTGGTCTATAGACTTTGCCAGCATAAAATGCAGCTATTACCATTTCGTTACGCTGAATAATCATTTTCAGTTTTCTCATTCGACGGCTTAGTTCAGCGTTTTGCTCGGCAATATGGAGAAATTGCAGTTGCATCGCTTCCTCCTGCGCAATAACAGCACAAACAATTTGCTTAAAATCCATTTTTATATCTTATTTGCACTTTTTTTAATTTTCACTTTCAATTTGCTGGTTTTTCTTCGCTTTTCTGTCTCGCTTCTATGATAATCAGCTGATTGACTAATTAATCCCTACACCGAAAGTGAAAACGACTGAGATTAACTAACGGGATTAACGTTAATCCCTATAGTTAATCCCTATGTGGAAACATGATATTAAACTCGGAAAATAAATGCATTTTTTATTTTCTGATGCTGATTCCAAATATGTAAATGAAATATGATTAAGATGCCTCGGTTGGCAGTAAGGAGTTACATTTATCTAGCAAGTATGTAGTAGTAACTGGACTCGGAACTACGAATCTACTTCTTCCTGTGGTAGCTAACTCTCTTACTTTTGAAAGACCTCAAATATGCGTTTGATTGAATTAAGCAACCAGAATTTCGATGGTCCTCAAATTCGAAAATTGTTCAGAGATAATGACTTTATTTTCTGCACTCTCATCTTGACCAATTTCCCGATAACCTGGGACACTTTAGTGAAGAACAGGGGGAACGTTTTCATCAAGATATCAAAGTTATGGAAACTCGCTATCAGGGACGATGGGACGTTAATATGTTGGCAGATTTTTGCTGGATGCTCAAAAGAGAAACACTTGGGCAGGTCAAAAAGCGTAAAAGGAATCCCTTACATAGGTCATTTGAAGAGAAAAGAACCCGATACAGCTCAAAGATGGAGACCGACTAAAAAATATTCTATATCATCAGCTTTAAAAAACAGCCCCAATAAGGGCTCAATGATGCACAAAACCCGATCGTGCAACCTCCCCGCGGTGTGCATCGGGTAACGCCAATGCCGACGGTACAATTATTCCACAAAACATTAGATTACCAAATCTTATTACGTGTCAGTTTTTTTGAGGTTATGGCAAAATGCTGATCTGATGGAGCAAAACGGGCATCGGATTTAGAATCAGCGACCCCAAAAACATATAGTAGAAGTAATCAGATACCCAGATCAGAACAAAAAAAAAAATTTGTCCACGATATTAAATTTTAATAGCTCGAATTGAGGTTTTTTGAGGTTATGGCAAAATGCTGATCTGATGGAGCAAAACGGGCATCGGATTTAGAATCAGCGACCCCGAAAACATATAGTAGAAGTAATCAGATACCCAGATCAGAACGAAAAAAAAGTTTGTCCACGATATTAAATTTTAATAGCTCGAATTGAGGTTTTTTGAGGTTATGGCAAAATGCTGATCTGATGGAGCAAAACGGGCAACGGATTTGGAATCAGCGACCCCGAAAACATATGGTAGAGGTAGTGAGATACCCAGATCAAACCAAAAATTTTTTTTTGTGTGGCTGTGTAATCGAAGCGACCAGGCTTCGACTTTTCCGCATTTAGCGCCACGCACATCACCCTACAGCACCATAGGGTAGTGACTTTGCATCGGTCACGTAGAAACAGGAAAATAACATAAGCGACCGACTCGAAAAAACGACTTTTGAATTTTTCAGCGGCCAAAAATTGCAAAGGCACACAACGGCCAAATACAAAACGTACGTATTAGTGATGTTGCGAATATTCGCATTCGCATTCGTATTCGCGAATATTCGCATATTTCTGGACATTCGTATTCGCATTCGCATGCGCAAAATTTTGTGCGAATATTTGGCGAATATTAACGTCCGAAAAATATACAAATCCTATGGATGTTATAGTTTTCTTTTATGTAGATTGACTTGATATGTATATTGATTTGTAGATTTTAAAACAATATTTAAAAGTTATTCAAAACAGGCTTGGAGAACAAATTTAAATTCATTTTCTTTACGAAATCAGATTAATTAAATAACTTATTTTTCTGAATCATTGGGCAGCACTCTAACAAAAAATATGTGGGGCTTACACGGCACTTCAGCTCTCAATAACAAATCATAGATAAGTGGCGCTTAATTTAAAACTGAACATTCGCATTCGCATTCGTATTCGCGAATATCGGCGACAAATATTCGCATTTGCATTCGCATTCGCGAATGTTTAAAAAACCACATTCGTAACATCACTAGTACGTATGTACATTGGCGCACACACAAACTCATATATGCGCATAAGTGCGGCACGCAATAACAGCACAGCGCTGAAGTGCCGAAAACTATAAGACATGAAACCGGTTCTCAATTCTTAAAGGCGAGAAGGCAGATTTTCGTTTTTGTTTTGATCCTTTCTATCAATTCCTACATTTCGAGTGTCTTTCTTTCCTAGATTTCATGCTTTTTGAGTGTTTCATTTGCCAAAGCATAGTGTTTCGTCATCTACGTGGTATCATCGAGAACGAGTGAAAAATGGGATTCGCCATAGAGTAAGTTGGCGGCTCTTTATATATTAAATACTCTTTGGTAGTAGATAGTCTTTGCTCTCTTGTTTTTGCAGCATGCTCTCCGCAGCATTTCCTCTTTGCAAAATGCCCTCTTTGCAACATGCAATCTTTGCTCATGTGAATATGCTAAGCTGCACAATGCTAATTTGGTTGTGGCCACAAATTCATTGCGGAAAGCATACTTGTAATAGATTACTTTTGCTTCTATTGTAATCAGGGCTATATTTCGATGTTTTCCCTACAGTAAATGCGAGGCAAATTTTCAAATATTGATGTTATATATTATATTTGCTGCGTATGAATCAGAGGTCGCCATGGGGCAGTGGATAGCGTCTGCGCTCAGTAGTCAGAAGGCCCGCGTTCGAATCTCCGTGAAACCAAGAAAAATTAGGAAAATTATTAAGTTAAAAATATATGCCATTATAATGGATGTGTTGTGAGGATTTTCCGGAATCCTTCACTCGCCTATCGGACCGAATTTTCTAAAGGAAAATGCTTTTTATACTTAATAACGATTTATAAATCGAAATCGATCTTAACTGTAAGAACTACACGTAACTACTTATTGTAAAACGGCTATCAGCAACTGTTAGCAACTATCTCTTAGTATTAAAATGCACTGCTTATATACTAATTATTCTTAACCTAGGACTGCGCTCTGCAGACGCTGGTGTGTCCTTCGGGAACGGTGTCATGGGCCTGCTGACGCATGCTGACCTGTGCAGATGTTCTTCCGGGTATCTTGGTCGTTTTGTGCCATGACCAATATCCGATTCAGCATATTCGGTGATTCTGCGTCAGTCACCTATGACGCAACGTTGTACTTGGCACGCTTGTACGGTGGTGCGAAATTCCAGCTTGCGATTTTGGCCGTCGCTAGCGGTATTGCGTAAGCTTCAAGATGAGCTGCTCTGCTGTTTGACTCATAACAGATGAAAAGCGGAGTCGCAAAGCAGAAATAAAAGATTTTCTGTTCAATGCTGTGACAGCTTCCTGTAAAAATTCCAATGAATTAAATTTGAAAGTCTTATTTTTTAATTTAAAAATTAAAACTAAAAATGAAAAGGAATCGGCGCCCACCAGAGTGGGATTCGAACCTGCTCACTTTGGATTGCTAGGCGAACATTCTATTGAATTGCTAAAGCACTCTAATGTAGTAAACGCCCGACGAGTATTTGGCAGTGGAATACTTCTTTGTTTACGAGTAAAAATGTTCGTGAAGAGCGCTGATTACAAAGCAGCCATGCTTATGTAAAAGTAATCTGGTTTGTAATCGATTCATTCTGGCAAATTGACTGCTAAGTATTTGAGAAGTATTCGATTCCGTAATGTGCATTTGCGCCGCTGGGTGAGCACACAAATCGGTTTCTGTTATTTGAAAAATATGAAACTTTTGAAAAATGCCTTATATCACTTTTTTTTGAATAAATAAATTGCTTTTACGGATTAAACTAGCTTTAAATAAGATTTACATTTTTCGCAATTGAAAATTAATTTTGTTCATTTTTGAGATTTTTTTCACGGCTAGGTTACTGGAAATATAACCTCAACTCATTTTATCGAAAAAGGCAATTAGCTGGAAATTTTTTTTACGTATAAAGCGGGAATTCCAATAGTGCAGAAGCTGCTGGAAATTTTCTGCTGAAGGAGGTGCAGGAAAAATGCTTTTTCCAATAATGCGTGTGCATGAGCATGCCATTGCTGCGATTTTGGATCTGAACTTGACTCAGTACATTTTAGCTACTCTTGTACTCGTCTTATTTTCTATGAACGGAATGTAAAATTCCCTTTTACTTAACAATGAATTATATATGACTTCCAGACTGTCAACTTAAAATCTGAATTTAGCCTTAAGTTAATTTAGAAATACCTTTCAGACTGTAAATTCTGAGTTTACGAGCTCAAACGCCTGTTCGAACTTAAATTAGATGTTTGCTTTGATTGATCGAAAGATATCGTGGTATAGTGGATAGGCCTCCGCCTTGGAACCGAAAGCTGAGGTTCGAATCCGGGCGCAAACAAGATTAATTGGGAGAAAGATATTTAATTTTTTTTTATTATTAAAACAAACGAAAATTAATTTCACCTCTAAAGATTTGAAAAAGAAGCAAACAGTAATTTAATCGTTGTCAAAAAGGTAGTGAAATGTAAGGTTGCAGCAACGAATGCCTAAACTCATGAGTCTATTTCTGAATTTAAATACCCAAACTCAGTTTAAACTCACTACTAAAGTAACTTAAGGTATTAATTCAGTTTTAACGCAATAGTCTGAAACCATAAAGAAATCATAAATATAGACATCGAAGCTTAAAAGAAAATAAAATTAAATGCATGCTAGAAAAATCGAAGGAAAGAGAGTTCACGATCCTTCCTTGGATTTTTTGAAATAAAAGGAATTGACAATCCTTTTTCTTTTCTTTTTTTTTAAAACTAGTCCTTCTTTGCATCGGACAATTCTGTGGGCTATCGTGCTCAGCTCTCACAGATCTGTCTGTTGAAAAGTTTTCCTCTTCAACAAGAAAACTTTTATTCCTTCAATTTCACAGAACTCTATGCCAAGCTTGTTCATTTCGAGAACAGTGAACAGCCTAAACATAACCCAAAGCCAAGGTTGTCAATTTCACACAGAGTGAATACTTTTTCTAATTTTGCTCTAACACGGCCATCCTGCAAATATCATCGCTCTCGATGATAATTTTGCTCTAACACGGTCATCCTGCAAATATCATCGCTCTCGATGAGAGATTCAGTATTAATTCTTAACACAACAACTAATGTCTAGTCAACTTCTCTTATAAAGAACTCAAAGTACCAAACACAGCTCCCTCTTTCTTGCTCAAAGCACATCGTCTTATTTTCACAAACTATGATCTATCTGAGACCAACACTTCAACTGACCACAATACTGCGAGACTATGACTCCAATTCCAACCTCAAAATTGAAACTCGGACCACAATAACCCATTCGATCAGAGGCAATCTTAAGCTTGGCCGCAATCTAAACAAGAGCTCTCGGAAGCAGAAAATCGTGAATCTCCAGCTCAAGGGCAATCTTCAGCTTGTCTGGAATTCATGTCAGAACAACTCATTCGATCAGAGGCAATCTTAAGCTTGACCGCAGTCAGAACATTAGTTCTTCAAAACAGAAAATCGTGAATTTTAAGCTCAGAGGCAATCTTCAGCTTGTCTGGAATTCATGTCAGAACAACTCATTCGATCAGAGGCAATATTAAGCTTGAACGCAAAAATTTGTACACAACAGAAGCATGTGAATTTCCAGCTCAGAGGCAACCTTCCGCTTGTCTGAAATTCATGCTCCAACAATACCACGAAATAGAGGCATTTTTAAGCATGTCAACAAAACATTTTAAAAACTATTACCCCGATTCCCAGCTCAGAGGCGATCTTACGCTTGTCTGAGAAATCAAAGAGTCCACAAAAGCAATGAATTTACCTTAAATTTTTGTTATATTTGTGCGTTATCATTTTCGACAATCAGAACTGGACGAATAACTTCTCTTCCTGCAACTATGATTTTGCCCGAATTTTCATTTTTAAGTTTATAGCGGTCATTCGCCAGCACCCCAACAACTTCATAAGGTCCTTGGTAATAATTCTGAAGTTTTGACTTCCGTATTTGGTTACTGGAATATACGACCTTTTGACCAATCTCCAATTTGCTTGGCTTGCATTTATTCTTGTCAAAACGAACTTTCATACATCTAGAATTTTCATCCGACCGTTCTTCTGCTAACTCCCGAATTGCTTGTATGTCATCATACTGAGGTTCCAATTTAAGTTCAGATAGCAATACCCCAAGCTCCGGAGTTCTACCCGTAACACCAGTTAGTATCTTAAGGGGAGAATACCCCGTCGTTTTGTTTACTGTGGTATTTAATGCCAACTGTACTCTGCTTACATAGCTAGTCCACTCAATACTCGTGTTAGTTCGAAGTAAATTAGCAACAGTGTCGACGTACCGCTCTACCTGTCCGTTGGCTCGACTAGCTCCAGGAGTGATAAAATGGAGCTCTGTTCCAAGCGAAGCACAAAGCTTCTTGAAGTCTCCACTGGTAAAGTTAGTACCTTTATCACTCACTAACTTACCTGGAGCACCAAACAACATCACATTGTTGTGAAAAAGCTGCACTGTTTCGGAGGCTTTTAAGGTTTTGGACGGCAAGAGAACGACAAACTTGGTAAATGAACAACGAGAATAAAAATATACCTAAAATTCTTATCGTCAAAAGGTCCCATGAAATCGGCATGAACTGTGTCAAAGGGGAAGGTCTTTTTTTATTGGGTGTAACTCACACTGCTTTTTACCGGAAGGTCGTTTAGCCACCAAACAGACCAACGAGACTCAACGAACTTACGCACATTCCTAGTCATTGACGGCATCCAAAAATACTCTCTCATCTTAGCCAGTGTTTTCTCCCAACCAATGTAACAATTATCTTCGTGGAAACGTCTCATAAGGGTCAGTCGGCACCCCTTTGGTACAAATAATTTATCGGTGTCTTGAAGTTTCTTACAAAGTAGTCCTTTCCTCAATAAGTAATGTGAAACAGTGTCGCAATCACCAGTTTTCAGTTTATCCTTGATTTCCTTTACGTATGGATCATTTCCCTGCTCGATGTGCAGCCATGTTTTCAGACAGACTACTGACTTTGAGACAGTTCTTAACCGGAGTATTCCGACTGAGATAGTCAGCATATAGTAGCGTTTGTCCTTTTTTATACACAATCTCAAAATCAAAATCTTGAAGATATATCCACCAACGGGCAACTCTTGGCAAAAAATCCCTCTTTTGCTGAGTTGCTTTCAAAGCGTTACAATCCGTTACAACCACAAAACGTACGCCCAACAAGTAGTGACGGAAGTGTTTGACAGCATTCACTACAGCCAAAGTTTCCAACTCATAACTATGATACTTGGCCTCATATGGCTTAGTGGCTTGACTGTAATATGCGACTACAAATAATCGTCCGTCCACGCGTTGAAATAAGACGGCCCCATACCCAAGAGCGCTAGCATCAGTATGTAATTCGGTTTCTTGTTCAGGATTAAAAAAAACGAGCAATGGGCGAGTTGTGAGCTGGTTAACAATGTAACGTTTAGCCGCTTCACACTCTTCCGACCAGAGAAATTCCGTATTATTTTTTGTCAAGGACGTGATACAACTCATTTTAGCTGCAAATTGTGGAACAAATTTTCGAAAGTAGTTAGCCAGTCCCATGAACTGTCTAACCTGTTTTACATTAGTTGGTGTCGGCGATCTTACCAATGCATCAATCTTAGTAGGACTCGGTCTGACGCCGTCAGCGCTTACCTCACGACCCAGGTATTCTATCTTCGTCCGAAGGAACTTACATTTTTTTAAATTCAGGGAAAATCCACTGTCCACTAAAGCCTTTAAAACTGTCTCAAGCTTCTGGAGACCTTCTTCTTCAGTACTTGATGGTATAAGGACGTCATCGAGATACACCATGGCGACTGTGTCTTTCAAACACCCCAACGCAACATTGATGGCACGTTGAAACACTGCAGGTGCATTGGCAAGACCAAACGGCGTACACAAATACTCATAATGTCCGTCCGGTGTAACAAAAGCTGTTTTTCAATGGAATCGGCCTGTATGGGAATTTGATGGAAACCAGAAGCCATATCCAAAGAAGTGAAGTATTATTTCCACCCAATTTTTCTAATTGGTCCTCAATCCTTGGCAACGGATACCGGTCTTTAATCGTGATTTTATTGAGAGCCCTGAAATCCACGCAAAGACGATTTTGTCCATCTTTCTTTTTTACGAGAATCATGGGACTTGCAAAAGGAGAATGACTTTCTCTTATTATGCCATGTGACATCAAGTTTGAAATTATATCTTTTGTAGTCTGTCGCTCGCTGAAAGACATCCGGTAAGGCCTATAACTCACAACTTTGTCCTCTTTCAAACGAATTTTAATGGAAGCTGTGGTTACCCTTGCTGTAGGCAATCCATCTATGAAATTTGAGGCGTACCTAGTCAGAACAGTATTCAACATTTGTTCTATTGGCGCCGACAATCCACACGAAAGACTAGAGACAGTGTCAACTTTCAACAGCTTCGGCGCAGGCTCGACCCAGCCGCTTGGTTACAATCTCCATACTTTTGTCTTTCAGTACATCTCTTTCTATGATAATTTCGTTTTTTAAATAGGCTTTGTCTATCACGTGAAGATTGACTTCAACCACAAGTTCCTCAAACTCTATCAGAGCCTCCACCTTTTCAGTCAGTAGAATTACCTCCTTTCCAATTCCTTGCACGTTAAGAAAATAAGGAATTTTTTTTAAAGGTAACTTGTCGGCTACATCCGAACGAATCAGAGAGCAATCGGAACCGCTTTCTAGGAGACATTGATACACACTTCCACAGACCACTATCGGGGTATAGTCTTGACACACTACAACACTTTTACAAAGATTGACGGATTGGCGGCCTGCTCGTTCTTTCGCCCAACACGTAGCTTCTTCATGTCCACCCTTGCCACAAAATGAACACTGTAAAACGATTCTGTCAGCATCTCCATATTTTTTTATTTTGAAGGGTTTGACTTCTAGCGAGTTCTTTCCGGGACAGTTTTGACGAATATGCCCCTTATTTCCACACTGAAAACACTTTTTATCTTCCTCCCTCCGTGACCGCTTAAAAGGAACTTCACTAGGAATCTTAACGCTTTCTCGCACATAATATGGTTTTTGTTGCCCACGTTCCCGTTCAACCACACTTTGAGAAACATTCCTCTCTTGCGGCCGCTCGCGTATAGAGGACAAGTGATCAACCAAATTTTGAACGGAAGTTGGCATCGCGAACGTGAGCGAATTGCGCAAACCCATTTTGGAAACACAACCGATAATAATCTTTACCACAATGTCCTCGGGTATTTCGAATGGAAATCTATTAATCTGGGACACCTTTTCCATGGCAAAATCAGTATAGGTACTAAAATCTTTGCTTTCAGAATTAGCCACCTTCCTCAGCTCCACAACTACATCCCGCCATTGGAGAACGTGTGCATCAACGACTCTTTTAGACTCGACCAAGTATAATGTTGGTAGCCGTATTTCTCGTACCATTTCTTTGATCTGCCCATCGAAGATGCTTGCACGCGAGGAACGACATCAAAATCTTCAAGGCTGTCGCGTAGTATCCTGAGATCTACATCCGCACACCATTTTTTTTATGTCGATGCGCGAATGGTCTGGATCGAAACAAGGAAACCCAACACTCCGTTGCACCGGTCGAACTTCTTGAGAACCCTTTAATAATTCCTTTAAGACGTCGACACTCACCGTCAATTCGTTAATACTCGAAATATTGGGAGCATCTTCCTGTCTCTCATCTCCATTACGACGTTTTTCGGCATCCTGTTCGTCCATTTTGTGGAAGTTTGGTTCGTATCCCACTTCTGATGCTAGAAAAATCGAAGGAAAGAGAGTTCACGATCCTTCCTTAGATTTTTTGAAATAAAAGGAATTGACAATCCTTTTTTTTTTTTTTTTTTTTTTAAACTAGTCCTTCTTTGCATCGGACAATTCTGTGGGCAATCGTGCTCAGCTCTCACAGATCTGTCTGTTGAAAAGTGTTCTCTTCAACAAGAAAACTTTTATTCCTTCAATTTCACAGAACTCTATGCCAAGCTTGTTCATTTCAAGAACAGTGAACAGCCTAAACATAACTCAAAGCCAAGGTTTTCAATTTCACACAGAGTGAATACTTTTTCTAATTTTGCTCTAACATGCATATTACTTGATTTAGCAAGAAACGTATGCCCGCGTGGTACCAAGTTCCTTAAAAAAGTACTCAATAATTTGTACAACACTGTTATATTCCCTTTTTCAACTGTTATACTCAGCTGTCATGTAGCTCACGCGCAGGAAATATTCAATTTTTCGAACTCGTGCGTGTGCGTGAGCATGCAGAAAGTTGATTGAACGTGGTTCCTTTTGTTTTCATGTGTTGAACATTTGCAGGAATTCACGTTACGCAGCTCCTGAGCTAGTGGAATTCTGGCTCTAAGCGGGAATTCCAAAAGCGCAGGATCTGCAGGAAATTTCCTGCTGCAGGAGGTGCAGGAAAACTGCAATTTCCAATAATGCGTGTGCATGAGCATGTCATTGCTACGGTTTAGAATATTAACCTGACTCAGTACATTTTTAGCTTCTCTTGTAATGGTCTTATTTTCTATAAACAGAATGTAATTTTCCCTTTTACTTAAGCTGCTCTCACACAATATGTATCGAGCCATATGGCCTGTCAAATATGCCACAAGCGAAGCTGGCATGTCGTGTGAATGCTAACAAATCGATACATATGACCGAGCCGTATGACTGTGCATCTTCCTTGCTTCGAATTTCAAACTAATTTGATAATCGTATGTGTGCACATGCGAAAACAGCTGTTTTCTTTTGAAAATAAAAATTGCGGGCACAATGGAGTCGGCAAAGGTAAATGTGGTTTGCTTTTTAAATTAATGAATAATTGTAAAGAAAAGGTTTTACGCATTTAATTTTAGAATGAATGGTCTAAAGAAGCAGTGCTTCATCTGATAGAGCTGTACAAGGAATACGAGAGCTTGTATATCCCAAGACATGGTTTATACCATAATAAGCACGCGCGATGCAATGGCATGGAGAAAATTGCTGAAGGTTTAAAGGAAATAATGCCTAATATAGGCGTCAATGTTGTTAAGGTAAAAAAAAAATACATGTCATGACGGCTCTCATTAGTTGAATTGTTTCAGCTAAAAATAACAGCTCTTCGAGGTCAGTACGCAAAAATTTTGCAGACAGTGCGGGAAAGAAAGATTGGCTCTGGCACGGATGACCAGTTTGAACCATCTGCCTACTGGTTCGAACATATGCAATTTTTAACTGACTATATGACTGTGCGCAAAGCAGGGACCAACTTTGCGTATTGATATTTGTCATCGTATAAAAGAACGTATTTTCTCATATAATTACTATTCAACCTAAAAAAAATACTTCATTCTGATACCGATACCGATACCGGTACGGGCGATACCGATGAGTTCAAGGAGCGTTCAGCCAGGATGAAACGGATGCGATTGGAGCCAACATCCTCTAGTACTGGTTCAGCCTATGATGACGATGGACCTGACAACGTCATAAGCGCAGCAACAAAAGTTTTAACTACCATAAGTAATGCTGAAGCAAAGAAAACGGAAAATGAAGATTTCTGCAATTTTGGGAAGTCCGAAATGGACAAGATATCGAATTGTGATCTGAAGGACGACTTTGTTGAAGGAATTACTGCACTAGTTTTTGAAACTAAGAGGAAACAAAAAATGTTAAATCGAAATGAAAATTCTTTTTATTATGCTTCTTGAAACGCTGATTATAATACGAAAAATACAAAAATTTAAAAATTGAATTTTTTAATTGCTTCTTTTGCCATGCAACAGCGCCATTGGAGTTGAAAGATTTTACGTAAATATCTCGAACTCGTATTGCTTCATTTTTTGGTCTATTGTCTTTCGACTTCTGAAGTCCAGTCGTTGAAACATTTGTTCGCCAAGTTCTCTCTTCAATGGTTACATCGGAGGTGTTTTCGATATCAACCGAACCCTGATCCAAACCATCTCGGCATCTTATGAAATTATGGAGAGCACATCCCGTCAAAGTTACCATCTCTACTTTTTCCACCGGCAAGTCAATAGCACTTTGGAAAACACGAAATTTGTTGGCTAAAATCCCAAACGCATTTTCCACTACTCGGCGGGCTCTACTCAATATGTAGTTAAAAACTTTATTGGGCTCTGAATTTCGTTGTGCGTATGGTTTCAGCATTTACGGTGTTAATTTGAAGCCGTCATCTGCCACAAACACATACGGAACCTTTTCATTAGTGCCGGGCAACTCTTCTGCATGCGGAAAATTAAATTCGTTGGCTTCAATTCCATGGAACAATGATGAATTGTTGAATGCCGCGGAATCATTCACTCTGCCATTCGCTCCTACGTTCACATAGAGTAATTTATAGTTCGCATCAACGACCGCTAGAAGGCTTATACTATTAAATCCTTTATAGTTGTAGTAGTACGATCCATAGTCCTTTCTTGAGCGAATGGCTATATGTTTTCCATCTTACAAAAAAATAGAGTTCGATCATAAATAAATTGGTGAAAGCATCTTACCTATAGCTCCCAGGCAGCGAGGAAAGTTCCATTGTTTTTCAAAGCTGTCCGCGACAATTTTCCACTCTTCTGGACTTTGAGGTACCTTTAAAAATGAAATATTACAACAAAAATCATGTTTTTCGCAGTTGCTGCACATTCTTTCAGAAAATCCTCCTTCAGCACGGCATATATTGCATTTAAAGTTTCCGGCACAGTATTGACAATAGCAGGCACAGAAATCCGGAATCCATAGCTCAATTCAACAAAGCTGGATCCATACTGGCTAAATACCGAAGCGTCAAAAGTAGCCTTTACATCAAAATTAAATAATATTAATTAAATGCTTCTTGTATGTAAATTTAACTTAAGTAATTTACCTCGCATCAGGAGCAATTGACTGCCGCATGATCGTGTCTTGCCTGATAATAAATGGAGTTACCTTTGCGAGCAACTCTTCAAAACTGCGTTTGGACATTCGGCAAAAGTTAGTGAAACTTTTTTCGTTCTCCAACAGCAACTCTTCCATTGCAAAGGACTTATATCCCATTCTGCAATCTCTACGTAGGAGCCACTCTCGAGCCCATAGCGATCTACTTCGTCTTTTTTTCTCGCGTTTCTCTTTTATTTTCTTGTTTAATGCTGCTGCAATAATAATTGAGCTGCATGCAATTATTGCGTTTTTTTGTTGTTTTGCGTTCAGTTTCTTTCTTTCTTCACTTTAGTTTGAAATTACAAAATTCACAGAACAGCTGTCTTATGAGGAAGAAGAAGAGAAATAATCGACATGACATTTATGTGTCGTGTGAGTGCGAAAAAGACCGTGCATGTTCCAATCCAATTTTGACAGGAATACGAAACGAAATTTGACATGTTATATGGCTCGATACATATTGTGTGAAAGCACCTTTAACAAATAAATAATAGAAATCATAAATATAGACATCGAAGCTTAAAAAAAAAAAATTGTAATGCATATTACTTGATTGAGCATTAAAAGTATGCCCCCGTAGTACCAAGTACCTTAAAAAAGTACTCAATAGTTTCTACAACGCTGTTATATTACTTTTTTCAACTGTTATACTCAGCTGTCATGTAGCTCACGCGCAGGAAATATTCAATTTTTCGAACTCGTGCGTGTGCGTGAGCATGCAGGAAATTGTTTCGAACTAGTTCCATATGTTTTCATGTGTTAAATGTTTGCAGGAATTCACGTTACGCAGCTTCTGCGCTATTGGAATTCTGGCTTTACTTAACTTTAAATTTTCCCCAATGCAAAATTTAATTTTGTTCATTTGTAATTTTTTTCGCGGCTAACTCAAGATAAAGCTTACGTCAATTCATTTTTGCAAAAGAGGCAATAAGTAGGAGATTTTTTGAAGTGAAAACTTCTATAGGCGCGTTGAGCAGGGAGCAAATCTTTCCCAGCGGGACATGTTACCCTGACATCACCGGTGAAGTCAGGGTGACTTGTCACCCTGGCATGCGTGACAGTTCGTAGGACGCCTAGCATGACATTTGTACAGGAGTTGGACAGTGATTTCACGTGACATTGTCATGCTAGGGGGTGCGATGTCGAAAAAAGCATTTGAGAGCAGCACATTATGTTATTTTTCTCTTTAAATGTCAATTTATAGAAACCAGTTTGATAACTCTCTTCTTAGAAAGCTGATCTGGCTTTACTTAACTTTAAATTTTCCCCAATGCAAAATTTAATTTTGTTCATTTGTAATTTTTTTCGCGGCTAACCGCAACTCATTTTTTCAAAAGAGGCAATAAGTAGGAAATTTTTTGAAGTGAAAACTTCTATAGGGCGTTGAGCAGGAGGAAAATCTTTCCCAGCAGGAAATGTTACCCTGGCATTATTGCATCTATTCCCGCCACAAACTAGCGACGGACGAAACAACAATAAATTCCCCCTCCCGGGGGGGGGATTTTAATTTTGGTACAAGCTGGAGTCCCGTGTACATCACAAAATCCCTGTTTGGAAGGGTGCCTCGAGTTGGAGCCGGAAAATAAATGAAACAGGCTCACACGCTAGATTCCAACGGAATCCGACACAACCGAAATGGTTTGTCTATAATTAACCCAAAGACGGGCTCGGCACGATAGAATAGGAGAAAATAAATTAACAACAGCAACACTTGGATTAAACCAATTGAATTTGGAAGAGAAACACCAAAAGATTTATAAATTCATAAATTGAAAATTATTAAATAAATAATTATATAAATTCCGGACGGAACACACCGGCGAACAATTCTACCAAACCAAATAATACTCTCCTGATATAATTTTCTAACTCGAATTCACTATTCTTCACTGACAATGATCCACTATTACTTTTCACTTTTGAACACTTCTAAACACAGTTCCAAAACTTTCTCATTTTCACTCTTCCCTAAACATCCTTTTTATAATAATTAGGCTAAAAGTTTTCACTCATTGTAACCTAATTTCCCCGAACGCCCCCCTTAGACATAACGAATCAGTGCAACTCCCGCGAAAATGATAACACCGATTTTCTTGGTGTTGCTTACAATTACATCTCAATACATTCGGGTTCATACATTGATAACCATGCCCAAGACACAAAATACACAGAGGTATGGCTTTACGCATTTACTTGGCTGTTGAATGGTATCAGTATAAGCGTGGGGAAATGTTCAAAAGCAACGATCTAAACCTTTCGATATTTCTCTTGTTCTTGCTACAATTTCCACTGCGATGGCTTCTCACACTTCTTGAGACGCCCTCGCAGTAGTTTACTTTTAATCAGCTGTTTGTTCATTTGGCTAATAAATAGGTCATTGGCTGCCGCTGCTTATAGTTTTTCTAATTTATATTATGTTATTTCATCCTGAAAACATCTACTCTTTGCATGTGTTACTTTCCGTGTTCCCCTTCCTTATCTTCGAAAGCTTTCGCAGAGAGAATGCAAAACTTTCGAAGATCGAGAGAGAGGAAGAGAGAATGTCAAAGGAAAGAATTGAACATGACATTTACCTAGAAAAGACAGAAATTATGTACAGCACATTTCTGTAGTGGAATAAAATAAATATAAATATAAATAAATAAAAACCATTCTTTCACCTAAAATATCAAGATAAATAAATAAATCATTATCTAAACCTATAATAAAAATGGAACTCCATCCTCAAAGGTAAGTGAATGATAAACAAGGCTGATCTAAGCTCTAAATTGTTTTATTTTTTTCTTTAAGCAGGGCTGGGCGCAATACAGAAGAAAATATAACCTGATGAACATGTAGTGGAGCAACAACTTCATAAAATACAAATTCGCTCTTAATTTTGCAAAGACGAGGGACATAGGTCTTACCTTCAGAAGCATATATTACTATATGTGGCACTCTACAACAACTATGCTTGTTGAGTTGAAGTAGGCCCCCGTTGCATGCATTCTTATGGCAAAATCAAAAACGTAGCACGCCCCCGAGAAATTCCGGGTCCGGTCTAACAAATCTTTTCAAATCTTGTAACATGTACCAAAATGTTTGGTATAACTCATATACATGTATAAGTGTTCGTCAAATGTTTTTTGTTAAAACTCATTTTTTCGACTAAAATATGGTTTTTATATAATATCAAAAATCTTTACGAGAAATTTTCCTTTTGTTCTTCAACAACGCTAAAGAAGAGCACTCATGCGTCGAATATGACCGAATGTTTGTTTACAAAACAGAACAGCTGATATGAACTTTTCAGTGATGTAGAAAAAATTCTAGCTCGATACCAAACTAATGGCTCAAGTACTTATAACAAATCATGCTAAAATGAATACAAAAACTACTTATTTTTCGAACTCCTCTCTTGAAAAGGGCACAGTATTGCATAATCTTTCATCAAAAACCTAAAAGGTTGTATACTAAAAAGAAAACATTAAAAAATTTCAACGCAAGAATTCTTAGTTACAAAATTGAGTGAATACTCAAAACATTCTAGCATCACTAATTCGGTTGTTGTTGGGATTGCCACATATAGTAATATATGTTCAGAAGCATTCATGCCAAACTAAACTCACAAAGCATTATTTTAACGAAAATAGCTCTCTGCTTTGCACTAAAAATCTCTTAATCGCATAAATTTTTTGACAGACGTCTTGCTTCGTTCGCTTTTTGACAACAACTAAATTCGTTTCGCGTGCGCTCTTTATATATGTACACGCGAGCAAGGAATTTTTGCTCTCACTTGCACATTTCTTGCTCGCGTGCCCAGCCCTGTCTTTAAGCTATGTTCCCACGTTCAGCCGTACCGTGTGCGCGACTATATGTATGTATGTATGTTCATATTTCTCCCTTTTAAGCTGGCTGCTGGTTTCAAAAAAAATGAGCCCATAACAACATCACCGGTGAAGTTAGGGTGACTTGTCATCCTGGCATGCGTGACAGTTCGTAGGACGCCTAGCATGACATTTGTACAGGAGTTGGACAGTGATTTCACCGGTGACATTGTCATGCTAGTGGGTGCGATGTCGAAAAAAGCATTTGAGAGTAGCACATTATGTTCTTTTTCTCTTTAAATGTCAATTTATAGAAACCAGTTTGATAACTCTCTTCTTTGTCCTATCTTTGAATAAGTATTTCGAAAATTTAAAAATAGATATTTTCGATACAAGTGTCCAAATGAAGCTTTTTTTTGCACGAGTGGTAAATGTTGTAAAACGAGGCGCAGCCGAGTTTTATAATACCACGAGTGCGAAAAAAGCTGAGTTTCGACACGGGTGCCGAACAATATTTTTTGCAATAAGATTTTCAAACTACATTTTAACCTAAATTTTAGAAAACGGTTTTTTTGTGAAGAAAATTTTTATTTTTATTTGACAGATTCATAATTTAAAATTCTTTATTATAAAACTTCGTAGTATGCTCTGCTTATTTTTGTCTTGTATTTTTTGAAATGCGTACATTTTGAAATTTATTATTGCACACCTTGCCTTGTATTTTTTGAAATGCGTGCGTTTTGAAATTTATTATTGCACGCTTTGAAATTTATCACAAGCCCTGGTAGTATGCCATGCTTTTTGTTTGTTTTAAAATTTTTTTGTATACTTTCTAGGGTGATTGATTATTCGACATTTAACTGTAACCGGTTTTCGAATAACCCGATATTTAAGGATATTAAAAAAACCGATTGAGCAAATAAAATTTAACTAAAAACCGGCTAACCGGTTATGTTAAAAATCCAAATAAAAAGAAATTTCGGGGCAGGTGTTATTTGTTTGTGACTGTTTTATTTTAAAGCCATTTTGAAAAAAACTTACAACATTAAAAAAAACCCAAACATATACCTTAAGTTAAAAATATACATATAATATATCATCGTTCGTAAAATATTTTGTTGTATATGAAGAAATATAATAGGGGTATTCACAAAGGCGTGTTAAAAACGTTGGAAAATCGAAAATTGCGACTTCTTAAAAAATTTTAAGCTTTTTTTTTATCTTGCACAGCTTTTTAAGCAGTTAAAATTTTCCAATTTTCCGACGCCTTTGTGAATACCCCTAATGTGTTGGAAATTCACGTTTAAGGTTTATTTAAATAGAACTGAGCTAAAAAATGTGGGCTTATCGTTTGACGGGGTGGAGTTTCGTATAGATCTCTGATTTGTATTGTATGGAAAAATTGTTTTTCGTGTTAGTAATAAGGATTACCATAACATTGTTATTGCAAAAAGCATTGATACACCGAAATCAAAAAAAAATTCTACCTTTAAAAACCACAGTGAAAAATCTTTCAAAAAGAACTATTGTTTACTATATCCAATTTATCCAATTGCTTCCCAAAGCACTAGTAAAGTGTTAGTTCGAGTGTACAAGTGGTGATTTTTAGCTCACGCGCAATGTTAAATTTCTACAGAACAAGACATAAGCAAAGGTATAAAGAAGAACCAGTACTGGTGGAATTAGAAGTAGTAAAACGCTAGAGTTTAACTACTCGTACTTCCTGCAGTGTAGCTAATGATAATACATATATACTTTCAATGTAGACACAAATGCAACTCGAAAAGAGAATTCGCTAAGAGTTTCACAAATATAATTGCTTAGTGTAAAAGGCGTCAATAGAGGTAATTTCATGGCAATTTTTATATGCAGTTTGTATGACGTTCGAAAGAAAATAACTATCTGAAGGCTAAAATAATCTGTTGGAGAAAAAACCGGGTATTCGCTTTAAAAAACCGATTTATTCGATGTTAGAAAAATCAGTTTTGAGAAAAAACCGCCTCGCAAAGCGCGAAAAAAACCGGGCGGTTAACCGATCGGTTAACCGAATCAATCACCCTAATACTTTCTCAAATCTCGTGTCATAATATGCCTCATTATGATTTTAAAATCGACATCATAATAGGCCTATTATGATGTCGACTTGCATTAAATCTATTTTTAACAATTTTTGTTCGCCTCTGCCAGGGATCGAACCCGCGATCTTCGAATTCTGAGTTGAGCACTCATCATATACGCCACTTCATGCTAACAATAAACTGACGCTAAAATCTTATTTAAATTTCAGTAGCCAATGAAAGTCAAGCACATGAACAGCATCCCTCCACGATGACTTGTCCTCCAAGATGTCACACATGACAATGTCACCTATATGTCATCGATAAAATCACTGGTGACTTTGTCATGCAGGAGATAATTTCCGGCTGGGTTAGGTTCAAAATGCATTTGTATATGTTGTAACCGTCACGCTCGTCGTATACGTATATCTCGGCTATATTAGTGTAGGTAGCTTCCAGTGAGAACCCTGCAGTAAATGAGACTCACCCCCTACACACCTATGGTGCACCTCAAAAAGACCACAACTAGTCCCCAAATAATTTACTCTTGCATGCATTCAACTCACCTCTTTAACATGGGTCCTTCCAAAGAGTATAGATATAAAGAGCCTCCAAAGTCTCTTTTGCGCTCACTAAGCGCTTAAATCTGCGGTGGCTATTAGCACAGATTAAGAACACAAAGATTACGCGCCACATACAACCAGAATATTTCTTCGTGGGCACTGACGAGGCTGCCCAGTTGTTGTAAAAAACAGCTTTGTTGTAGCAAATTCAAAGAGCAATAGAAATTCAAAAACAATTCCACAATTGAGCGCTAGCGCCGAACAATTAATTCTCTTTTGCTAATTCGATTTGCCTTTGTTTGTACATGTGAATATGTAACGTGCGCTCTCGCAATGCTTTTTGCTCGATGGAAGCACGCATAGTTTGAGAATGTGTTAGCGAGCTATGTGTCGCTTGATTTGAAAATTTTGCTCATTCTATATCTGACGTGTGGCGATGTGGACGTGAAAGCGGCAAGGTGAGTATTTTTAACGTAATTTCATTTTCAGGCTCAGTTTTTTTGCTAAAAAATTTATTTACGTTGCTGGCTAATTCCGCCATTTGTAACGTTATGGAAAACAAAAACTATCGGCTATCAGGAACATTATGTTGCATTAACGGCTGTAAGCGGTCAAGAAGGACTGACCCTAAAATAAGGTTGTTTAAGTTTCCTTCAGTTGACACAGCTCTTGGCCAAATATGGCGTGAAAAATGCAACATATCTGAAGAAAAATTTTCGAAAAACCTTTTTATATGCGATCGGCACTTTGATCCTTCAGATATTGGTAAAGTGAGGCTTAAAATGACTGCAATGCCAATATATTTTTTATGTAATGAAACCGAGAACGACTTTGAGTTTTTAGAAATCGGATCTCCTAAAAAGAGGCGGGGAAGTGAATCCGTTGCAGAATGTTGCACAAATTGCTTAAGAAATATAAAATTACAGGATTTTTATAAGAAAAAATGCAACACGCTGACAAATATTTTCGTGATGTCTCGGTCGCGCATCGAGTTTTCCCAATATTGCATTTTGAGCTTTAAATGTTTTTATACCCAGCGTAAGCACGGTATATTAGTTTTGTGCCAATCTTGTAACAGGGAGAATTAAGCTCCGGAGATATAGAAAAATATATATAGAAATGATCAGGATCAAAAACTGAATCGATTTAGACATGTCCGTCTGTCCGTCTGTCGGTCTGTCCGTCTGACCGTCTGTCCTTCTTTCCGTCTGTCCGTCTGTCCGTCTGTCCGTCCCGTCCGTGGTCGGATCTCCTCCGAAACGGCTGAACCAATGAAGTCGAAATTTGGCACACATGTATATCGGTGTCCGAGTATGATCCTAAGTAAAAATGGGAGACATCCGCCCACTGCCACGCCCACAAATGAATTTATTGTGTTTTCAGTAAAATGCTTGTAACTTGCGAACCACTCAACACATTCCATTGATTTTTGGTGTACTGGTAAACTACGAAAAGGGACATATCCTGGAAAAAAATGGACGCCGCCCTCCGTGAGCCACGCCCACAAATGAGCCCACAAATAAGGGCTTATCGTAACTTTTGAAGTAAAAGGCGTAGAAGCTTCAAATTCGCAACATAGGTTGACCAAGGCGAAGGAAAGGTGTAGGAAAAAAATTTATATGGCCCGCCCACTGCCACGCCCACAAATAAAGATTTTTCGTAACTTCAGAATTAATAGGCGTAGACGCTTCAAATTCGCAACATAGGTTGACCAAGGCAAACGATAGGTGTAGGAAAATTTTTTTTTATGGCCCGCCCACTGCCACGCCCACAAATGAAGAGTTTTCGTAACTTCCGAAGTAAAAGGCGTAGAAGCTTCGAATTCGCAACATAGGTTCACCAAGGCGAATGAAAGGTGTACGAAAAATTTTTTGTGGCCCGCCCACTGCCACGCCCACAAATAAAGATTTTTCGTAACTTCAGAAGTAAAAGGCGTAGAAGCTTCAAATTCGCAACATCGGTTCACCAAGGCGAATGAAAGGTGTAGGAAAAAATTTAATGCGGCCCGCCCACTGCCACGCCCACAAATGAAGATTTTTCGTAACTTCCGAAGTAAAAGGCGTAGAAGCTTCAAATTCGCAACATAGGTTCACCAAGGCGAATGAAAGGTGTAGGGAAATAATTTATGTTGCCCTCCTACTGCCACGCCCACAAATAAAGTTTTTTGGTAACTTCCGAAGTAAAAGGCGTCGAAGCTTCAAATTCGCAACATAGGTTCACCAAGGCGAATGAAAGGTGTTAAGAATTAACAGAAAGCCAAAAATTGATGTTCGCTCCTATGATTCCCTCATATGAGCATGCATGCATTAGCCAAGAGCGCGTTGGAATTGCACGAGTTCTTATGACTTACATAAAAACAAATATGCAGAAAAGAAGGGCAAAAGAAATAAAATAAAAAGAAAACAAAGTTAGGTAAGACTTTAAAGTCGTCAACGACTTGACGGCAAATTTGCTGAGTTGTCAATTAGGAGTAATGAACTTCAAGTGGCAAAGAAAACTGATTTTATTTCAAGGTTTGGAAAAGTTTGAATTTGTTTGCTTCTTTCCCTTGCTTCCAAAAAATGTAACGTTAGCAATATGATAGTATATAAGAAAGAATTTTTAATCAATAAAGACAGAATAATATTGACAACTGAAAAGTAAAGATTTATTATTTTCGAATTTGATTCTAGTTCAAGTGCTAGTAATCAATCCCAACGAGAGACCATAGCTCAAGTGCTATTGATCTCCTTCACTTAATTGTGAACAATTTAATCTCATAAAACAACGATAGGTCGTAGTACATGCACTACGGGCCTAATACCATCTAAGGTGGTAACTTAAACATTGGTGACCCCGATCTGCTAGACAGATCATGTTATCCTTCTAAACGCGGAAATTGTCAATTCGTATCCTAGGGCATTAGGACAGTTCGCCGCGAATTAAATCTCGTTTACTCAAAACGTGGGCGTTCGGTGTCGCGAGGACACACTCAACATTAAGGCGTTCGGTGTCACAAAGACACACTCCGTTAAAATTTTAGGCGTTCGGTGTCGCGAGGACACACTCTCAACATTAAGGCGTTCGGTGTCACAAGGACACACTCCGTTAATATTTGGGCGTTCGGTGTCACAAGGACACAATCTGTTAACATTTGGGCGTTCGGTGTCGCGAGGACACACTCTCAACATTTAGGCGTTCGGTGTCACAAGGACACACTCTAATCAACAAATTTGGACACTTGGCGAATAAAAAGCACAAGCTTTCATCGTGAAACAATCAAGAGAAAGTAAGGTTCAGCCATGGATTTTGACACGATTGTAAGCCGCCAATATCAGTTGGGGAACGAAATAAAGCAGTTCATAGAGAACTGCCGAAAGTCTCCGAAAGAGCGCCGCACTTCTCAATTTTACACCACTAAAATTCAGCGGTTGCAAGAGTTAGCATCGCAACTTTACAGAAACCATTCAGAAGTCAATGCTCTTATGGTGCCGCTTAATCATCAATATTTTGAAAATTCATATTATGAAGAAATTAACAAAATGGCTGTAGATTACATCAAAAGTTTGGAAAAAAAGGCAATGGAACTGGCAGAAGGTACCGAAGCATCTGCAAAAACAAAATCAACACAAGAGGAACACAAGGAGTTGAAGAAACAATACGAGGAAGAGTACGCTAAGCGAAAACACTTCGTAATCAAAGAGCACTCATTCGGGCCTTGGAAAGAAATATTGAAGAAATTTACTCAGCGCGAAATGAACAGCATCCTCACTCGTTCTACACAATTAAAGCAGCAATCCTGGAAAAACGTATGACAGAGTTGGAGCAAAACAATGCCGCTCTTTGGGAGTCAACAGATGAAAACCAAATAGAGGAATACACACTCCAAATTATTATGAGATGGAATCTAAAGTTGCGGCGGCATTAGTTGAACTCCAGCAATACATAGGTAGTGAACCTCAACAGGCAAATCATATAGCACCAGATCGTATGACAATTCCACAGGAAACACTCAACTTCCAAGGATAACACTGCCAAAATTCAATGGCGATTACATGCAATGGGTCGCATTCAAGGACATTTTTTCAGAGATCGTTCATCAGTCGTCCATAAGCGATTCTCAAAGAATGCAGTATCTGTCACAATCATTAGTTGGAGAACCAAGAAATTTAATCAAGCATCTACCATCGATTGGAAGCAACTATGCAGCTGCATGGAGCATACTGACAAGCAGATATGACAACAAACGTCTGCTTGTTTCAACATTACTAAATACCCTTTTGTCACAACCCAATGTTAAAACGAGTCTCCATCCTCGATGAAATTACTTCATGATGTGACAAAGGAATGCCTACACGGTCTGAAAACTCAAGGAATGCCAATTCAATATTGGGATGCTATTATTGCTCATGTGGTAATGCGGAAAATGGACCAATCTTCTCAAACAGCATTCGAACAAAGCATTGACGACAGCAAGAGAATTATCGCACTAGATGAAGTCTTGAAGTTTCTAGAACGTAGATTTCAAGCACTGGAAGTAAGGAGCAATGCCGACAAATTGAACAAACGTACATGCGCCTCAGCAGTAGATGCAGATGGAAAGTGTCCTTGTGTAAAAAGGATCGTCACAACGTGTATGAATGCAACAATTTTAAGAAGGCTCCTATCAAACAAAAATGGCAGCTCGTTAAAGCCCATCACTTGTGCGCTAACTGCTTAAGGACAGGACATCAATCGAATAACTGTAAATCAGGTCATTGTACAAAATGCAAAAAAAGGCATAACACCCTTCTTCATCCGGAAGAAAACAAACCTGAAAATCAACTACAAGGTTCACCCACTCTGCTTGTAACAGCGACTTCAAATCGAAAGGAGCAAAAAGAGGACTCAGCCACGTCGAATGCAGTAACCCTTTTGACAAACCATACAGCTCATGAGGAGTGCTTCACTTTGTTGGGAACAGTAGGAATCATTCTCATGAATGAAAATGGCGACACGGTAGAATGTAAGGCAATCCTTGATTCTGGATCACAAGTAAATTTGATCACAGAAAAGTTACAACGAAAGCTTGGAATATCAACATCGCTTTCGAAGCTACAAGTGCAAGGCATTGGTCAAAAAGAAACCAAAATTCATCATCGCACAATGATCAAAATACAATCTAAAATCAATGGATTCACGGCCGAAGTGGATGTTCATGTGATACCGAAAATTGTTTCCAATCAACCGGCATATCGCATTGAAATAGAAGATTGGAAAATTCCTAAACACTTAACCTTAGCTGATCCGGAATTCAATAAACCTGGGCGCATTGATTGCCTTTTGGGAGCCGAAATATTCTTCGACTTACTCACAAAAGGAAACATCAAACTTGGAGACGGGTTACCCACATTGCAAAACACTGTATTTGGCTGGGTGGTCGCCGGCAGTGTAGGAATTTCCAATTTATCTAATGCAATTTGTGGAATATGCTCTACATCGGAATTAGAACAGATGGTTTCGAATTTTTGGAAATTAGAAGAAGCTCCCGGAAGACAACTCGACTCTGTCACAGGACGATATGAATTGCGAATTACATTTCATTCAAAATACGACCAGATCTCAGGATGGAAAATTCATTGTGAAATTACCACTCAAGGAGCATCCATCTTCAGTGGGCGATACACGAGAATTGGCATACTATAGACTCAAACACATTGAGAAAAAACTATCAGCTAATGATGCATTGAGAGCTCTCTACAAATCTTTCATGAAAGAGTAGAAGCATTGGGACATATGACTGAAGTTAAGCCACGAGAAACAAAAAAGCCACAGTACTATATTCCACATCACTACGTGTTGAGGCCAGACAGTACTAGTACAAAATTAAGAGTCGTTTTTGATGCTTCAGCACACAGAGCTGGAAGCATGTCACTAAATGACATAATGCACACCGGTCCCACAGTGCAGAGTGAACTGTTTTCGATCTTGCTAAGATTCAGAACATATAAATATGTTTTAAAAACTGATGTCGAAAAAATGTACAGACAAATATGGGTGCATCCGGATGATCGCAACTTGCAACTTATAATGTGGCGTGAAAATCCATTAGACCAAGTTAAAGTCTACAAGCTCAACACTGTTACTTACGGTACACGTGCGGCACCTTATTTAGCTACTAGATGCTTAAACCAATTGGCCGATGATAACATGCAGCAATTTCCAGAAGGAGCATCTGCACTCAAAACCAACTTCTACGTCGATGATGGGTTAGTAGGTGCCAACACGATCCGAGAAGCCATTCAGATTCAGCAGCAGTTGACAACAATATTTCAAGGTGCCGGAATGAAGTTGAAAAAATGGTGTGCAAACCATTCGAAGCTTCTACAAGATATTTCTGCAAATGATCAAGAAATAACATTGGATTTCGACTCACAGGAGGACCAAACAACAAAAACTTTAGGGCTCACATGGCGACCAAAAACTGACGTCCTAGGAATAAGGGCCAGTATTCAGGAGAAACCATCAAGCACCAAGAGAACTGTTATCTCAGACGTCGCAAGAATTTATGATCCGCTAGGAGTTTTGGACCCATAATTGTCAGTGCAAAAATTTTCATTCAACAATTATGGAAACTAAAATATGATTGGGACACAAGACTTCCAACGGATCTACAAAAGCAATGGGATAAGTTCAGAACTGAGCTTCCTCAATTGGAAGAAATAACTATTCCAAGATACATACTAGGATCACAAGATTATGCACGTCTGGAGCTGCATGCTTTTGCCGATGCTTCAGAAAGAGCGTACGGAGCCGCAGTATATGTCAGAACAGTCCAAAAGGATTAAACCGTGAAGGTTAATCTGTTATGTTCTAAATCACGTGTGGCACCCCTAAAACTTCAAACCATTCCAAAATTAGAGCTTTGCGCAGCTCTGCTTGCAGCTGAGTTAACTGCAAGAGTCAAGGACGATTTGAAATTATTCAACAAACCTACGTACTATTGGAGTGACTCTCAAATTGTGCTCTCGTGGATAAATCATCATCCAGGGACACTTCCTCCCTTTATATCACATAGGATTATAAAAATTCGGCAGACTTCATTGACAAATCAGTGGCGTCACGTGCCGTCAAAACAAAATCCTGCTGACATGTTGTCGAGAGGACTTAGACCAGAGGAGTTACGAAATTGCCAAATGTGGTTTTATGGTCCACTATTTTTATATCATATGGAAGACTTATGGCCTAAGAAATCATTGCAGGACAGCAGTACACCAGTCATTGTAAGTGTGGCAATTAAGGCAGCAGATCAGACGGGAGAAGCTTGTTGGGTGTACTCGATTCCATCGAAAAATTCATTCCTTCACGTACAAAGGACAATTGCATACATGATGCGTTTTAGAAAAAACCCCAAAATGTCAAAAGGATCGCGATCGGAATTTCTTAGCCTGTCACCACTCGAGTTGGATGCGGCGTTAAAAGTTATCATTCGTCAGATCCAATTATCAGATTTTTCGGAAGTCATCAAATTATTGCAAAGGACAAATTTTTCCAAAATCACACTTCTTGAGCTCATTGACACCGTTTCTTGACGAAGAAGGCATCATACGAGTGGGTGGCCGAACAAGCGCATCTTCCCAACCATTTGATGCAAATCACCAAATGATTTTGCCACACAACGATCCACTAGTCACGCTTCTAATAGAAAAAATTCACAAGGACAACTATCATTGCGGCCCGCAGGCCTTGTTGGGACAAATAAGACAAAAATTTTGGCCACTTAAAGGAAAAAGCGCAGTAAGGTCAGCAGTGCAGCGTTGTGTGAGATGCACACGAGCACGGCCTGTTTTTTACTCACAAATAATGGGAAACCTCCCACTGCAACGTGTAGAATTAGCTCGACCATTTCTGAATTCTGGTGTGGACTATTGCGGGCCCTTTTGGGTACATTTCAAAACTCGGGGCAAGAGACCCCAAAAGGCATACCTCGCAGTATTTTGCTGCTTCGCTACAAAAGCTGTTCATCTAGAATTAGTAACGGACCTGACAACGGATGCATTCATTGGAGCTCTGAAACGTTTATTGGTCGCAGAGGTCACTGTAAGGCACTTTTCTGCGATAACGCAACAAATTTCGTTGGCGCGAGAAATCAGCTCGAAGAATTGAACGACGTCTTCCATACCAAAAGGGCCAAGGAGTCAATTCATGAAGTTTGTAGCATAAAGGGTATCGATTTCAATTTTATTCCACCAAGGTCGCCACATTTCGGGGGCTTGTGGGAAGCTGCTGTAAAATCAGCAAAGCATTTGTTGTTGAAGAATGTGTCACCGGCAAGCCTCACTTATGAAGAGCTCGAAACTGTTATTGTGGAGATTGAAGCAATGCTAAACTCACGTCCTTTAATTCCAATGTCATCCGACCCAAACGACCTCAACGCTATAACTCCAGGGCATGCATTAATTGGGGATCATTTGACAACTAGTGTTGATGTGAACTCGACAGAATCAAAAGCAAAAATTCTTGATCGATGGAGGCAAGTCTCGGAATTAAAACACCAATTTTGGAGACGATGGTCAACCGAGTATCTCAACGAGCTCCAACAACGGCACAAGTGGAAGGGACCAGTAAAGGACTCTCTCCTAATACAATGGTCATAATGAAAGAGGACAACATACCAGTTCTGCAGTGGCCCCTTGGGCGCATCATAAAGGTTTAAAAGGTGATGATGGAATCGTCCGAGTCTGCGACGTAAGGACACAAAAGGGCGTTTCAAACGAGCAGCACACAAGCTAGCCCCTCTTTTTCCGCAAGGTGATACAAGCAGCTCCAAGGAAGGCGAGCAGCAAAGTGACAATGAACGTAATGATGTAGTCATGAATGGTACAGAAATCCTATCGCCGAAGACTCAAAATTCATTGATGGTCAGCATTCCACTCAGTCGCTTACGGAAAGCGCCGGTAACAGACGAAATGCCAAGAATCAAAGCCAGTCGCTTCCAAAATAACTTATTCTTCACGGTTTTATGCTTGTTTTTGTTACCGATAGTCTTATGCTCGCCAATTAATGTCACACAATTCAACATGAACCCGGGAGTATACTTCGAGCAAATTGGTCTAATTAAACTTTCAACAACTAATTGGAATATAGTAGTTTACTACGATTTGGAACCGTATCATAAAGAGTTGAACCTTCTAGGAATTGGTGTAAGAAACCTAAAATTATTGTGTCAACACAACTAACACAAAGGCGACGGCTTTTTTGGTAAACCTTGGAATTTTGCAAATTTAATTTCTGGCTGTCAAAAAAAAAAAAATGTGGATATCGTTGGCAACCGCAAATTCCCTTTTGGCGGCTCATCAAAACTACGAAAAAAAAAATGTCCGAGACTTCAAAGTTAAAGAGACGACAATCACCTTGAGGGCACTTAAAAATCAAACATCCTAACACTCAACAATCAAATTTAAGGAATCGCAGTAAGCACTTCAAATAAGTTTGAAATTGATCTCGAATAACATTTTTATCTGCTAATGCAATTGGTGGCCCAACTCCCAGCGAACTCGAATTATCAAACCAAATCTTAACACTCACCATCCAAATGTTTATCATGGTATCATCGCTACAGCGTACGCAATCTTCAATCATGAACGTCCTGATTGACAGTCATCATGGCAAAATAAACCCATTTTTAATCACTCCAAAGCAACTCACAAATGAAATAACGAAAATAAAATCGTATTTGCCTCAGAATTTACAACTGCCAATCGAAAATCATAATCTTCTAAATATCTATAACCTCATCACGGTTAAAGGTGTAGTAGCAGAAAATCACGTCATCTTCGAAATACAGCTTCCACTATCCGATGTAAGAGAATTTCAATTATTCAACATAGTTCCTGTAATAGCCATCAAACGCAACCGATTAATAGCAGTCAAAACAACAATCAGCCTGCTTGCAATAAGTCCGCATAGGGATGATTTCTTCTCCCTCTCCGATACTCAACTTCAGTCCTGCTTGCAGCTTAAAAGAGATTCCTATTTATGCAATAATGTCCAGGCGTCATATCATAAAAATTCGAGGTCCGGTAGCTGCGAAATTGATTTATTCACAAATGAGACCACACCACGATGTAATCTTCAAACTTTGGCGGAGCCCACAGCTTGGTATCAATTGAAACATCAAAACCAATGGATCTATGCTACTAATCGTACAATTAAGCTGAACGCAGTCTGCGGTGAAGAAACCTTTCAGTTGGTGCTGAATGCAAGTGGCATGATACAATTGCAACCAAATTGTATAATCAAAAACAGCGACATTACAATTCAAGGTCACTACGAGATGAAATCAACCATTCACTCATCATATCATAGCACTGGAATATCGATCACAAATCAACGAATTCTCGATAACTACAACGAAGACAGTATAGATCAGACGTTTAAACCGAAGTTAAGGGAACTTGACTCGATTCAACAGCAACTGAAATCTATCAAGGAATCTACATTTCCAACGACATATGTCACGTATCATCATCACGGCCTTATTATTATTTACCTAACAGCAACAATATTGATTGGATTGCTTATACGAGCTATCTGGCTACGAAGTTGTATGAAACGAAAAATCTCAGTTGAGTTGGAGACACAACCACCAATAGCTATGCCAAGACGAAATTCATTTAATGTTACCTCATGCTAGTTTAAAGACGATTTTCTGTAAATAAAGTTGAAGAAATAATTATAAATCATTGTATGTAAGACCAAATTCTCACGTGACAACTTCAAAATTCCAGTGCAATAACTCCTCAGTCCATTTAAAAAGAATTTCTCAATTGTAAAAATTCCTTAATGTACTTGTGTTAGAATGAACAGTGTCGACGCTCCTCGAAATAAATTATGAAATATGAATTATGAAATATGAATTATGAAATATGAATTATGAATTATGAGATAAATTAAATTCAACACACCCTAGTGTAAGCTCTTGCATTGTATAAATTTATCTAAGTACTCTTTCTTTGTGCGAACTCTTGCATTGTATAAACTCATTTTAAGTACTACTCTTTGCCTTATATCGACTCATTCGCATACACTCACTGTTCTCTTTCTTTGCCTTGTAAAACCCTATAAGAAACCCTAAAACGAAGAATTAAGCACATTCGCTAATAAACCGTCCTTTGCCTAAAATCAAGCATTCATTTATCTTGAAATCATAGATTTTACATGGTCCTTCGAGCCTAAAAAGTTAAACCGGTCCCTCTGAGTAAAAAAAAAAAAAAAAGTTTAATCTTTTTAAGTAAAGTGAAAAAAATTGTTTGGAAAAAGTTGTGGTTTTTGGAAAAAAAAAAAACCAAACCCCTTGAAAAAAAAAAAAAAAAAAATTCCAAACCCCTGTCATTAAAAAAAAAAAAAAAAAAAAAAAAAAAAAAAAAAAGAACAATTAAAACTCTAAGAAGAAAGAAAACTGAGAAAATTTTTTTTTTAAATCAAAATATTTAAAGAAAAACCCCAAACGCGTCGCGCAAAATAAAAAGACCAATCCCAGCAGGAAAGATCGTCGACCAGGCGTCCTCATTGGAAGCTGCTGTTGTTGCTGTTGGTACTGTTGCTGTTGTTGCTGCTATAATTGTGAAAACACCCCTTGCCCATTCTCCCGAGAAAGAGAGTAAAAAATTGGTAGTATGCCCAAGACGACCAGGTACTGTACCTAAATTTTAACTTATATTAAAGTTGAAGGTCATCACAGGTCATATATTATATATATATATACACATTTAAAAAAAAAAAAAAAAAAAAAAAAACACATATTTTTCCCAATTATTTCCGTTAATTTCTCGGTCCATGAAGAACACCTATTTAAAATACAGTCCACTAAGAAACAAAAAATAAAAATAAAAAATAAAAAAAAATAAGAAAAGGAGAAAATTATTTTTCCTCTTTATTTCCCAATATTAGATTTTTATAAAATTTTACAAATTATTAAAAGGGAACTCGGTGAGAAAATAGCGGAAAATCTCTTCACAAATACATACACATATAGAGCTTAATATATAGAGTTGGGACCAACGCTAAAAAACGCGCCAACTCTAATATATAACGAGAGGAACAACGGTCGTTGCACTTTGTGTCTATATACATACTTACAGTGCACCTGTACTTAGCACTGCTGAATAGCAGTAAGTACAGCTCATGTTACAAACGGTTTTTTTTGTCTCACGCTCTCTTTACTGAAAATTAGTACACGCATAAAAGAAGAAAAAGCAAACCTAAAATCAAATAGAAAGATCAATTCTTTGCTGTAATACACAAATTTAGCAGCACCCGGGAAAAAAAAAAAAAAAAAAAAAATTTGCTTTTTGTTCTTTCTCTCTTTTTTCGTTGAAATCGTATATAACGCTTATACCATTTGGTACACATCAAATTTGATTTTGGTTGTTTTTTCTACTTTTGCATTTGGTGCAGTCAAATTGTGCATAGGCAGAGCATATTGATTTGCGATCGAACAGTGCACCCTACGGTCGGCGACAGGCGGTTGGCTTGCGACATTTAAATTGCAATTTTTATATATTATACATATAAACTCTGTTTTTCAGCTTATTATTTGCAATTATTTAATTAGTTACGAAGCTAATTAAATACACTAACGTGAGAAAATTCTATTTCTTTTTCTTTTTTTTTTGTGGAAAATTTTTTTTTTTTTGTCTTGTCAAACTCATTTTTGCAAGAGAAAAAGTCTTACACCCTACAGTCGGTGTAAACAAGAATTTTTGGAAGCTCAAATATAGAAAAAAAAAAAATTTTTTTTCTTTACTCGTTCTAGAATTCTATAGGTCATTTGTCGAAAAATCAGACTCTTGCAGTTTTTTATTGATTAAAACTCTTATTTATTCAATCTCTCTTTTTTCAAAATGTCTCAAAGCGAAAACGAGGCCGTAAACTCTGCGAAGGTGAAACTTGCTTCGATTTTCATTTTTAGGTCCGATGACCTAATTAAATTCTGTTCAAAACTCGATCAAACTCCATTAGAAGACCTAACCCAAGGCGTTCTTGAGTCTAAAAAAGCTGATCTAGACCGTAGATGGAACATCTTGGCTACCGCCTACGAAGACGCTATGGTCTCTAATGAAGAAACAAGCACTGATAAATTTAAAAAATCTGCTAGTGCGAAATTTGATAAATGCACCGAAGCATTTCACTCTTGCAAGGCAAAGATATACGAGATGATGCAGACTTTTAGTACTGCTGCCAAAGTTGGCACCCATTCTACAATTAACGAAACATCTATTTGCCTTGACCACGCCCCTTTGCACACTAGCATAAACCTTCCACCTTGTGACACAGAGCCCTTCGAAGGCTCCTACGAAACTTGGCCAGCGTTTAGAGACCTTTTCACTGCTATTTATATAGAGAACCCACGCCTTAACCCGGTACAAAGATTATATTATTTAAGGCAAAAGACAAAAGGTAATGCAGGAAAAATTGTCCAACATTACCCACTCAGTGCAGAAAATTTTGTTTTAGCATGGGAAGCTCTTCGTGTCCGCTATGATAATAAGCGTGTTCTTCTTTCAAATCAATTGAATCTTTTATTGAATTTGCCTTCAGCAACTACCGAAAGTTATGAAGCGATTCAAAAAATTCAAGTCACTATTAGTGACTGTCTTGCGACACTGACGTCACAAGGAATCAGTGTGGATAATTGGGACCCTTTCGTAGTTCATTTATGTGCAATGAAACTACCGAAATTTACGCTTTCGTTGTGGGAACAATCTTTGACGTCTCATAAAGACTTACCCTCTTGGAAAGAAATGGAAACTTTCCTCATTTCCAGAGCTCAAATTGTTGAAACGGTTAACAATTATAGACAACCTTCAACCTCCAATCCCCCACAGACCCGTTATCCAAATGTTTCAACGCGACAGCAAGGCCCCGCACAGTCGAACACGACTTCTAAACCCAATTCAAGAGCACAATCTTTCCATGCGCAAGAAAACAAAAACCCCAAATGGAGCTGTCCTTTATGCAAGGAGCAGCATCTCATTCGAGTGTGCGCTACATTCAAAAATATGTCTGTTCACGACAGAACAAAGTTTGTAACAGCACATAAAATATGCCCAAACTGTTTAGCCCTGTCTCATGTAAAAAAGGATTGCAAGAGCAAATTTACATGCATACATTGCAAAAAGCCACATCACTCGATGTTGCACATACAGCAAGCTGCACCCAATCAGCAATATTCGAGACCTTCTTCGACTCTTCATACTGAAGTTCCTACCGTCTCAAATCCTGAAACCCCCTCTTCATCTAACAACATTCCTAGAACCGCTGATGTTAGTAGTATGCACACTTCAAACCAAGGTAACGTCATACTCCCAACGGCATTGGTAACAATTCTCCAATCAGGTGAATTGTTCACAGTGCGTGCCTTGATCGATCAAGGTTCACAGCGCACTTTCGTTTCTGAGCGTATTCAGAAACGCTTAAGACTGCCTTGCGAACCCATAAATGCCACGATTTCGGTAATGGGAGGAAACTCGTTCAAAAATGTTACAAAAGCTTGTGCATTAACCCTTGCATCACCATCTCACAGCCTGAAGATTCCAGTAAAAGCTATAATGCTTCCCAAATTGACAAACTTCTTGCCATCAAACTCTTTTGAGCTGCCTGACCTATCCGAATTTTTCGGTTTAACCCTTGCCGACCCCAACTTCAATAGGCCAGCCCCAATAGATATGGTGATTGGAAGCGACGTCATCCCCCTTATTATGCTGGAAGGTGTGAGGAAAAATTCTAGTGGCACATTGTTAGCCCAAAATACAGTTTTTGGATGGTTCTTAAGCGGAACGATCACTCCTAACATAGCCAATTTTTCGACTGGAGTCAGTGTTGAGGAGACCCCTAATTTGAGTTATCAACTCAAAAAATTTTGGGAGCTCGAAGAAGTCCCAGAAAAACACCCCTTGTCTGATTCAGATCGCTTTTGTGAAGATTTTTATAAAAAGACCACATCTCGTTTATCTGATGGTAAATATTTAGTTCGTCTTCCTTTTAAAGACGAATATCCAAGTAAAATTTCGCTTGGACCCTCACGCTATGTGGCCACTAAACAGTTTGAACGCATAGAGCAAACTCTAAATAAAAAACCCGATCTGCACACTAAATATTTTGAAGTCTTATCAGAATATTTAACCCTTAACCATGCTGAACGGTGCTCTCGAACAGAGCTCGTAGAAGATGGAAAATACTTTTCTTTTTATTTACCGCATCATGCAGTATTAAAACCCGAAAGCACAACTACTAAAGTTAGAGTTGTCTTCAATGCGTCTAAGCGCACCCAAAGTGGTATATCTCTTAACGATATACTACACACAGGTCCTATTTTACAAAAAGATCTAGTGACCATTCTCTTGAAATGGAGAACTCATAAATATGTCTTCAACGGAGACATAGAAAAAATGTACAGACAAATATATGTACACCCCGAAGATCGACCTTATCAAAGATTTGTTTTCAGAGCGCACCCTAATGACTTAATTGAAGATTTTCAATTAAAAACAGTCACATTTGGTGTGAACTGCGCGCCTTTCTTGGCTCTTCGAACGCTACAACAATTAGCAGAAGACGAAGAAACCCTTAACCCTTTAGCAGCCGCGATTCTGAAAAATGAGACTTATGTTGATGACATTTTGTCAGGCAGTCATGATCTCAAGCTAGCACAAGCAGCTTTGGAACAACTTCAAAGCACCCTAATGTCAGCTGGTTTTCCTTTACGGAAAATTACTGCAAATCATACTGATTTGCTTGCCAATGTGGCAACTCAAGACTTATTCGATGAAAATTTCTTAAAATTAGAATCAAAAAGTCAAACTAAAACCCTAGGTATCAGGTGGAATGCAATTTCTGACTCGTTTCACTATACAGTCAAACCCATAGCTACTACCACCTCTATCACGAAAAGGCAAATGCTTTCATCGATCGCGAGTCTTTTCGACCCAGCCGGCTGGTTGACACCCTTAATAATCCAAGCAAAAATCCTCATGCAGCAATTATGGCTCGAAGGGGATGATTGGGACACTTGTGTTAAGCCACTATCTCTGATGAAGTGGAATTCTTTCCTTTCAAATTTGTCAACTATTGACACCCTTAAAATTCCACGATGGATTGAAACACATCCTGAACATGAAATGGAAATTCATGGATTCTGCGATGCATCAGAAAAAGCCTATTGCGCTACTCTGTACATTCGGTCTAAGCTATCGAATAACGACTTTGCTACGCATCTTTTAGTTGCAAAAAGTAAAGTCGCTCCGTTGCAAACTATCAGTTTGCCGCGATTAGAATTGTGCGCTGCTGTGTTACTTTCAAAATTGCTGAAAGCAGTCAAAGACGATCTTCACATACCCTATAAGAGAATTACTCTGTGGTCAGATTCTTCTATAGTCTTGGCCTGGCTGGAAAAGCCACCCCATCATTGGAAAACATATGTTGCCAATAGGATCTCACAAATTATCAACAACGTTGGTAATTCTACATGGAGACATGTACCCACAGCTGAGAATCCAGCCGATTTAGGCACCCGAGGCCTCAATTTGAGTGATTTGTCTGTCAGCTTGTTGTGGTGGGAAGGACCGCACTGGCTGAAAAATACTGATGAACACTGGCCAAAGAAAACCCAATCCACTGTTTCTCCACCTGAAATGAGAAAAGTGGAAACCTTCCACACTGACGCTGAAAATGAAGATTTTCTATCTCGTTTCTCATGTTTTTCGCGCGCTCTTCGAGTGACCGCATTTATTCTGCGATTCTGCAAGAACTGTCAACAGAAGGATCGTATGAACGGAGAGTTAACCCAAGAGGAAATAGCACATGCAAAAACTGTGCTTATCATTCTAACACAACAAAAACACTATTCACAAGAATATGCTGTACTACTTAACTCTCAACCCATTTCGCGCAAAAGCGCTTTGCTCTCGTTAAACCCATTTCTAGATCGACAACACGTTATGCGAGTTAACGGTCGTTTGGCTTACGCCACCCTAACTTATAACGAGAGACACCCTATAATCATTCCGTCAAATTCTTCATTTTGTACTCTATTAGTTCGCTTCACGCATAAATTACTTCTTCACGCCGAACACTTATTAATGTTGAGAATGATTCGACAAGAATTTTATATTCCTCGACTAAAAGATCAAGTGAAGCTCTGCTTACGCCAATGTAAGGCGTGCGTTATTTACAAACAGCGCACGAGACAACAGATTATGGCGGCATTGCCACCCGAAAGAGTTGAATATTCACCACCCTTTACTGTTGTCGGAGTGGATTTTGCAGGCCCTTTTCAATTGAAGACATCGTCTTTGCGAAAAGCACCCTCCACAAAGGGCTATGTATGCGTCTTTGTCTGCTTCACGACTAAAGCCATACATCTCGAATTATGCTCTGATTTGAGCACTCAAGCCTTTGAAGCGACTTTTGCACGGTTTGTAGGAAGGCGAGGACTCCCAAAAAAGGTTTTTTCCGATAACGGACGCAATTTTGTTGGTGCCGATAGAGCGCTGCAAAAGGAGTTCTCCACTTTTCTGAAGGCTACTTCGGCTGAAGTTGTACCCAAATATCACAATCAAGGAATAAAATGGTCATTTATTCCACCCAATGCTCCACATATGGGCGGCTTATGGGAAGCCGCAGTCAAAAGCTTCAAGATGCATTTTAAGAAGACTGCTGGTGCTCATAAGTTTACTTTTGAAGAATTTGCCACTCTATTAGCTCGAATTGAAGCTGTTCTCAATTCACGTCCCATCTCGCCTTTAAGTACTGATCCTTCAGATCCGTTGCCATTAACTCCAGGACATTTCCTTAGAGGCGCTCCACTTCTGGGAATCCCAGAACCCGATAAGGAAAATTTATCGCTTATCAACCGATGGGAAAAACTTAAGGTTCTTCATCACCAATTCAGCCGACGCTGGAAAGAAGAATACTTACAAGAGCTTCAAAAACGACACAAATGGAAATCGCCTCAGACCAACATCAAGTTAGGTGATTTTGTGCTCATACGAGACGACTTGCTTCCTCCGACTGACTGGAGAAGCGGCAGAATCACCGAAATTCACCCAGGCCGTGATGGATACGTCCGCATCGCAACGATCCGCACGAGCAGCGGTCTTTTGACCCGCCCTATTACCCTCTGCTATTACGTCCATGCCAATTCGAACCGTCGACCACTACTATTTATTTATTTATGCATATACATTTACATTAGATGTACACTCATATTATATTTATGCATACTCTATTCTTTCAGCTACTCTATAAATATGCATTTGTTTGACCGCATAACTAATTCCAACTTTTCGACGGTCTCTTTTCAGAACACTCCCGTGCCCTTTATGTCAGGCGGAGCACGCCCTGCGGCGTTGCCGACTTTTTATGAAGCAAAACCCCGGGCAGAGGAAGGCTACGGCAAAGAGGCTTCAATTTTGCCTCAATTGTTTGGCGCGCTCACATCGCCTGGACAATTGCACGTCCGCGGGAAGATGCCGAGAGTGTCAGGCACCTCACCACACGCTGTTACACCCCACCTCCAATGCGAAAGCCGCCACAACCGCCAAGGCAAAGGCTGCCCCAACCTCCAAGGCAAAGGCTACTCCAACCGCCAAGGCAAAGGCTGCCCCAACCACCAAGGCAAAGTCGAACATCACGGCCCAGGCAAAGGCTGCCCCAACAACCAAGGCAAGAACAAGCACCACGGCCCAAGCAAAGGCCACCCCCAGCACAAATGTGGCCCCTAATGATGCAAGAAACTTGATCGAAGCACGCAAAGCCAGCATCCGTTTCCGAGGGAACCCGGCAACCGACTATACAGCCCTTAAAAGGACGTCCGGGGCTCAAGAACGCCTCCGGGTGAAAAGCGCTAACCAGCAGTCTAAACCTCAGGAAGCTGACGAGCTCAAAACCGCTTCCTCTTCCCTCTTAGAGGAAATTATCCACGGACTCACGCTACTACGCAAAAAGTTGCAATAAATGCAAGGCCGGCGATATGTCGACGCTCCTCGAAATAAATTATGAAATATGAATTATGAAATATGAATTATGAAATATGAATTATGAATTATGAGATAAATTAAATTCAACACACCCTAGTGTAAGCTCTTGCATTGTATAAATTTATCTAAGTACTCTTTCTTTGTGCGAACTCTTGCATTGTATAAACTCATTTTAAGTACTACTCTTTGCCTTATATCGACTCATTCGCATACACTCACTGTTCTCTTTCTTTGCCTTGTAAAACCCTATAAGAAACCCTAAAACGAAGAATTAAGCACATTCGCTAATAAACCGTCCTTTGCCTAAAATCAAGCATTCATTTATCTTGAATTCATAGATTTTACAAACAGTAAATGAAGAATGAAGCCAACAAACAAGGCACACTTGCTCAAAATCCAAACCACTTTGTCAGCAATTCGAAAACCAAAGAGCGAATATTTATCTAAATAAATTTTTGAGTTCTCCAACTCAAGGCGGGCAGTATGTTAAGAATTAACAGAAAGCCAAAAATTGATGTTCGCTCCTATGATTCCCTCATATGAGCATGCATGCATTAGCCAAGAGCGCGTTGGAATTGCACGAGTTCTTATGACTTACATAAAAACAAATATGCAGAAAAGAAGGGCAAAAGAAATAAAATAAAAAGAAAACAAAGTTAGGTAAGACTTTAAAGTCGTCAACGACTTGACGGCAAATTTGCTGAGTTGTCAATTAGGAGTAATGAACTTCAAGTGGCAAAGAAAGCTGATTTTATTTCAAGGTTTGGAAAAGTTTGAATTTGTTTGCTTCTTTCCCTTGCTTCCAAAAAATGTAACGTTAGCAATATGATAGTATATAAGAAAGAATTTTTAATCAATAAAGACAGAATAATATTGACAACTGAAAAGTAAAGATTTATTATTTTCGAATTTGATTCTAGTTCAAGTGCTAGTAATCAATCCCAACGAGAGACCATAGCTCAAGTGCTATTGATCTCCTTCACTTAATTGTGAACAATTTAATCTCATAAAACAACGATAGGTCGTAGTACATGCACTACGGGCCTAATACCATTTAAGGTGGTAACTTAAACAAAAGGTGTAGGAAAAATTTTTATATGGCCCGCCCACTGCCACGCCCACAATTGAAGATGTTTCGTAACTTCCGAAGTAAAAGGCCTAGAATCTTCAAATTCGCAACATAGGTACACCAAGGCGAATGAAAGGTGTAGGGAAATAATTTATGTTGCCCTCCCACTGCCACGCCCACAAATAGAGAAGAAAAACATAGTGCGCTCATAATGTCGGGACGCTGGGTATTTCAAAGTCGAGCTTGACCGACTTTAGCTTTCTTACTTGTTTTTTTTTTTCAATACACTAATGCTTATTCTCCATCAAGTTTTTACTATCCCCTTCCATATGCGGACGCCTCCCATAGCCGGACAAAATTTTGCTAACCGTCAGAGCTTAGTTCTGTCTGTTTCAAGATTCGCACAAAACTCATATACCCTGTTTACGCTGGGTATAAAAATAAAATACATAGATCTACTCGGAGTTCCCTTAAATTAATTTCATAATATCAGGTTAAATACATATGTATGTACATAATAATTGAAAATGATTTAGATTTAAAATAAAAATGATATGAAATATTAATAAAAGGAGAAATTTTTGTAATAATGCTCATACGAGTACCAAATTTCCTCAAGTCGATCGCTACCAACAATGTGTGGTCATTTTGCTGTTGCGTTGTTAATAAAAACACCCTACAAAACAACTGCGGCATATCGATAGGAAAGTCCTCATACGCACATTTTCGCTCCATGAATCGACCAAAAATCTTTGAATAGAAACTTAAGAAACTAAGAAAATTCTTGCATATGCTTCGTCCAGGGCCGAAACTACAATGGGGCAACCGGGGCAGTGCCCCGGGGCCCCCGACTCGGGGGCCCCCTGGCAGGGGATGGGAAAAATTTTTTTTAACCCGTTCAAAACATTGCAAAAAAATTTTGTTCCTATTATCTGAATGTCAATATTTTTTGTACCAAAAAAATGCTGCCAGCTGCGAGATATTGAAAATAATTTTATTTTATAATATACGATACATGTACATTTTATTTATTCGATTATCACATACATAGCTTGAAAGTCGATGGGGGCAATTACAGAGCGTTTATGAAAATGGTGCACTTACTTTAACCTTTAACTGTGGACGTGCGGTCTCACAGACCGCTTGCAGTTTGTGGATCTCGTGCCCCTCTCCTCCGGAGGACCCGAGGCGTATGCCGGCATTAGTAGCTTCAGTTTTCGTTGCGAAATGACTGCTGAGAGAGAAGGTTACGTCGTCGGCTAAATTTTGCGTGAGTTATTTCGCTTTATATTTTGAGTGCGGTCTGTGAGACCACACGTCCACGTTTGTGTTATAAATTGATGCTGATGGTGATTTTGTTTCTTTGAGATTTTGTTACCTAAAATGTCAAAAAATGGTCAACTAAAGACTGCAGGAAAACTATAAGATAAAAGGAAAGACATCCCACACTTGTGTTGGCTGTAAACAGCCAATATGCCTTCAATGCTCGAAAACGCTGTTCAAAGACTAGTGGTGCAACGGATAGTGTAGGATGCCGGATATCCGGCTGGCTGCTTGCCCGGATAGCCAGATATCCGGCTGCCGAAAATAGCAGTTTTTTCTTATATATTTTTGGTTTTTAAAGCCATATTGAACGGCGTATCAATGATCCTGAGGGTTTTTTTTTTTAATTAAAATAAACGCCTATTTTCAAGGGCAGCTTTCAGACTTCCAATTTGTCCATTGTACTGACCCAAGATGGCATATTCTTTACAGGGTCGTCCCAGTTCTATGAATGAACCTTAGAAGATTCCTGAAAGATAAGGAAAGAGCATTCTTTCCGTATATGTCACACGTACCGAATGCGATCAGTCTGCTTCGTGAGAATGCCGGGCAGTCGAACAAATAATGTTCAGCCGTTTCCTCATCCTCCTCTCCGCAGCACAGGCAGTTAGCATTTTCGGTGACTCCTATCACCTTGAGGTGCTTTGCAAAAGCGCCATGCCCTGTGGTTGCATTAACCAAAAGTCTGCAGTCTCCCCTAGGTAGGGACAGCAGAAATTTGGCAGATTTGCTACACAAAGATGGCAACATTTGCTTCGAGAACCTACACGTAGAAACATTTTGCCATTGCTGTGAACAGGTTAGGAAAACCCATTCCGCAACAGCCGTCCTTATGTTGGCAGTAGCAACTCCTATGACTGGTTCCGGACCAAGAAAAGGTGTATCAGATGCAAGTTTGGCTAGCTTATCAGGTTCCTCGTTGCCTTCAACACCAGAGTGTCCTCTCACCCATCCTGAGGGTTGCCATTTGGTAGAAAAAATTTTGAACGTTATTGTTGTGTAAACCATTACTTACATCTTAATAAATAGTTATAGATTACTTTTCAAAATATGTACATCACTACCTTAAAACTAGCAACACTCGATTATAAGCGAATAGAAATAAAAAAGGTCACTTGCTTACTGATCATAAACGCGTGCGTTTCTCTTGCTCGGTACACCACATAAATGGCGACGAGTACGAAAAGGAGAATTAGAAAATAAAACAAACAGTCGATTACACGAAATAAAAAAGTAAATTGTAATACGAATTTATTAACACAAAATATAAAATCGTCCTAAAAAGTGACTTGATGTAAATACATCACATACGAAAAGAACCTTTAAAGACATTTAAATGTGTAAATACATCATTTATACTATATATATATTTGTGTAAAACGACGTAAAAAAAAAAAAAAAAATAAAGAACCGTTATTGGAAAGCCACATGCGGTAATCATGCCAGACAATAACTCACCAAGTACAGTAACGTTGTTCCAGCCGAATTCCATGCCAGGGTTTGTTCCAGAATCTGAAACGTGGATTTTATGGAAGGAACGACTGGAATTGCATTTTTGTGAAATTGGGTGCAAAGACGACAATGTAAAAAAAGCCATACTTCTAAAAGCTATTGGTGCAACGACATATTCAGTGCTACATAGTTTATGCAGCCCGATATCACCATCGCAAAAATCTTTTAAAGAGCTTTGCCAAATTCTCGACTCTCAGTATACTCCACCAGTCATTATATATGTAGAGAGGAAAGCTTTTCATTCCGCTACGAAAAATTCTGATGAGAGCGTTTCCAGTTGGTTTGCCAGAGTAAAAAAACTTTCGCTCAATTGTAAATTTGGGCAACAATTAGAATCGTTCGTTCTCAACCAATTCATAATGGGGCTTCCTGATCGCATTTTTGAAAGGATTTGTGAGGAGGATGAAAAATTAACTTTGGCAGAGGCACTACGGAAGGCGATGATAATGGAAACAAAATATTCAATCAAAAATGAGCAAGGAGTTAATTTTGTTAAAAACAACCAGCATCATAACAACAACAAATCAGCGCAAAAGACGAGCAAAAATTCAAATAAAAATAACAACAGTGGCAGCAACAACAACAACAGGGACAACAATAGCAAGCAGTCAACGAGCAGTCAAAACGATAAACGTGCGTGCGTACATTGTGGTTGGCGAAATCACAGGTCGGATCAGTGTAAATACAGGAAAAGCAAATGTCATCAATGTGGCAAAAGTGGACATTTAGCATCTGTCTGCAAAAACAAACAGGTTAATTATGTGTCTGAATCTGAAAATTCTGATAATGATGGAACTAATGTTGATAATTTTTCCGTATATAGAGTTGCTAGTGCATCAAAGGAGAACTCATTCACGAATTATTCTGTTGACATCATTTTGAACGGAATTCTTGCAAGAGCAGTAATCTAGTTCCAGTAACGCTTTTCAATAAAATAAAACACAAAGTAAGTCTTAGCCCGTGTAAAGTTGTGTATTATGATTATGGAGGAAATTCTATTAAAGTTCTCGGAGAATTTGTCTCGAAAATAGAATACAAAGGCGTGTGTAAAGAATTGCAAACAATAGTCACGAGTAGCAAAAATCCACCTTTGTTAGGTAGAAATTTTCTTAAAGAATTTAATTTCAATTTACAACAAGTAAATGCAGTCTTTGATAATAATTCACTGATAATTGAACAATTCAAGAGTGATTTTTCTGAAGTTTTTGACGGTAAATTGGGGACATACAAGCATGCAACCATTTCGTTGCCGATGTCTCGCCATGCAAAACCTATTTTTTTTAAACCACGTCCTGTGCCCCTTGCCTGGAAAGAAAAAATTGAAAAAATGCTGCGGGATTTAGAAAAAAATAATGTAATAGAATCTGTCAGCAATGCTCAGTGGGGAACTCCATTGGTACCCATTTTAAAACCCAATGGAGATCTTCGCATTTGTGCAGACTATAAAGTCACCATTAATAAGCATTTGTTGGATTTCAAATATCCATTACCACTTATAAGCGAGATATTTGCTTCATTGCAAGGAGGTGAATTGTTCACGAAGTTGGACATGTCGAATGCTTACAATCAGTTAGTTCTTAGTGAAGAATCACAGTTACTGTGTTGTTGGTCAACTCATATTGGAACGTTCAAGATGAAGCGTTTACCATTTGGCGTCAAACCAGCGGCTTCCATATTTCAAAAAACCATGGAAGAATTGCTAGGCGGCATTCCTTACGTTGTCGTCTACCAAGACGATATAACTATATCAGGTAGAGACCTATCTCAACACATCAACACTCTGAGATTGGTTCTTAGTAAATTAAAGGATGCTGGCTTAAAGTTAAACATTGCAAAATGTGAATTTTTCAAGGATCAAATTTCCTACTTGGGCTTTTCAATAGACAAGTATGGATTAAAAAAAAATCAGGATAGATGTGCAAGTGTTTTAAGTGCGCCAATTCCAACGAACATCAATGAGCTACGTGCATTTATTGGAATGGTTAACTACTATTCGCGTTTTATTCCAAAATTCTCAGAGAAAATGTATCCTTTGTATCAACTTTTAAAAAAGGGGATTAAATTTGAGTTTTCGGAAGAATGCAGTAAAGCATATGAAAATATCAAGCGCGATATTGCATCGGATCAAGTACTTGTTCACTTTAATCCGAAACTCCCGATAATAGTTGCAACTGATGCTTCAAACACTGCTATAGCAGGTATTTTATCACATAAATTCCCTGATAATTCGTTAAGACCAGTAGCATTCGTGTCAAGAGCAGTGTCCAAAGCGGAAAAAAATTATAGTACTCTTGAAAAAGAATCGCTAGCTGTAGTGTTCACAGTAACGAAACTTCGACAGTATTTACTTGGTACTCACTTTATAATAAAAACTGATCACAAACCTTTAGTAGGAATTTTTGGAGAAGCAAAAGGGTTGCCAATCATGGCGGCGTCTAGAATGCAAAGATGGGCGTTCATCCTATCAGGTTTTGATTATAATATTGAACATATTAAAGGAGATTTGAATTACGCTGATAGTTTGTCACGAATGCCCCAGAAACAGGAGTCCGAAAGCAAAGAAGAAAAGAATTATATAAATCTTATAAAAAAAAATAATGTTTTGAATTTAGATTTTTATGATATAGCTAAAGAGACTAGGCGCGATGTCACACTTTCGAAAGTTTATGATGCATTTGAAAAAGGGATTTTAAGCAAACTCAAGCACGAATTCACTCCTTACAGTAGCAAAGAACATGAACTATCAATCGAACGTGGATGTTTATTGTGGGGTTATAGGGTCATCGTACCAAAATCGCTTCATGATATACTCCTAAAACAATTACATCAGTCGCATTTAGGCATAGTCAAGACTAAATCTCTGGCCAGATCATACGTTTGGTGGCCTAAAATGGATCACGACATTGAGTCACTGATTAGAAATTGTTTATCGTGTCAGGAGTTACAATCAAGCCCTGAAAAAAGTATTTTAATTCCTTGGAAACCTACTGGAGACATATGGAGTCGTATTCATATAGATTTTGCAGGACCTATTGCAGGTTACTTTCTTTTGATTATCATTGATTCTCATACTAAATGGGTAGAAGCTTTCAAAACAAAAGATATGACATCAAATTTCGTTATATCCAAATTGCGTGAAATTTTTTGTAGATTTGGCATTGCTAAAACAGTCGTGAGCGATAATGGAAGACAATTCATTTCTAGTGAATTCCAAGATTACTTACGGTTAAATAAGATTCGTCATGTCTTAACTGCGCCGGGACATCCAGCAACGAATGGGCAAGCTGAAAATTTTGTCAAAACAATAAAAAAATCACTCTTTGCAAATTTGAAAGACAGTAACACTAATTTCGATGTTATTCTCAATAGATTTTTGATGGACTATAGAAACACAGTTCATTGTTCCACGAAAGAATCTCCTGCAAAATTATTTTTAGGCAGATCAATAAGAACTAGATTCGATTTGTTGAAACCACCCTTATTGAAAGATGAATTAAATAAAAATCAAGAAAAAAGCATTCAAAATCATAAAGGAAAAAGATCGGTGGAAATTGAAGCAGGTCAGAAAGTGTTTATCAGAGACTATTCGAATCCTAATAAGCCAAAATGGTCAGAAGCAGTAGTAAAAGAAAGGGTAGGTGCGCTTTCTTATAGTTGCGTCTTAGCAAATAATAGGGTTATACGTAGACATCTTGATCAAATTCGACCGGTTCATAACAGTCCTAGTTTAAGAAACGTTATTTCAACTGGAATGCAGGATGATATTGCCGAAAGTCAAAATGTGAATGATGAAACAGAGGCGTCAATGAGTTCTTCAGATAAAAACCCACCTACAAACTTATCTGAATATGAAAATAATTGTAATGAAAATGAATCTGCTACAAATGAATTAAATGAAAATGAAAGCGATGAAAATGAATGTAATATAAATGAAAATAAAAAAAATGATGAAAACAATGTCGAAAAGTTAAGCAATACAAGAGTCTTGAGACCAAGAAAAGGAAAATAAAAATTTAATATGTAATAGCATTAGAATAAGAACAAAATTTACATGAATTGAATTGAAATATGTAAAAAGGAAACACACAAAGAAATATATGAAGGATTTTTGTAAATATAAATGTATATATATAATAATGTAGAATATGATTCATTAGAATGTTTTATCAACTTGAGAAGAGGCATGTTGTGTAAACCATTACTTACATCTTAATAAATAGTTATAGATTACTTTTCAAAATATGTACATCACTACCTTAAAACTAGCAACACTCGATTATAAGCGAATAGAAATAAAAAAGGTCACTTGCTTACTGATCATAAACGCGTGCGTTTCTCTTGCTCGGTACACCACAGTTATTTTTTGACACAGCACACATATTAGTAGTGCGTCTTTCAAGTGGTTTGACAGAAGTGCAATGAAAAATCTCTGAAAATGGAAATTTTCTGTGAAAATGCATCCTGCATCCGGAACTGCATCCGGTTACCTCCAATCGCTCCAATTTCTAATCTTCATCCTAGTACAAACACAATATAGCAAATGTATAATGTGAGGTATCCGGTGGCTGGATATATATGGTATCCGGTATCCGACCGGATATAGATGGTATCCGGTATCCGCCCGGATACTAAATTTAAGGCCGGATAGGTCAGATACCGAATAGTGGCAGGATATCCGTTGCAACTCCAGCAAAGACTACCAGTAAAAATGACCAAATTCGACCCTTGTCGAAGTTTTTATGTTTATTTTGCAGAAGAATATATTAAGATTTTTATGTTTTTTGGTCTTTATATTTCATTGTAAAAAAAGTTAAAGTAACTAAAGAAATCATTTTCCTGTGGTAACATACCAATAGAGTGATCTCAAGCTATAAAGTCTGAAAATTGCCTTTAATTGTTTTATTGTTAGATTAAGTTTAAAACAAATCCTTTTTTTTATTAAAATTGCAGCTCTTATTTAAAATTAGTAGATACTCTAAGGGATAAAAACAAAAAAAAAATACAATACTTTCTCATGAAGGTAGAACCCATCCCGTAAAGATAGCGGTCTGTGAGACCGCACGTCCATGGTTGGTTGGTTGGTTGGTTGAAGTGGATGCCACTTAGACCGTTTATCGGCCCATTGTGATACCACAATTAGTTTTTCTTGTGTTTGTGCGTGTGTATGTCTTTTTATGTAGTGTGCCCCTAACATGCGATTTTTGAAAAACCAGTGCTAGGCCTGGAACATTACACTCCGTTTCGCCAGTGCCGGGAATCGAACCTCGGACCCTGGGATCAAGAGCATAGCACGCATCCCCTACGCTATCCCAGAGCCACCACGTCCATGGTAGTGTAACAAAAATGGAACGTCAGTTAAAGGTTAAAAACATTGAATCCAACTCGCTTTTCTGGAAGGTACGACGCTGTTCATGCTTTAAAACAAAGGTTTGGGGATGTAGTTAAATGTTTGAGCCAAATCATACTAAAAACAGAAAAGTCTAGCGAAAAGAACATGGCATTAGGAATTCAAAAAAAAAAAATTTAAACTTTTGACTTTGTTTTCCTTCTTGTGCTTCAAGACGAAATATTACGGATAATGAACTTACCATCAAAATCATTGCAGTCTGAAAAAATCGATCTTCTTTTTGCACATGATCAGCTTCAAAATGCTTTACATAGTATAAAATGCTTGCGTGAAAATTTTCAATCATTACCAGTAAACGTTTCAGAAATTTGCGACAAATGGAAAATAGAGAAAAAGTTTTCAGACAAAAGAGTCAAGTCTCACTTTGATGAATTGCCACAAGATGAAAGATTTACTGATCCCTAACAACGTTTCCGGGTCAATAATTTTTACCCGATGATAGATACAGTATTATCGCAACTTGAAAATAGATTTGCTAGAATGAAGAATGTTTTAGATATTTACAAAATCCTGCAACCTCAATATCTAATAAACTCATCGAAGAGCGAATTGGAGCGAGAGGCTGATCTGTTTTTCAAAACTTTCTCAAATGATGTGTCACCTTCTTTTTCTTCTCAGTTGCTTTCTGTCAGGTCGACATTTTCACAAGAGATCAGTTCAATGAAAAATGCAAAAGAGTTAGCTAATTTTTTGATCATTCAGAATTCGTCATTGTCCTCAAGTTATCCAGATGTGTGCACAGCTTTTCTGATGTTCCTAACTGTCCCTGTCACTACTGCGAAAGCTAAGCGGACTTTCTTCAAATTGAAGTTGATAAAAAACTATTTGCGTAGCTCAATGGGACAAGACAGACTCACAAATTTAGCGATATTATCTATCGAAAATCAAAGAGCGCGCAAGGATGACACAAATAAAATGATAGACGAATTTGCTATGATGAAATCTAGAAAAAAGAGATTTTATTTTTAATGAAACGAAATGTTTAAGAGCGCCTGTTTAACATAACGAATATATCATGAATATCACGACTGTTTGTAAAAGTTAGTGTAAGATGTGAATAAAAATTTTTAATTGACAAAATACTTTTATTTTTGCTTTGAATTTGCACAATATTATTTTGACGAGTAATTTTTAGGTGGGGCCCCCAAATTTGGTTTTGACCCGGGGCCCCTTCAGCTCTACTTTCGGCCCTGGCTTCGTCCCAGTCGAAATTGAAATCTCACTCAGTTTGTGTGTATGTGTGTGTGCTCACACTCTCCATAATTGTAAAATCTAAAAATAGATTTTGCAACTATAGCGGTACGCATTGCCGAAAATTCGTTTACATGCTCTTCGTAGTGAGCACAGTCAAATTCTCTCAATATTTACGGTGCGCTCTTTTCCCCGCTGAATTCGACAGCTCGCATCCACAAACACGAAAATTTTTTTTTTTTAATTCATATTCGTGATGCGCCTTCTTTATAGTTTCTTATTCTATGGTATTAGCTACCGAACATATAACAAGTTCGAGAAGCGGATTTTGTTGCATAGAAAGGTTTAATTTTCAATTCATTTGCAACTAAATGAGTATTATATTTTGTTTTGTTTTTAGTCCTCTTGAAGTTCTCCGTTTCTTCGTACGCTGATTGAAATGGGCCAAGGGAATATGAAATTTTCAATATGCTTTTTCGACTTTGTTTGGATTTTTTAGGCACCCGAGAATCTGTATTGGTGTGAGGATTGATTCTCTGTGTGTCAGCTAGCGATTTGAAAGGCGTTTTGAAAATATAAATGAGGAAAGCAATTTTCTCGTTTCTCGGAAGGGACCGTCCATATATTAAGTCAGCCTATTTTTGACCATTTTAAACCCCCTTCCCTCTCCACTGTATGATGACGTAATATATGGTCGGCCCCTAAAAATTATTTTTATTAACATTCATAAATCCTTGCACATGAAAATAATTTTATTATCCCCATTGAAAGGAAAAAAGTGACAATTGAACTTCGTTTGGAGTTTTCGTTGGTTGTAATTAAGTCCTTCGTTTGCTATAAAAAAAAAACTAAATAAATACTTGTTACGATCCGACAGGGCTCGAACCCGAGACCCTCGCATTCCAAGTCGTGCACCTTATGCACTATGCCACATCATGCCTTACAACAATTCGGAGAAATAACATGTGTAATTTAAGTTAATTTAAGTATATTCAAAGGCGAAAACTTATTATATCTTATCCGAATTTCAAAAGAAAATAGTCGTTTGACCCAAATGAAACATCGACTGTATCGAATGAAGTTTTAAAAATATCAGTTTAATGCAAATGGAAAATTGCATTCATTTCAAACTTTTTAATGATTTCCAAGATAAAAAGGTCGTTTAGAAAATATCCAAACGCATTTCGTTTAAAAGAAACTGAACCTAACCGAAGTATTTCTTTGGTTTTGCAAATAATGTAACCATATTGAAATTCATCAGCCTTGAAATTTCGCTTCAACCAAAATTTTCATATTTCCGTTAATTTTATTGAGACGCTCCAATATCATAAATCAGTAACAGCAAAATATACAGTAGAACCCCATTAAGAATGTCACCTTGCATATATAATATTATGCGCTAATTTCTAAGAACTTCGGGCATTCAAGTTTTTGGCCTTTCCCTGTACGAATATGCGAAAATTGAAGAGGTGTCTAAAAATAGCCATAGGCATTCAATTCTTACGGGAGTTAGTAGAAAAGCAAATATTTTCTGTTTCTTTTTTTCGACGTTGCCAAATTTCGACCACCGCGTATCATTAGAAACCTTAAGAGATTCGAATCGCTACTTTGGAGGCTCTTTATATCTATACTCTTTGGTGCAATGCGCACACACACTATCGCAAGCTTTCTATGTAGTGGTGGGCATCCCTGGTTATAGTCTCAAAAAACTCGTCATAGATTGAGGTTTGCGGTATTTGACTCGAAAATTTATTTTTTTCTACTAGGGTCATTATTTGGCCAGTTAGGGGATGGAACCCAAAATTCAGTTTTAAAAAAAAATAATAATTTTAACATATTATTAAAACATACCAAACACGATTCCAATATTCTTCATATTAGGCTCTTTTAAAAGGTAATTTTGTAAATTTTTCGAATATGCATACTGAACATGCTCGTTCTTGTTCCTTCGGCATCTATATTATAGATTGAAATTCGTGAGGCATTTTTCTTTAATTTAAGCCTATTTTTGTATGGGGACCCCCTAAGGAGGGGAGATAGAGGGTAGGAATGTTTGAAGAAAATATTTGGGGTAAAAAAATAATGAGGGTCGGTCATATATACCATCCCCCTAGGAGGGGTTTGACTGTAGTGACAGCCATTTTGTATGAAATTGTGATAAAATTAAGGTAATTTTGTATGGGTGACCCCCTAAGGAGGGGAGATACGGGGTCAGTATGTTGCGAAAAAATGTTAGGGAGACAAAGCTAATGAGGGTCGGTCAAACATTTGACTCCTCTAGGGGCACTCTGGGGCTAGTTAGGACAGTGGGGGGAAAATTCGTAAAAAAAAATTGCTTTTGTATGGGAGCCCCCTTAATGAGTGGTGAAAGGGGGAAGGTATGTTTAGATAAATTGTTGGGAATAAAAAAATAATGGTAGTTGGTCATACATTTAACCCCTCTAGGAGCGAATCTGCTTACAGTAACATAAAAAATTTGGAAAAAAAATCAAAAATTAAATTTTTCAAATGACTTGGTGCGTGACATTTTTTTTTACCAAATAACCTTAAAATTAGTATTTTATGAATTCTTTAATAAAAGTTCATCGTACTATGATACAGGGAAAGAGGTTCAAAAAAAGTTATCACCCTAATGAACACAGCTCGCGTACAGTATAGTAATCCAAAATGCGACAAACGTTGTCCTTTAAATTTTTTTAATGCGGGTTCCTTGTGTTTAATCGTACATCATTTTGGTACTCTGTCTATAAATTTGTCTATTTTTAAAATATGATGCGAAGATTCCTATTCTTCGATGCTTCAGTTTTCATTTTCGGCTTATTTAAAAAAAAAATATTTATATATATTATACTTACTTATAATTGAATGTACTATCAAAATATTCAGTTATCGGTAATTTATATATGTCGGTATAGCCAAAGTTTTTTGTAATACGTATCCCGTATAGGAACGACGATCCACAGAGTTGCCACCCCAGTCTGCATCGACATAGCCATAAAGTACTTCACTGGTAGCTTTATACCGCAACTTAAAGCCACTAGTGCTAGCCAAATATCTCAAAAGGTGTTTTACACCAGCTTCATGCTCATTGTGAGGGTCGGTATTTCGTTGCGATAGCTTGGAAACCGTATGTATGATGTCTGGCCTAGTAGTTAACGCCAAGAACATCAATGCTCCAATCATGGATTGATATTTCTTGATATCGGCTTTTTCGCATTTTGGATCTGTACATGAGATCACGAAACCGGCATCTAAAAGTGTTGCCGCTGTGCGACAGTTTTCAAAACCATACTCACCCAATAAGTCTAGTATATACTGCTCTTGGTCAATAGTTCTCACCAAGCGCACCTTGTCTCTATATGCGCATTCCCAAGAAATATGTAGCTGGCCCCTTATCAATGCAATCAAACGCCTCTGAGATACTGCGTTTGATCATTTTAAGATCACTTTCGGAGTTGCATACCACGAGCACGTCGTCAACGTAAACCACAATAATGCACATATTGCCATTTATGGATTGCTTGTACAGGCATGGTTCGTTATCACATTGTATGAACCTAATGTTTTTTTAAGGCGGCATCAAGATGATTGTTCCAAGCCTTCCCAGCTTGCTTGAGTCCATATATAGCTTTATTCAATTTTAATACCTTCTTCGGATGCTTGCTGTTTATGTATCCCTCGGGTTGTTTCATATATACGTCCTCGCCTAGACTGCTGTTCAAGTATGCGGTTCATACATCCATTTAATGTACGTACATTCGTAGGTCAACGTAGCATTCTGATCGATGAATACCTGCACATTGGAGAGAACGTCTCCTTGTAGTTGATTCCGTATTCCTGGCTACACCCCTTAGCCACTTTCTTCAAAGCAAAAACCCACTTACATCCAATCGCCTTTTGGTTTTCCGGTAGTTCAGTAAGTGTCCATGTGCTGTTAGCAATCAATGCTGTATACTCCACAACCATTGCTGCTTTCCATTCAGATGTCAACTCACCAGCCAGTGCATCCGATACCGTCTGTGGTATCCCAACTTCAACGCCTTTTACTAGGTTAACAGTGTTTTAGACCTTTTTGGGTCTACCTGGCTTGCCAGTTCGCAACTTCCTAGGTCTGCCTGGTCTTCGGGCCAGGGTTACTTCTGGGTTTCCTTCATTTGTTCTATCAGACGAATTGACATAGCTTACACCACTCATAAAATCCTCTTCATTACTGCTTGAAGATTCTTCGCTGTTTAATTCGAAACTGGTGTCTTTGGCATCCTTTTCATTGAGAACACCAAAATTTACTTTTTCTCGCTTCTCATCATTGGAGAATTCATACCCAACGCCTTCTTCAAATTCAACACTGGTGTGTTTGGCATCCGTTTCAGTGAGAAAACCAAAATCTACCTTTTCTCGCTTCTCATCATTGGAGGATTCACTCCCAACGTCTTCTTCAAATAACACATCACGCCTCTCAATAATTTCACGTGTTTCTGGATCATACAGCCGGTATGCCTTCGCCGTCATCGAGTAGCCGACCATTTTATATTCCTTTCCTTTTGCCTGGATCTTGTGATTGTGTTTCTTATTTAACGCGACTGCGACTGACCCAAAAGTCGTTAAATGCATGACATTAGGCTTGCGCTTACTCCAAACCTCATACGGAACTTTATTCCCGAGGGCCACTGTAGGCGAACGGTTTCGCAAATACACTGCTGTAGAGACAGCTTCAGCCTTTAACGTTTCATCCATTCCACAATGCACCAGCATACTGCGCGCCATCTCGACAATTGTGCGGTTCGCTCTCTCAGCAATTCCATTTTGTTGTGGTGTGTACGGAACCGTCAACTGTCGCTCAATTCCTAGTGCGCGGAACAAGTCCTCGAATCTTTTGTTGTCAAATTTCCCACCGTTATCGCTGCGAACACACTTTATACGTTTACCTGTTTGGCGTTCGACCGTATTTTTAAATAATACAAACTTATCGAAGACTTCATCCTTTCTTTTCAGGAAATATACAAACATTCTTCGAGAATTATCATCAGTGAAAAGCAAGTAATACCTCGACCCGCCCAATGAAGCCTTTTGAAATGGGCCACACACATCCGTGTGTATTAATTCTAACAAGTCACTTGCACGATTCTCACTGCTCCGATAAGGCAATGAACAAATCTTGGCTTTCATGCATGTTCTGCAAAATACATTAGGAATATCAATTTTCTCAATTCCACAAACCATTTCTTTATTGTAGAGCTGCTTCAGATTGTGAAAATTTAGATGCCCGTATCGCCGGTGCCATTTCAATGTTAGATTCTGTTTCATCGAAATACATTTGTTGTTTTCAACGTTAGCCAAAAATAGTTCGCCAACCCGGTTCGCCTTGAAAATAACATCTCCACCACAAATGACTTCGGCATAACTGTCCATGAATACAACAGTTGCTCCTCTTTGAACCATTTTGCTCACTCAGAGAAAATTCCCTTTGAGTTCCGGGACGTACAACGTCTTCTTCAACAGAATATTACGGTTTCCAATAGTAACATTCACATCGCCTATTCCTTTAGCTTCTGTTTGGTTTTCGTTCGCCAACTAGCTTCTCGATGTTCTCTCAGTTCTGAGAACAACTGTTTTTAGCAGCTCATGTGAGTAGTCGCACCACTATCAAGTACCCACAAATTTTCGTTCAGAATCCCGGCACTATGAGCAGCCAAAATGGTTAAAGCAGTTTGTGACTTCTGCTTTGTTTCTTCTTTGGACTTCTCTGGACAATTCGCTGCAAAATGACCGAACTTGTTGCATCTGAAGCACACGCCTTTTTTCGTCTTTCTTGTGCCAGTTTTCTTTTTACTAGCTTGTCCTCCGCTCCTTTTGTTGATTGCACCTTTTGCCATGTATGCTTTCTGCATATTTTCAATTTGGGTAGCTGATTTTCAACGATCTGCTTCCTCCATCAGCTTGATTTTAAAAGCGTCAAGCGATGGTAAAGAATCCCTCGATTCTATTGCCACAACAAATTTTTCATATTCCCTTGGTAGGCTGGACATCAGATTATGATCACCAGTTCATCTCCAAGAGTGATTGCAAGTTCGCTAAGCTTATCAACTGCTGTAGTAAACTCATTTACAAATGAACTGACGTCTTCATTATCACTCATACGCATACTTAGCAACTTCTTATATAGTGAGACCTTACGCACCGGTCCACTTGGCTGATGAATCTCCTCAAGCTTCTTCCATGCTTCTCCAGCAGTTTTACAGATCTTGAATCCATTCAACTGCGATGCCTTTACGCACAACGTAATTGTTGCTAAGGCTTTGCCATCATCGGCATCCCATTTTGCCGCTTTGATTGCGTCATCCGTATCCTTCTTTGTAAGAATGACATAACACAAATCCATGTGGATCAGGACGCTCCTCATTTGGACGCGCCACGTACCGAAGTTGTCTTGGTCTAACTTGTCTATTTGATATAGACCACTTATAATCCTTCTGAACCTTGAGCGCTCTTAGTAAAGGATTTTTAGAGTCCTTTTTTTTTTTTTTATTTATTATTGCGCATCTGGGCCCATAACCTGTTTGTTTTCAGTGAATCAAAAGAATTAATATTTATTGAATTTGTGAAACATTAGGTAAACTTATGAATATATGAACAACCAAAAGCAAGGGTTGCTACAAACATTGATTTGAAAACGGAAATATATAATTTCAACAATCTTTTATTTCAATTGGGAAACTTTTTGGCCAGATAAAGCAAAACAAACCGGTCCATTATCCAAGGCACATTACATCATATTTAAAACTGTTGTACAACCGCCGTTCTAAAAACAATTTTGTTATAAACGGCAGATCGTCCCGTCTTATCAATAACTTCCAAAATATCAACGTTTCAAAATATATGTCACATTTTGTTGCAAGACCATACTGCCTCCTTGGAGCGCTCAGAAAAAGATTGTCAGCAATATCGAACTAAAAATCTTAAAACACTCTGCTCTAAGCATTTATAATCATTGAAAAAGGCTCATAATTTTCTTTACATACAGACATTTTCAATAATGCTTACTTGCCTACGAATGCAATATCAAACTTACTGAACTCCACTCCTTTGATGTCATCGAGGTCACTGGAAAAAATTTCTCACTTGAAATATTGCGATCACACGATGTTTTGGCGAAAATTTTACATCTACAAGTAGTAGCAATGGTTCGAGGCAACAATTCGTGCTCAGGGAGCAGGAAGAGCTTCGCAAAGAAAAAAATCGCTAGCCACAACGAAAACCTAAGCACGCCAATAACTCAAACGTATCTCTGCGGGAGGATAAACCTTGCGCAATGCTGAGAGATGCGAGGAAAGCAAAGCTACTATAAGGGGGAAAGCTGGAGCATGGCTCCCAAAAAATGCAACAACCTCACAAAAGTTCGAATCACCCTACATTGTTCGAATCACCGAGCCAGGATCAGAGCGTCTCATTACGATTATTAACACGTGTTCGAAACACACGACATTTTTCAAATCAATGACCAGTTGCGTGGGAAAGGAAATAGTTGCAGCCGGACCGACCATGAGATTCAAAGAAATTGATCACGATAGCAGTTGATAAGGAAACCCGTGCGCTATCGTTCTGAAGTCCTCATAAAACGAAAGCCGTTTTCGCCACAGTTTTCTTTATGTTTATTTCTGGATTTTTACTGACCAATAAGTAACATAAATTTCCTCATCTGCGGTGCGACAAGTATCGCAGACAGCGGGAGTCATCTGTGCCCATCACCCCCGAACTATTTTGGAATCGGGGACAGCATGAATCATCAGTGTCCATCAACCCCTGAACTATAAAGGTTTCGTGAACAGCAGCCAATATGGATTATTACAAGTAAGGAAGCAATAAGGATAATATTCATAGTCTTTCTTATAATCACACGCTTTTTCTGCATGCAGTAGTATTCTTTAAAACTAATTGTATTTATCCTCTATTTGCTTCGAAATAGTTAAAAAAAAAACAAGCTTTTTGCTGTTTTTCATAAAATTCGCCATACCTTAATTCATTAAACAGACACAACCTAGCTTTGGCATTCCTGTTATTTATTTTAAAAAAAAGGTGTATATATACACCTATATATATAATTTGTGATATTTTTCTTAAATTTATCCAATTTCAATTGTTTGATTTGTTAGTGCGTCATGCTAGGTTATAAGGAAGTGACAAGGGAGAAGTAATTGAATTAATTTGAAATTAAAGTTTTTTTTTCTCTCATTTTAGCCTAAGAGATTACAATTAAGTACGTTAAGTTCTTCTACCTAGCATAAGCAATTTTACAGTAAAATTTTAAAACTCAAAAGAAAACCAGAACCGAACGACACAAAATTCGATTGTAGGGATCGCGTCTCGTGTCCGAAATTGTCCGTAAACAAAAAAAAAATATTTTTTCTCCTATTTTGCCCGGGGATCCTTCCTATAAGGGGGGAGGGATGTTAGGTGTCGACTATGGCTAAGGAGGTTGAGAACCCCTGGCGGCGGTGGCCACAGACCACCACGCTTAGAGCGCCTGAAATAAATTCCATTTCATTCCAGCAATCTGGCTGTAACTAGATTCTTCTAACATTTTTACCAAAGCGTGGGAATTCAAAAAATATTTTATTTCCACTTCCAACGAGTTTTTGCCGAATTTGCATTCCCATAAATCTAAAGCTGAAATGCACTTGTGCATTCTACACATATAAAATTTCATTAAAAATCAAAATGTAGCAAACAAAAACAAATGGTCTAAAAAGATTGCAAACGTTATCTGGAAGAATTTATAAGGTTTTGATTTCAAACAACCTTAAAACTCGGATGCATGGAACGGCGAGGATAATTTCTGCCGACCTTGCGTTCCCACGATCAGCATATAGGCTGATCGCTTTTCGAAGTCACGTTGGCCCAACTTATGTGCGCCGTCGCGGCCAGCAAGCCGTCGACGGCTCAGTCGCGTTAGGAAATTGTAAAGGAAAATAAAATTCCTAACGCAGGGAGTCGATTTTGGATCTTAAAGCCGCGAGGACGGCCGGTTCGCGGGTGTCTAAAACAAAACGTTTTATATCACCAGAAAAAATAATAACGTCACCCCTTTCTTTTAACCGAAAATAAAAACAGCACAACGTTACAGTTTTTTTTTTCTCAGTACACGAAATAAACAAATAAAAAAATTCGAGAGTGGGCTTATTCGAAGTTGATTAGAGAAATAAGCTATGAACGAGTGAACACCGGGAAATTCTCAATTGGAAATTCTCTATAGGAAATTCCCTATAGGAAATTCTTAATAGGAATGCGAATATCTATAAATTTCGTGACTGACACTGATATTATTCTCTTCCGACTTATGGTCACCTTAAGCACGCAGAGCACAATTCTATTGTGTGAAAAGAAAAATTGCTTGCACCGAAACGCGTTGGTGGAGATAAAAAAAATTTAAAAATCAGAACATATAAGAAATTATAAATATTAATCTATAAATTGTTCTAATAAATCAATATGTACATTGCGGAAGGCGCTAAATTAAATTTTAGCAACACGCACCCCGAATTGAATATTTAAATTTGTTTCCTAAACAATAGGAGAGCTGAAAATTCAATGAGGGGCGTGGCAGATGAGGAAGACCCAAAAAAACACAACTGGAAAGGGGCGTGACAGTCCGTTGACTCCGAAGAAAAATTCCGGAATGGGTCGTTTTTATTTCATCTTATTGTCTCTCTTTTTGTTGTTGTTGTTTTTCGGAGCTCAGCTACGCAGCGACGTTGAATTGCACCGTCAGCATTTTCGGTCCAAGTTCTGGAATGATTCTTGCTTTTGAAACAGGCAAAACATTCAAGGCGGGAATCATCCCAGTAGGACATCAATACCAAGAGAAAATTGTTTAGCATTCAACTCGCCCAATTCACCAATCATACTTTGTATCCGGTGAAAGGAACTTATTAAAATCTGATGATCGGTTAGTTAAATCAAATTCATTCACTAATTCACTTCATTTTTAAATAAATAAAAAGAAGAAGAGAAATAAAGTGATTTGAAAAAAATAAAATAAAAATAATAATAACAGGGAGCAGGGCAAACAAAGTGTTTAAGCTCACAACTAAATGATAATAAGGTACCAACTTACCTACTAAAAATCCATAGGTGTCCGACTTTTCCAAGTAATGACCATTTGCTAATGCTAGGCTGGTTGGTGGGAATTGTTTTTTTGTCCAGCATTGAATTTATACAATCATATTTAGTAAACTTAAAAAGCGGTATGAAAGTCAAACGAAGAATAAACATGCATGTCTCGCGATGCCAACCAGAGAGGATAAGCAAGTTCCAAAGAGAGGACCATTGGTTTGGTGTTGGTCTCCCTAAGATATAACATGAAAATGAGAAGTACGGGGGCCGGTCGATTTATGAAAAGAAGGTACCATAAACTCGTGTTATTGATAATTATGGTAAGGTTCGGATAGAAATTAAGAAGAAATTCCAATTTTATAGAGGGGAGGGGAATGTAGTATAGTAGTATCATAGTAGTATTTTTAGTCATGAAAGTAATCTCAATAACTTCAAATGGAAAAAATTTTGTTGAATTTTAGAACGTAGTTAGTTTCAATTTTAAGGATGTACGGAAAGGAAGTTTGAGTTAAGAAACATGTTGTCATGAAAGTAAGTTTTCATTTACAAAAATTGCATTATTCTGTACTCTAAAGATGTAATGAAAGCATTCGGACAGACGTTGTTGAATCTACGTTCTTATTATGTAATATATAAAAAAAAAATCAAAAAAAAAATATTAAAAGAAATAAAAAGAGAAAAAAAAAAGGATATATTATAGAATTATAACTATAGTTATAAGGATTATTCATTTACGGAAACATATCATACGCTACGACTGAAGAGAAACCGACAACAGCACCGGCAGCACCAGCGCAACTGTGTTTGATCCACGTCCTTTTCGGAAACCAGAGCCTCCAACCTCAGGTGAACTAGGATTACATGGCTTGTCCAGATTGAAACACCATTTTATGTAAGTAGTACTTTATGTCACGATTGAGTGGCGGTGCACGACTCAGAAGCGCCGTGTAGTGATTTGTACGCACATTGAGTTCATCAAAGTTTAAACAAATATTTACGCACGTTGTACGAGCGTTTGTGGTGATCGTTGTGCTATAAAATTCGAACTCTTATGGATAAAACCAAAATCAGATTTAACACGTTTTTGAACTGCACTTTAAAGGAAGATGCCAACACAACGCACACTATCAGTGCTCGATATTCTATGCGGATACACAGAGGATTTTACAATGAGCATACCTGTCACCACGTCTCTTTGGGGCTCGGCCTGAGTTTGGAAGCAGCCGACATTTTATCAAAGTTAAGTCGTACCGCAGGAGCACGACCAACCACCAGGGTAACCGCTTATTTTGCAAAGGGGGAAGGGATGTTATGGATCACCCTGTATGGGGTAACGACCGCGCAGTGATGAGTGCTGTGTCACCAAGAAAATTCAAAAGCGGTTTCAACATTCCAAAAATGAGAACAACGGCAATGGTTGCGAAACTCAATGGAATTGCAGAACAATAAGAAAGGCGCACGCACAGCAGAATGAGCAGGGATTCACGCGCAGCAGCGAGCAGTGCGGCAACAGAACGGTCACACAGCAAGCAGCAAAGCAGCGAAGCAGCGTCATCAGATATGGTTTATTTAAGGTAGTTCATAAGTTAAAACGAGACTTTTTGACAGTAGAAAGTGAAATGGTAATTAATGGTGTTATTTTTGCGGTAAACTAATAAATGGGTATATATTAAATAAATTGGTAATATTAAGAAGAACGCAAAACGATTGAAGACTTTAAATAAAAGTGTTTTCACACGGTACCGCGCCGGAGGAAGTGAACCTCCATATATAACAGAGTGTAAAAAGTGAAAATATGAGCAAAAAAACGGCTTTTCTGATTTCATAGGAGCCACAATTATAGTCGTAGGCTGGCGTTTAGGCACTTTTGCGCACGGTCTCCACCTTTCTAAATTAGCTATGCGCTTAGCTATCTAATCCGATAATTGAGTTATGGCCCTTAATATGAGGCAAAGTAGACAGAATTGACCTTTTTTTACATTTTGGGCTATATCTCGGAAACGCTACTTAAATCCATCAAACCAATAACTTTTTGGAATGAGGGATCCCTAAGCTAACATAAAATAACCATTAGAAAAAAAGTAAATGAAAAAATAATTTTTTTGTAGCATTGTGTAATTTTGGATTTATTTCTAATAATGTGTTAAGTGACATTGAAATTTAAGCTATGGATGCTGTTTTAAGTTTGAGGTTCCTCTAAGTTAATGGGTGTTTCAATCGTCTCAATAAGCTGTTGGATTTAGTCTTTATAAAAAGTGACATTAGCGTTCCTGTAAAGAATGTGTTTTTCCCATATCTCCTGGTAATTTGCACCATTTCCCACTAGAAATTGCTCTAGAATTCTACGGTTTCTTACCTCTTAGTATTGCTTCAATACATCCACGTAATTTCAATTATAGACTCTGTAAATATGGAGGACTTTCTAATTCTCTAAGTTCTGTAAGTTGGAACCTTAAACTAGATCTATCTTATGTTTGAACATGTTTCTACTCTTTGAAAAATATTTTGATATAAAATTTTAAAAAATTTTCCCGGTTGTCTGAAATGCCAAATATAAATGGCCATGGCATCCAAAGGCCTTAAAACTCTAATTAATCTCCACAATAAATTCTATAAAAAATATATATGGCTACTTCTGTCACTGACTATTACTACAGATATCATATGTACTCACGTGAGCTTAACTTTTCGGATAAATATCGTTTTTAATTGTACTTTTCAAAATTTGCGGATAAAATAAACGCTAATCCTACAGAATTTTGGAATTTGCTAAATTCAAAACGCAAAAGCTGCCACATTACCTCGACGATGACTTTTGAATGCAGAGTGCGACTTCTTTACCTGATTCTTGTTATCTTCGCCAATTTTTTTTAAATCGAATAATGAATCTCCATTTAAGCAAGACTACGCTGGTATATAGACACGTCCTGAGAGCAAATAAGGAGACTTTGACAAAGAAAGGCTACGCACTGGAAATTCAAAGTTGCAGAAAACGGGGGCGTCCGAAACAGCGCTGGATGGACACAATAAAATGGGACCTAGAGGCTGTAGGACTTACCTCGGATGATGCAACCGACAGAACAAAATGGAGGAACTGGTCGCGTTTTGCGGACCCCGGGTTGGACCGGGATATTTAAACACGCAAGAAGAAGAAGAAGAAGAAGATATATATGAATCTCAAAGTAATGTAAGCATCGATAAAACATACTCTAGCAGTTCCGTCAACTTTGGATTGATTCAAATAAATTCTCACGACATTGTTAATGAGATACACAAAAAAAACTTCCATTAAATCAGATACTGATGACTTCTCAAGCGTTTTTTTTTTTACAAAATAATGCACCGTGGTATTGTTAAACGGTTAGTTAAACTATTAAAATTGTCTTTGAAGTTAGGAGTTTTCTTTAGGATTGGAAAATTGCCTCTATAACGCCTGTACATAAGTCCGGAAATAAAAACAATGTATCTAAAAGCATGTTTCCACATAGTGAATTAACTAAATGAATTAGAGTTATTTTGGACATTTAGAAGCGTTTAATTACGATAATTATTGAAAATATTGGTTCTGAAGACTAAAAGCAAATAATAATGTTGATAAGATTTGATGCAGATGTTTCACAGACTCTAATCCATATGGTTAATTCACTATGTTAATTAAGTGTGGGAACATGCTATAACTATCGTCCTATATCTAAGCTTTCTTGTATATGTAAGCTATATGAGACAATTCTTTAAGTAAATTGTTTTCGCTTTAATTGTTTAAAGTGTGAATTCTCCTCGACAACATTGTTTTGTCCCTGGATGGTCGACGATTACTAATGTTTGCCTTTTAGGGAATTTTGCTTGTCTGCCTTCTCGATAGGATGTCATGTAGATACGGTTTACATGATTTCTCTCGAAGGCTTTTTTTCTGTCTGTTGGCAAAACCAACTTCATACAATTGCTCTTTCATAACAAACTAAATGTTAGGAACAAAGAAAGTGTCGATTGGGTAACAGAGACCGAACAAACAAACTTTCGATCACGGCAAGGAGTATGCAACTGTATGAGTCTAACCGTTAGTTATGTGAGTGAATAAGCACTTGCATACAGCACAGTTTCGCCAAGTAGTGACATTTCAATTTAGAAGCAGAAAGAAGCGGACTTGGCTGGAGAAGCCTTATTTTATCGTGGAAAACATATTTTTATATATTGTTAAATTTCGTAGCAGTGTAATAATAATTTATCTCGGCGAGCTCCACGCACCGCTGGAAACAAACAATCTTCCCATCTCTCCAGAAACGAACCAAGTGGCCGAAGTCTTATCCCAATATTGAAATTCATCGAGTTGCTGTTTTGAAGTCACCCCACTATTTTGCGGTTAATTTTTATTCCAGCATTATAACGGGATCTCAAGATTTTATTTTGATATCTCGAAAATTCCGGGACTAGCAAATTACTTTTGAACTATGCAATGTACAAAAATGGCTGTGCAAAAACATAAGACATAATTCCTAAAGAAAAACCATACGACACAATCAGTAGGATCAATTACATGGAAACATGTTTTAAAAATTCAAAAAGCCTCTCATTAGGTGCAAGGACGTATTAATTTTTGGTAAGCATGACTAAGAATATTGTAATGCCCCTGCTCTTTACCTTAGCTAAATTTGCATAAAATGTGATACAAAAACAATAAACGATTTACAATCGCACTTTTATTATATCAGAGAAGTGATTAAGAATGACAAAAATAAATATTTACATTGGATAAATTATATATCAATTTTTACTCAAGGTTTTTTCAGTTTAAAAGCTATTAAAACTTTGTATGTACAAGTTCAGAGATAGTTAAGTCGGGTGTTTCACAATGTATTCGCTAAACAAAAATAATTTAAACAAGAGAAAAAATGTTATATAATTACAAATTTTTTGACTTAATGGTCTCTTAACACGATATCTTTTAAATTTCCAAACCTATATTTCTTATTTTTTATTTGTTTTTTCATTAATTCAAAGGAACATCACATAATCGTTTGCAATAAGTTATTTTTGATTGTCAATAATACATTATCATAGGCAATACGGGTATTCTCTTAAAAGTGAGGAGATTGGAAAAGCGAAAACATATAAAATTTTTCATACAATAGTTTTTTTTTTTAATTTTAAAGTCTTCTTCGTTAACGAGTTTACGAAGTTGCACGTTTAAGGGAAAGCTACAAATATCAAATTTAACGCCTACTTGCAAACTTCGATGCAAGAGAGTATAATGACTTGAGTAGTTCCAGGGCGCGCATATCTGAACTTAAATTTGAATTCATCGAACTTTTAGCGGATGATGTCGAAATCTGATCTGAATTTGAATCTTCAACGCGTATTTGAAATTTTGTTGTTTCTTCAAGCCTTTTTGATAAAGTTGCGGCCGTTGTTTGCAAATCGGTTGCTGTCGAATGAAATGGATGTTGGGTTGTGCTTTCAAATTGTTTTTTATTATGAGTTTTCCCAAGTGGTGACTCAGTTGGGGTACTTTTCGTGGTGGCGTCGTGATGAGGGCTTTTTACCTGCTGTTTGTTACTCAGCCTACTATCCATATCAATTAAGGCGCTGAGCAAATGTTTCCTAGAACGCTCCAACGCCTTTCCGTTGTTATCGTCACACGTCTGTATGAGAAGGAGCAGCAAACTTAACACTTGACGATCGTGCTCAGCCTGTTGCATTACGTTTTTCAAATGCAATGCTTCACTCTCATTTAGGCCGCCAAACAAACGATTTGCAATTCGTTGTAAGCCGTTATTGGAAGGCAAAGCAGAAACTGGAAGGTCAAAGCTGTGCAGAATATCAAGCCTTGAGTCAGTTTCCCCTGAATTTGACTGAGTAGTAACTACAGCGGATGCAGCACGCAAGCCCATATTTTGTGGCTTTGGCCTGATCCGCTGCGTCGTTGAGTGCGTAGAACGAATACTAGTTATAAGATTCGACTCCTTCATGAGACCATCATTGATTGTGAGTGGATCAAAGAAATCAGTTTGAGAAACACCATTCCGTGGATTTTCAGTTGGTTTTGCAACAGAAACATATGAATTGCTTACATTACTTTTTATATTTGAAAGTTGTTCACTCGATATTTTGCTTCCAGAATTAATAAAGGATTGAGTTTGTTCTAAGTGGAGAAGTTCTTCGCCTTCGCCAGATTCAGAATAGGCTGGCGATAACTCTCCCGACAATTCCAACTCGTATCTTTGTTTTCGAGTTGCTTCTAGAGGCATGAACGTGGTGCTGTCAACCAACGACGTGCTAGTAAAATAGGGAAGTTCACTGGAGTACTTAAATTTTTTATTTACTTCAGAAGCAATATTTCTTTCTGTGGTGGACAGACCGACTGAAGGAGTCGGTTTTGTTGGTAAATATGTAGCTGCAGTTCCTGCTCTAAATAGTGTTTTGTCTTTTGTTTTTACTGGTGTAAAGTTTGGTGTAAAGTCATCAAGGGCATCTAAAGGTGGTTTTGTTGGCCTGATCGCTGTAAGTTCTTGACGGAATTTGGCTGGATCCTCTAAGAATTTAGATAACCCGTTCGAAAAAACCCTAGCTAGTTTTTTTGAATTGGGATTCTCTGCTAGTTCACGCCATGTTGAATCCGACGTACCAGTATGAGGCAATGAATCATTGGAGTCCTTATAGGGAATGGATGATTTTGCTTCATTTAAATGAGAATCATAAGACGACTTCCTTTTCTCGATTTGATTCAAACCAAATAGGCTTGTGTAGCGGTCCAGTGTACGCTCACTCAGCAAGCTGGGTCTAACATCACCCGGATTCACTTCTATTTGTGGCGTTGCTGCAATTGGGATGGAAACAGTTGTAGAATTAAAAGGTGTTTCAAATAGGTTATGTTTCTGGCGCCCTTGCTTATAATTATGTGTATCGTGAAATGAGTTGATGTTTGAAGCATTTTGTTCAGAGGCAAAATATTTTGCAAAAGAAATCAACACATCTGGTCCAGATGAGGGAGGGATATCAAGCCCACTTCGTCCGGGAACTGTGCTCTTGACCTCAATCTTATCCGCAGTCTCAATTTTGTTTTTTAAAAGATTCATTGCTTTTAACATTTCGTCCAAATTTCGTGAAACAAATCCATTCGAAGCTAAGTAAGGTGCCAACAACTGGAAATCACTGCTTGCGGCATATTTATTAATTGAAGAAAGAAGGCCAATTTTAGGCAAATAAGTGGGCCCCGTCGTTGCGGGTGTTGTCATTGTGTATTGCTGTTTAAATCTGTTATTTTGGGCTTTCGTCATTTCAATATTTTTGGGCTGTATTGGAGCTTTTAATTCATTTGAAAAACGATATCTTTCTGTGGAGTGAGTCTCGATAACTTGATTGTGGCGCATACCAATTACTAACGGCTTATTAGTTGTTCTTAAGAGACCTTCTTTATCATTCTCTTTAAAACTGTTTGATGTTTTTGGAAACAACGCATGTTCTGTAAACATGACAGCTAAACCTTCATAGTCGTTTATTTGGTTTGGAGCTAACGTCGTGGGTGTTATTTTACTTCCTTTATTTTTTGTGTAGAAAGATTTGCTTCCAGATTTCCTATTATTGCTGAAAGATGGCACTGTAGGGGTATAGAAGGGTGTGGTACGTGTACTGTCTTGCTTTCTGGCTTTTGACTGCAGCTCACTAGATTCTGATTTTTCCGTTGCATGGTAGACTCTATTGTTAAGCTCGGTCTTGCCGATTTGCTCTGCTGAAGTTTCACCTATTCGCTGCTTAGACCTAGAATTTTGTTTGCTGACCGTGTGCGTTCAGTCACTCTTTCTCGACTTTGACCGCTTAGCTGGCCATTTTATTATTTCAGACTCCTTACTCGTATTTCTTTCTTTTACTTCCCCCTTTTCGCTGTGGTCATGTGTAATAAGTAATGGATCTTGATATTTAATTCGTGGGCGTTCAAAAGATTCAGGGCTTGCGTTTGGATGAATACAATCTTTCTTTGATTTATTGCTTTTGTTTTTTGTGTTGGAATTGTTCCATGTGTTTTTAGTTTGCTTTCCTGCACTTTCAGTTGAGGTAGTGTCCAAGCCAACCTGATACTCGCTGTTTTCGCTATTGGTGTTATTTTTTGTTATCACCCCGGCTCTTTCCTTATGAAGCTGTTCCTCTGACATGTCATCAAAATCAATGGTCTCGCCGAAAGTATGCTGTTCAACCGAGTCTATGCGGCGGTCCAATTTTTTGGGATGTACTGGTCTTTTTGGAAGTTTGGGGATTGTAGGTTTTATGTCAACTCCACGACCAATAATGCTAAAACCTTTCACAGGAACGGAAGGTCGGACTTGATGGTGTCTCTGTTTTGTTAATATTTCAGCGCTTTCAGCATACAACCCGGAAGACACCAAGCAATTCACTTTGAACCACCAATCGCAAGTGAGTTCACTTTGTTGGAATATAGTTCCATTTGGACAAAGAAAGGAGATTTTGCGTCCTTCTTCACATATATGGAATACCTACAACATAAACTTTTTATATAGAGTGCAAATTGGAGTTAATACAATAATCACCTGGCAGTCCGTGTCCATATCTGCAAAGTAGCCATTGCCAAATGAGCGACAACTGAACGAAGTTTTTGGAATTCGTGGATATATTGGAAAATCTATTCCTGGTCTTCCGACTACACCTTGATACACCTCATAATCAATGTCCTCGTCTGAGGCTCGTTTTTTTAAAATATGCTTATGATTTTTGCAACCAGATTGGGTTTCATACCGGTCCTCTTTAAATTGTGTAGCTCCTGTTTGTTTGGCCAAAATGTGAGCGGGAGTGCTGGTTTGCTAAAAGATTTTAAATTTTTATAGCGAAGATGTTATTTAATTTTGTAAGTAATCTTACGCGACTTTCAGCATTGGATGTGTAAAATAGAAGATATAAAAGCACACCTGAAAAAAAATTCTGTGATAGGATCATTTTTATAAAACAAAATCTATAGGACAAGAAAAAAGGTAATAGTTTTATAATTTATGTATGTGAAAACCAGGGAACAGCAAAAAAAAATTTATATTTTAGATTTTTATATTAAAATTTATTCCATACTCCATAATTCTTGGTTATCGAATAAAAAGAAATCACAAATTGGAAATATAAAATTTCTGAATAATGAAAAATTGATAACTCAAATTCCAAAACTTCGGATTGAAAATATAAAAAAAATTTTGAAAAGAAAAATAATGATTTAAAAAAAAATTAAAAATCATATTCTTAAGACTGCGGACTTTTTGAATAATCAATAATCATATTTTTAAGATAACGGATTTTTTGAATTCAATCCGAGGTATCCCATTAGAAATTGGTATGGAAATGATCCGAAAGAAGAAGTCTAAACCGAATCTCCTGGTGACGCTGATTATTTTTATATTATATATCTATCTCGACTGGTTCTGGGTGCTTTATAGTGATGCCACGAATATTCGGCCACTATTCGGTATTCGGCCTATTCGGCGTCATTTTTCAGTATTCGGTATTCGGCCGAATAGTTAAAATATTCGGCCGAATACCGAATAGTAGAAATAACTTATTAAAAAAATCAGCAGTAACTACAAATTAAGTTTTTCTCACAATAACGTAAAAAAAAATTTAATTAACGAGATCTAAAAATACAGCAGATTTGCTTTTTATTCTTTAGAAATATTAAATGTACGCTAGCTTCTTCTAAATTTTCTTCGAAAACATTATAAACAGTGGGCAAATTTTTCAGCGGTAGCTTTTGCCTTGACTCCAGCTAGTCGCGAGTAGGCTCAAGCTGTCTTTACTACGTGCCGAATATTCGGTTGCCGAATATTCGTTATTCGGCCGAGAGGTTGGCCGAATATTCGGTATTCGGTATTCGGCCAAATCCACTATTCGTGGCATCACTAGTGCTTTACACAACCACAAAAACGCATTACGCATTTTTATTTTTCATATTCGACATTATTGATGCCTTAGTTGAAAAAACCCTCTTATAACCACTCTAGTTCGAACATGGATTTTGGATATTGGTGCATTCGACCCAGTTTTTTATTTCGGCCAATCTTTCTTCCCCGCTGTTGCCACGTACTTGTTGCCTAGCAAGGCCAGTAATGGAGTTGTCTGAGCAAAATAAACCAACGTGAGCAAAAATCTATACGTTCGCAACATTAAATCGGTATGGCTACCCTAGTGGCACATTGTAGCATCTTTTAAAGGAAAAAAAATTATTCTTGTTGCATAAGGGGTGCATAGACGTTTCAAAAAACATGCTCAGTTGCATAGATGATGCAAAGTTGTTATGAACAACTACTTAAGTTACACAAGCGGTTTGAAACACTAAATTTAATTGCATGAACTTTTTGTGTCAAAATGGGTGGAGCTATGATGTTTTAAAATAGTTGCAGCAACTTCTCTTCGGAACTTCCACCTTGTAAGTTGCAAATAGGTTGCAAAGCCGTTTATGTAACAATTATTGAAGTAATAAGTATGCTTCCGAAAAAATGCTTTTTTGACTCTTAAAATATTCCAAAAGCATATTATAAGGGTCAAGAAATAAGTCAATTTTTATAAACACAGCTGTTTTTGGTTATGTCTAGTGAAAATTGAACAGAAGTTTGGTATTAAATATGGAGTTTAATGAAAACGACAAGGTTATTTGGAGAAAAATAAGAACCAATGGACATTTCAAGGCGAAAAAGTTGAGTTGTGTCATAGGACACCAGATAAGAACGAAGTTCATTATGGTATTTATAAATGTTAGTAAATATAATTCGCAGCAAGGTTTTTCGCAAAACTCAATTGTTTTTATTAATCGAAAAATATATGTATACAAGACGGCTGTTTGTTGTTTTCAACTGTTTTTCACAAGCGAAAATGCGATACAGTATATTCTGCTTAGCTGCATTCAATTATTTTCCAGACAAATTTATGCACTTACGCGAAAAACGCACCTACCCGAAATTTTTTGCTGTATTTTTGAGTAACATATCAGAATGTCTTTAACAACACTTGAATTCTTAAAAGAACGCCGTCCAAATATTAATTTTATTAACAAACAAGTAAGAAAGCTAAAGTCGGTCAAGCCCGACTTTGAAATACCCAGCGTCCCGACGTTATGAGCGCACTATGTTTTGCTTCTCTATTTATGGGCGTGGCAGTGGGAGGAGGCCACATAAATTATTTCCCTACACCTTTCATTCGCCTTGGTGAACCTATGTTGCGAATTTGAAGCTTCTATGCCTTTTACTTCGGAAGTTACGAAAATTCTCCATTTGTGGGCGTGGCAGTGGGAGGGCCAAATAAAATTTTTTCCTACACCTTTCATTCGCCTTGCTGAACCTATGTTGCGAATTTGAAGCTTCTACGCCTTTTACTTCGGAAGTTACGAAAAATCTTCATTTGTGGGCGTGGCAGTGGGCGGGCCAAATAAAATTTTTTCCTACACCTTTCATTCGCCTTGGTGAACCTATGTTGCGAATTTGAAGCTTCTATGCCTTTTACTTCGGAAGTTACGAAAATTCTCCATTTGTGGGCGTGGCAGTGGGCGGGCTACATATATTTTTGTTCCTACACCTTTCATTTGCCTTTGTCAACCTATGTTGCGATTTTGAAGCTTCTACGCCTTCAACCTCGGAAGTTACGAAAAATCTTCATTTGTGGGCGTGGCAGTGGGCGAGCCACATAAAATTTTTTCCTACACCTTTCCTTCGCCTTGGTCAACCTATGTTGCGAATTTGAAGCTTCTACGCCTTTTACTTCACAAGTTACGATAAGCCCTTATTTGTGGGCGTGGCTCACATAGGGCGGCTTCCATTTTTCTCCAGGATATGTCCCTTTTCGTAGTTTACCAGTACACCAAATATCAATGAAATGTGGTGAGTGGTTCGTAAGTTACAAGCATTTTACTGAAAACACATTAAATTCATTTGTGGGCGTGGCAGTGAGCGGATGTCTTCCATTTTTAGTTAGGATCATACTCGGACCCCGATATACCTGTGTGCCACATTTCGACTTGATTGGTCCAGCCGTTTCGGAGGAGATCCGGACACGGACGGACGGACAGACGGACATGTCTAAATCGAATTTTTGATCCTGATCAAGAATATATATATATATATGTCTATATCTACGGAGCGTTATTCTGGCTGTTACAAGATACCGTAATATACGTTGCTTACGCTGGGTATAAAAAACAAATAAGTACTTTGACTTACTTTCGCTACTTGAACGCATACGCTTATTACAATTAATCGGACTCACAGGGTTGCATTTAAGTCACACATTTCCTATATTTCTGTCAACCTGTCATCGAAATTTCAACTCTGATTTCCTTTCTTCAAAGTAGTGAGTTCGTTACTTCCTTTTAATTTACTTTAACAGCGTTGAGCCCTCAAAGTGCTAATTTAGATAAGCAGAATATACTGGAACTGAAAAAGCATACGTGTAAAGGGTTTTCCATCGCAAATGAGATAGTCTCGAATATGCGAATTTTCATACATAAAGATGTTTTAAAGTATCGATATTTTTCACACCGATAATACATCCGCAGCCCCCGGAGTACAGACGATTTTACATAAGTTTTAATTATGTACGAATTGACGTATGCTTTGATAGCGCAAAAAAATTATAAGCTACCTAAAATGCCCTTATATATTTGCAAAACCTACTAATCGGAGTTATTCTGAAAACGTTCAGTCTGGCAGCACCACATATTTTTGTTTTGTTTGAATGCATTTATGCTTGTATGTGTCTGTGTAGTTTCTGAATTTAATAATTAATTGTTTTTTCGGGATATCGTCGGAAATAAGTGTCGCCTAAAAAAGTATAATATCTCGGCCGCATCAGCAAATCATTTTACGTAAATATATGTATATTTCTTTCTTTTTGCAAAGGTTATTTTACCCTTTTTTGCGAACTTCAATTTAGGTAACGCGGATTTTATAGCGGTTTTTCACTTTTTCTCGACTAGGTCCCCTGTCGCTATCGTTTCATAAAGAACTTCGTTCTAAAAAAGGAGCAAGTAATAAATTGCACATTGATCAGCTGTCCTAGATACGACAGAGACGAACGCTCATATATGCAAGCATGTGTGGCTTAATGAAAATAGTACCTGGCCATAAACTTGAAATTTGGCGAGACATAAATGTCTGAAATCCTTGAAAAATAAAACTACATTTGTCTGAGAATTGGAAGAAAAGTACTGTAGACTTAATGCGTTGTCGCGCAACAACTCTTTTGGTTCAGGCCAGGAGAAACGTGTTATAGTGGGTCTATGATTTTAATCTTTGGACCTTATATCCAAAGTTTATCTTCATTAATAACTCCCCATAAAATATAAGAAAAAATTCCTATCGTTTTTGTTTTTGTTGTAATTTTAAAATAGAAAATTTGAGAATTTTTCAATATTTCTCTTTTAAGATAAAATTCCCAGGCCCACTATGTCACGATTCTCCTGTCTCAAGCTTGCCTACATGTTGGTCCATCTGCGTTCTGCGATAAATTTCTTAATATATGCAAAGAGTGACCATTCGTTGCAGTCCCCCAATTGAGAACTTTATTATGATTTTGAATTCGACAATGATTGTCTTCGAATTCGTTTTGAAAAATATGTCATCATATGTTTCGTCGTATGAATAAATAATTTCGTTGCAAACCTGAATTGCATGCATCAGACTATGATTTTCTAAAACTAAATTCCGGACTTAGCCTCATGAAAGTTATTTTTCGAGCTTGGTCACGTTATTCGTGCATCAGAGAATTCTCTAAGGTTTTAACTTTGCATACTTTTAGGTGCTCTGCTAATGACATTCCATAACCACACTTTTTCTAAACAAGAAAAATTTATGCGTAAGGTATTAAGTTATGAATAAAACATCATAATTTTTATTTGATCGAGGGCGCGTGAAAAATATAAGGGGTAGAATGTTAGATTTCACCATATATCTTTAAGGGCAGCTTAGTTTTGGTTTGAGGAAAGTCGAAATTTCAATTATACATTTTCATAACATGAAAGCATTCACATTATGTATTTGGTTTCTGTCATTCATAAAAGCAAAATAAATTAAAAAAAATTTGAAAACTTTTTGCAACCACTTCCTTATTAAAAAACTCCTTTTTAGTTTCATAACGAAAGTTTTTATAACCAAAACCCAGAATTATATTTTTAAAGCCAGAATTATATTTTCAGTTTGTTACAACTAAGTTTTTGTAACTTCCTTATGCAACTATAAATTTAGTTGCAACAGGCTCCGCCTCTTGGGCTTTTTTGATTCCATAAGCGTTACAGTAACATCTCAGTGATCACTTTGAAACTATGCATTTGTTTCATAAGCGTTGCATAATGCCTTATGTAACAACCGGTGCCACTAGGGTAGTCATATTTGATAAAATTTTCGAGTTGTTTTCGAAACATATTTGCTATCACTCTCGAGTCTTTTTCGAGATATGCAGTGGCGAGCAGGTGTGGACTTATGTAAGCCGAAATTGCTTTCCGTTCACATAAGACTTTTAAAGATGTTCCAATGGATTGAGATCCTTTAACATTAAATTCGTAATTTATTACTCAAACAAGAATAATAAAAAAACACGTCAGAGTGTTATAGTCAGGCGAGCCTACACATAGAACACATACTTATATAATTTTCAAAACAACCCCAAACACAGGACCATAAAAAACTAATATTTAAAACATTTTTAAGGCCAAAAAGGGCTCCATATACCGACTTATGTTCAATTTATTCATGAAAACTGACTCTTTGCCACCACCCGACCATCTTGGGCTTCTTACGAAGAAGCCAAGCAATTACTGTCACGAGCCAGCCAAACGGGGAGTGATGGAAGAGTAAAATCTACTTAAAAAATCAGCCCTATCTTGCCTCCGGGTAGGATCTAGCTGTAAGGGCCCCACCCTGGGATACGGGTTTCTTAAAACAGATGGAGCAAGACGAAGTGAAGCGAGTAGGGATATCTACACAAACGTCGGTAAGACGC